>OX637336.1:3019536-3537036 GCA_951799405.1 Agapetus fuscipes
ATTTTTACGTGTCTGCTTAGGGGAATGCATGCAATATGAATCTTAAATGTAATTTATTTTTGCTACTTAGATGATAGATTATAGTAATGGGAAATATACAAAAGGATGTGATGAGACCAATCTGAATCAATGAGTACCAACTTAAATGTATGGATGTGAAGCATGGACTATGAGTGACAGAGAAATGAGGAAGGTATGTACGGTGGCAATGAAACGATAAATAGGGTTAAGATGAATAAGTACTTGATAAATATAAACGGCAAGAGGATGTGAATGTAAAGATACAAAAGTATGTGATGAGATGGTTTGAACAAGAATGGATGACGAAAGACTGACTAAGTGTGTATACAGAGGAAATGCGAATAAGCAGAGACAAGGGAAAGGGAAGCCGATAAATATTTGATTAGATTCGTGAAGTTGTGCAAGAATATAATGTACAGAGTGACTATTATAAAGTTAGAAAATGAATGAAAAATGTGATTTATATAAGTGAATTGCTTCACTTATACTAAGTACACATTCAGCATTTGTAAGAGCGAACTTACACGTGTCTGTTTGTGGACATGCATTTGATATGATCTTTTAATGCATCTTAGAATAAAGATAGAATTACAAGAAATAGAGGATAGGAATAAACCAAGATAACTCTGCAGAGGCTTTGACTACCCCAAGCGGAATGGCTACAGTATTACAGTAACATTACTTACGTCAGAGAAAAAAGTAGGAGGAAGGACGCCGCTAAAACGATGCTCAGCTTCATTCTGTAGCAATTTTCGGCTCAACGGCCGGACTACTTAAATATATGTAAACAAAACTTCACTTTTCACCAAGTATCAAACGATCCTGTTTGGTTAATTCATTGAAACAACCGTTAAAGCATTGACCGCTCGAAGTGTGACGCTATCTCTTTCGGGCAAAAGGGACGATTGCGATAATTCAACCAGACGCGAGGAGCACAGTCGTGTAGTGAAGTCTTATCTGGTTTATTTATAACGATAAGCCTTAAAAATCACAAAGTGCGTATGTCCGGAGACCTCTCATTGCCGGGCTTTATATTTTATTTTACATGCGTCCATACTTTTAGACTTGTTGGATACGTTTGTGGATGGATGTAATAACGTAATCTCTCCAAACTCACGATATTTGCACAAGTGGCTCGGATCAAACATCGTACGAAGGATTTTTGCATAAGATTATGGGGTTTAGACCACAAACGTGTTTGTTTTTTCATGGGTTTTGTAGCTGTCATACTGAATAAGATCCACTTTTCAATTCGTCGTTACTTTTAAGCATTTTTTCTGAAGTTAGTGCAAATTCATCGCCCTTATATATAAAATAGTGTTCATACAATGGCTTTAGGTTTAACCATTCTAGTGAATGGGGTTGATTTTTATTTTATATCCTTTGAAGATGATGCCTTCCCTTGAAAATAGTTGTGAATAAAAATAACTTCATAGGAGACTGAGACTGCGCAGATGTTTCATTACCCTTAATGACAGATTTAGTTTTCATTTTTTTTCCATTCGCGTTATTATTCTTTGACTTATATGTTGGTATGAGGCTGACCATCTATACTGTAAAAAATGGTTCACTTTGCCAAGGTCACCCCTGTTTCAGGAAAGGTCGGCAAGAGTTGAAGGGCTTATGTTCATTTGAGATTAGGTTTTTTGTATTGTAGGCGCACATGCGGCGGCATGTGTAAGCGCGAAATTATGCGTGTCTGCTTGTGGAAATGAACTTAATATGAATCTCAAATGATACATATCTTTGCAACTTAGATTTAGATTTAGCGTGATAAAAAATTATCTCCCTAGTATAAAAATACTAAGCAGACTAAACAGAATCTTGTACTTCTTTGTAGGTAATTTATCAAAGGAAATATTGTTTTTTTCGTGCTTTTATTTTCGCTGTTCCCTACTTTTATTCCTACGCTCCTAATATATAAAACACTATCTTATCTATGCTCGAGTATATTTGTTGGAATAAAATGATAACGTGCCGGGCAAACGGTACAATCGTAAGAATAAAAAGGCACCCACACACTTAACTGCCGTATTATGTGTATTGTAATAATATTATGATAAAGTGTTCCTGTTATCGGTGCCCATCTGCCTTATTCTCTCACCTGTAAAACTATGAATAATAATTATTAATACTCTTCGCTAATTTTACAACCGAATCAATTCTGTTCTAAAAGATGTGACAATCATAGAATCAAGACATTCGGAAAAATAAGATTCTTTACATGTATGGTTGACATTGCGTGACGTCATTAGACATTAGTAATTTTCGATAAAATACTACTAATCTTAGTTATCAATTAATCGTTCTTTCATGTAGTACAATAATATCTTAAATGTGAAATATGGTATCAACTTTTTGCTATTACTTATTCTTCTTATTATCTTTTTCATGTCACTTCTGTCATAGATCAGCAATCTATAAATATGTAAATAATCTAAGTTGCAAATAGATATATTAATATTTAAAATTAATATTAAATGCATGCCCACAAACAGTTACTTGTAATTGTACATTGAAGCTTTCACGGCCGGTACTTGTTGAACTAACAATTACTTTTTTCGGGCTATGTAGTCGTGGTCTAGTTGATTTACTCCGGACAGTTTCGCCCATTGCTCCGATGGGCATTATCAGCGGTTGGCTAATCGCTGTGATCTTCTTACAGGATCTGGTGTTCTGTTACTTGTAAGTTCGCGCATACAAGTGCTAAAATCCAAACCTCAAATGAACATAAATCCTGCATCTTTTGCTGACCTTTCCTGAAACAAGAGTGGCATTGGGCCTAGTAGCCTTAACTGTAAGTAAGGACTAGTAGCCTTAATGTACGTAGCACGTTTAGCCTGTTAGAAGCACAAAATGAAGTTGGCAAAAAAATAAAATCAAATTAATTAAAATAGCAGGTAAAAAATATTTCAAATGCATTATTTATAGCAGCTTGTGTCATCTGCTACTTAACAATGAGGAAGTAACCGCGTTTTTATCATTGTGATGTATAAAAAACAAAACTGTTCTACGGCGGCTTAGTTAGCAACAGGTTCTGTGGAGGTCAGACCCACCGCATGATGTGAATAACATTACCCATTGGTTTTATAATTAATTAATAAATAAAAACATCTTTTCCGACTGTTTTTAAAGTACATGGGTGTATCATTTTGTTTGTACAAACCACTAATTAAGATCTGTACTTAAACGGTAGTCCTGATAGACAAGAGCATAATTTAACACTTTCAATGATAATTTTAAAATTGTTTAAATTCAAACATCTAAAACAACATCAATCGTCACTTCCTCAAAGCAAAGGTTCAGCTCGAAGAACACCTTAGCCATACATTATTAGTTAATAGTTATACAAATTGGTTTCCCTGCTCCGGAAGAAGTAAGTTCTCATTTCTTGTAAAAAACTCGCCAGTACTTTAATTTTGGTTGGAAAAAAATATCC
This sequence comes from Agapetus fuscipes, assembly GCA_951799405.1. Taxonomy (NCBI): domain Eukaryota; kingdom Metazoa; phylum Arthropoda; class Insecta; order Trichoptera; family Glossosomatidae; genus Agapetus; species Agapetus fuscipes. Next base: position 3,022,997 of record OX637336.1, read on the forward strand.
AAAAGAGAAATCATGTCTGACACCCTTACATAAAAATTAAAATTGTTTTCCGTCCCCAGACCATAAAAAAAAACGCAACTAAGCTACACGTATAGTGTAACTTCTTGCCGCGTTATCCCCGAAGGGGTCGCATGTGGCGAGTTGAACCTATTCATTTTTACAGGTAAGGGGGGCGGCCTTACGCCAATCACTTCAGTTGAAGTGGGGGTTTCCCAGCTCCCGAGAGGGCTGGTACTCATTTCTTGTGAAGGCTAAATAAACCTTGCTGGTATTTGATTTTGGGGTTTGAAATAAACACCGAAACAGGAAATCATTTCTGACACCCTCGGTGGAATTCGAACCCGAGCTTTCGGGCATCAGGTAAAATTTAAAGAATGAGTAGTGGTTATAGAGCTGTGGCATAGAGTAGGTACCAAAGTTAGGTAAAATAAATTTGCTCAAAAAATATTTTGATTTTGGTTGCTAAGGACTGTGGTCCCATAGACATCTGTAGGGTGACGTTTGCCGGCCGAGAAAAAATCTTAACTCAAATTGGTGCTGAGTCCATTCACAAGTATTTTGTATCCTTTATTATGTTTTAGTAAGTAAATGTATGTTTTGGTTGTTGCAGTACTGCAACGGCGGCGACCTGGCGGACTACCTGGGCGCCATGGGCACGCTGAGCGAGGACACCATCCGGCTGTTTGTGCGGCAGCTGGCGGGGGCCATGCGCGCGCTGCACGCCATGGGCGTGGTGCACCGCGACCTCAAGCCACAGAACATCCTGCTGGCCCACGCGCCCAGCCGCCACCACCCGCAGCCCAGCGAGATACGCCTCAAGATTGGTGAGGCCACACAATCTGACACTCCTTACCAGGGGATACGATTCTTCTTTCGTTTACTAATATACGCACAGGTTCTTCATTTTCCTCCTAATCTCCCGTGTGGTCTGTGGAGTTCCCTAAACAGGCTGAGAGCTAATGTTAATAATGGAAGAGCCTGGGGCAACACGTTGACGGTAGGTAAGAATTACCGTGGTGATGAGACTTCCAGCCCAGAACTCTTTACTCTGCGAGAGTCAAAAGCTTGTTTTCTTAACTGGGCCATCTTTAAAAATGAATATTCCAGTTAAACAACTAAATTTTATTGTTTAAGTTAGTAATGAATTCATTTAGCTTTGTTTGAGAGCCCTTAGATAACCATCTTAATTGTTAATTATTTTGTTCCAGCTGACTTTGGTTTCGCCCGCTTCCTTCAAGACGGCGTCATGGCCGCCACTCTCTGCGGGTCCCCCATGTACATGGTAAGCTTGGAATTCTCACTCACAAAACTATTTGCTGCGATTAGTTACCTAGCTAACTGTAGGAATGTACAATTCTGTTATTCTTCACCCCCTTTATTATTTTTTTGTCCTCGTGTACTGGGCACTGGTCAGTAATTTGTTTGATAAGAAAACTCTAACTCTGTCGCCATTCCGCTAGGGGTGGCCAGATCATCTGCAGAGCTGCCTCCATTTCTTCCTATCCTTACATACCTCTTTCAATTAATTCATATCCGTCGCCTTTTTCATGCATTATCTTCTTTTACGCTCGCTTTGTATATCCTAGTCTTTCACAATCTCCTCAATGTGATCACTCCATACTTTTCTCGGTCATCCCTTCCCTCTTTTTCCTTCCACACTTCCTCTGTATATATTCTTTGTCAGTCTATCATCATTCATTCTTTCCACATGCCCAAACCCTCATCACATTCTTTTGTACCTTAACTTTCACATCCTCTTTCAACTAACATTCTTTCTTTACCTATTCATTCCTAACTCTATCCTTCAGGGTTTTTTCGGCCATGCTTCTCAAATGCTTCATTTCCACGGTACATACTTTACTCATTTCGCTATCATTCACTGTCCATGCTTCACTTCCATACATCAAAGTCGGTAACAATATGCCATTATGTACCGTCATTCTCAGATCCATCGTCAATCGCTTGTTCTTTGCTATTCTTCCTATTGCACCGATCACTTCCACATTCTTTGTTCTACCCTGTGGTCTTGACTTGTTACCTGAAATTTGTAACAATGGTGTGATCATTTGTTGTCCTGCAGGCTCCCGAGGTGATCATGTCCATCCAGTACGACGCCAAGGCGGACCTGTGGAGCCTGGGCACCATAGTGTTCCAGTGCCTCACGGGAAAGGCACCCTTCCAGGCACATACCCCGCAGGCCCTCAAGATGTTCTACGAGAAGAACGCCAACCTCTCACCCAAGTAACTACCTATACAACACTCATTCTATAATCCCAAATGTGGTGTACAATTGACTTATGATATCTGTGAACTAGAAATTAGACATTTTATATCTGTTTCAACTTACTTCCGAAAATGGTCATTAGTGTGAAAGATACCAAAGAACTTCACAGTTGCATTTCCAATTTCATTTGCATTGTGTACAAAAAAACTCTGACAAATGTAAAAATGTTCCTAGAAAGTTGGTACTATTGCGAATAATAATGGCTGCCGAACCAGTCCGAACACAGCTAGAACTGACAGATAACACGCATTATAAGCATTGTGAACGATAAAATTAACTAATTTGAAAGGAAAAATGCATTTTTTAAGACATTATGGCATGTGTCTTAAAAAACTTGGGTGTCGAAACACAAAATGGATTTGGACAAAATTGTCTTATTTCGTATGACTATACCACTGCAACGTTTGACAGGACTGAGACAAATGTGATCTATAGTGTGTATCAATGCAGTAATTTAGTTTCTGCTCCTCTATCTTACAATACAATATCTGGAGAAAAGATGTTGATGAATCAGTCGTCATTTTTAATGGCGCCATTTGTGACATTTTCACTCAAAGGGCGCCCCAAAAGTTTTGTTGAACAGATAGGTCTTGAGACGATTCTTGAAGTGATTGCTGTCGGCAATTTCTCGAACCACAAGTGGCAGTCAGTTCCATGCCCTAGGAGCCTTTTTTAGAGTAGATTGTAAATGTGTGTGTTTGTCTGTAGGATACCTTCTGGCACCAGTCCCGAGCTGACAGACCTGTTGATGGGCCTGCTGAGGAGGAATGCCCGGGACAGGATGGCCTTTGATGACTTCTTCAACCATCCTTTTTTACAGAGACCGCGGACTCCACCTCCCACCGGTAAATATCTTCTCAACCCCCTCTATCTCATCAACTAATTAATTGAGTCATAGCAAAAGTCGCAGGATTTATGTTCATTTTAGGCTGGGATTTTAATTTGTAAGTACATATCCAGCATTTGTAAGCGCGAACTTGCATGTGTTTGTTTGTGGGCATGTATTTGATTGTGAACTTTGAAAGTTAATATATCCTTGCAACTTAGATTATAATAGCGACAATTAAGATTTTTTTAATAAGCTGATAAAATATAATGAAAATGATTTTTCATGTTTCCATATATTTATCTCACTAAGAAGATGGACTTTGTTATTTATGTCAAATCATGAGATGAAAATACTTGTTATTTTGAAATTGTAAATTAATAACTTTTGAATTGTAAAATTATGGATGCGATAATTCATTTTGTATTATTTGTTAGTTCAGAAATATTTAATTTATTAAAATTCTAATACATTTCCACTCTAAATACAGATACTTGAAGCCATTGAGTTGCAAAATAGTGTAGACTAGAAGAAAACCATTTAAAGGATAAAGAGTGTGTAAATTTTCATGTTGTAGGAATAGGGTAATTGCAGTGGTGGGGAAAATGTTTTAAAATACTATGGTTGTGTAGAGTACGTTTCAAGGATCACAACCATATATTTTTTAAGTAGTAAAGATAAAGATATCATTGATAATTTTCAAAAATAAAATGCAGAGAATTTGAATCCCGCCAAAACGCAGCGGGGCCGGCTAGCCACGCTACCGACTGTTCACATATTTTGAAGTGTTGTCAATCAATGAAGGTAGGAAATCAATAAATGTTTTAAAAAGAAAAAGTATTCATATAGCCAGAATATTCAGAAGGGAAAAAATTAAATGCCAGTGTGCAATTGACAATCTACAAAGACGCTTTAATTATCTTTTTAATGTTAGTTTTGTATCCATAAACTTTCCTCAGTCAGCGCTGGCCTGTGATTGCCGAGATGAATGAACTCTGATGCAATACAAAGTGACATTGTACAGTTGTCTGTCTGTATTATCACCTAACACCTACCTCTGTATGATTATGCACAATCACCGCTTTCAGCGCAACGCTGTGTACAATGTGATCCCATTTAAAGTTCGCCGCAGCTCTCCTCCCAGATAACCTGCAGATACATTCATGTGTTTGTTGCACTGTACACTGGGTCATGAATAGGATGGTTCCCTTTTTTAATATCACATCAGTGTGAAATTGCGAATGAATGGAATATCCAGAGTCATAATAAAAGGAGAGCTTGTATGAAGAAGGTTATACTAAAGACGCATCTTTACAAAAAATCTTATCCGTGATTTGAGAGGGCCCTTGAGGTGTGACACTTACAAAAACAGCGCTGTTTTATTATGTGTACCTTATAAATAAATTATCCTTGTATATATATTTATATATATATATGGCTCTGGATGAAATAAAGGAAGTATGTAAGGACAGAAGGAAATAGCGGTTGATCTGCAATGATGAATTTTGTATATGTTACAGATAATATTACAGATCAACCGCCATTTCTTTCTGTCCTAGCATACTTCTTTGATTTCCTCCAGAGTCATAACCTTCTTCATACAAGCTCTCCTTTTATTATGACTTTGGATATTCTATTCATTCGCAATTTCGGAAATTTGGTCCATCCATACCTTTCTCGGTCTTCCTCTACCACGACATCCATCTATTCTTGCAACATGTACTTTCTTCATCAGTCTTTCGTCATTCATTCATTTGCATTCATTAGTTTGCTTGAGGCATTTTCTCAATGTGTTGTTGTGTTCCAGATCGCTTCTTTGCCGTGGACCTGCCCCAGCTGAGCCCGCCCCTCCCCCGGGAGCTGCCCCCCGCCCCTGTCCCCTCCCCCCTGCCCGCCGCGGCCTTGAAGTCACCAAGGATTCCCTTCAGCATCAGAACACCACCTATCGGTAAGCTCGTCTTAGCACTACCTGCGTCTACAGATCTGTCTTAAAGGCAACTCTTGCTTGCTGGCTTTCCCTGAAAAAGGGATTACAATGGCAAAGTGAACCAATTTTTACGAAGGAAACGGTCAGCAAAAAGAGCTTTGTCAAAAACAGTTAACTGTTAAGTAGGGGCGTGCATTCCATACAGGCACATTTAGGAGAATTTTGACAAAATTTGCATTAAACCTTTAAGCTTTGATTTATAATTAAAAATTTGGTTCAATTTGTGTTATTGTTGAAATAAATAATAGTTACCATATATAATTCAAAAAGAAAAAAGTACTTTAAATACCAACTAGCAACTGAAAACATTTTTGTTTGGACAATCCTACAAAGCGCCTTTGAAGTGACGCTAGTTACGAAATGGCGCTATAAAAGTGTGGAACATTATTATTATTATTATCCTTTTTCCATAGGTATATCTTCTATACAAGCAATGATATGGTCGCAGTTTCACTAGTAACCCTAGCGGCAGTTACGCTGTCACTTAGCAATTTTTACAAGGAAGGGTAATACTGCCTCTAGGGGTGCTATCAAAATTGCAGAGTAGCTCAAACGTTACCCAAAACTGCAATGTCAATTATCTCAAAATGAAAGAAAGAATGTGTTTTTTCTGCCGTATCATCAAATGTGTCAAAAAATGAAACAATGGCTAAGTCATTGCTGAAGCTGACATGTTTACTCACTAAGCTAAAGTCAATGATGTTTTAATGTCTGCATTGACTCCTCACTTGTAATTATCTTTAGGTTAATTGCTTTATTTTCTCACTAACAGAAACGGTCTTATCTCCTTTTATACTTTGTTTACTGGCTTTATTTAAGTGTCATACCTCTACTCAGCAGCTGTTATTTTTCTTTTTATTATTATGCTTCTCTCTTGCATATCTCCGGTAGCCCTATGCAATTAAGTTATTAGGGTGTAATGAAAGAATTATAAATTTGAGCTCTGATTATTCCGGCGATTGTGGGCCTTGCCTACAACATGGAATTAATTTATACTATAATCTATCTATAATCTAAGTTGCAAGGATATATTCATTTAAAGTTCTCAAATGCATGCCCACAAACAAACACGTGTAGTTCGCGCTTACAAATGTTGAATGTGTACTTACAAATAAAATCCAAACCTCAAATGAACATAAGCCCTACAACTTTTGCCGACCTTCCCTGACACAGGGGTGACATTGGCAAAGTGAACCATTTTTTACAGTATGTGTGGTCAGCCTCATACCAACGTATAAGTCAAGGAATTATACTCATTCATAAAATTCTAATTTTACATTTTTCCCCTAGTAGTGCAGTTTTTTTCTAATCAAAAGTCTGAAGCGTTAACCACTATATTACAGAACGGTCAAATTGCGGATGATGATAATAATAAAAGGAAACTGGTGTGAAAAGGTCAAAGTCAAGAGCGTGTTGGAGAAGTTGAAAGAGAGCCAAGAAGTGAGCACGGGCGACCAGGTGGTGATGCGAGGTGCCAACATATCAAAACACAGAGATGATCATGAACACACATATGCACGCGGCATTGATCTTTCACTTCCCAAGTGAACGCTATCTCCCTAAGAATAAATAAGTCTACACAAATGGTATTTTCAGGGTTTGGTGGTTCACACATTGAAAGACTATTAAAATAATACGATGAAATGTTTTGACATGTCAGTATGAAACCAGCGCTCAAGCGTTGGTTAATATACCTGTCGACCTTACTTACCCAAGCACTAATATTTTGAGAGCCATAGCGCTGCTTTTACCCTTAGTATTTTTTTTTAAATGAATTTTGCCAATCTAAGCGCTCGTTTGCCCTTTGGCAAGTGCTAGTTTTGATCGTGAATACGGGGGATGGATCCCTTTAGTCCCTGAAATCTAGGGAGTCTCCCGCACAGGATTTCTTAAAAAAAAGTTAAATTATAAGCAAGTCTTGCTTAATTTGCCTTGAATTTGTACTTAATATGTCCTCTCTCTCTGTGTTATTCTAACCTTCTTTATAATAATGCCACACACAGTCACTGTTTTATTCAATTCCATTGCAATTTTCATGATGTGATACAAAGAAAGTGTGATAGGAAAAAGAGGGAAGGGACGACCGAGAAAAGTATGGAGTGATTAGATTGAGATTGTGAAAGAATGGGATATACAAAGTGAGCGTAAAAGAAGAAAATGCATGAAAAAGGTGATGGATATGAATGAATTGAAAGAGGTATGTAAGGATAGGAAAAAATGGAGGCAGCTCTGCAGAGGCTCTGGCCACCCCTAGCGGAATGGCGACAGAGTTACAGTTACAGTTACAGTACATTGATGATACACTTACGTACATCTGAACTATAGATCAGTGCTCTATAATAGTATTACAGCTCCATTATATAAGTACGCTGTACGCAAAATGAGAGAATTACGTTTCTAGAGCAGAGCTAGCGAGCCTTGCCAAGTTTTAACATTTAGTTATGTGTTGACTTGCGCCAGAAACACATCTCAGCTGTGATTAGCGCCTTTACATTATTATTTAGTGAACACAAGTGAACAATCCATTGTTTTTATATCGACTGTGATATTTTGAAAGTCTGATTACATTTGTTAAGTAATTAATTAAATAGAATTAAGCCGTTATGATTTGTGCGAAGGAGATTCCAGAGGGATTTGTTGTTTTTATAAGTTTTCACAGTAAGTTAATGTGTCACTTCAATATATTAAACGCCTGAAGATCTTTGCTGAATAAATTACAAAATAATGTACATAAACATAAAGGACTACTTACAGTCATGATGCAAAAAAAACAATAGCATTTAATATTCAAGCATAGAAAGTAAAATTTTATAAATGGCATCTAAGCTAATGAACTCAGTACAAATCTAGATTTAGGTTTTTTTCTCAGCTGGCAAACGTCACATCTTTATATATATATATACAAGGATAATTTATTTATAGGGTACACATAATAAAAGAGCGCCGTTTTTGTGTGTGTCACACCTCAGGGGCCCTCTCAAATCACGGATAGGTGTATAGTGTGTACCTGCAGGCGTGTACATAGAGTATAGGCAAATACAATTCAGAATAATTTTTTTCTCACATTCCTCTAAGATAAAAACGCAACTCGCAACGCAACTAAGCTACACATATAGTGCAACTTCTTGCCGCGTTATCCCCGAGGGGGTCGCGTGTGGCGAGTTGAATCTATTTATTTTTACAGGTAAGGGGGCCGGCCTTACGCCAACCACTTCAGATGAGAGGGCTGGTACTCATTTCTTGTGAAGGCTGAGTAAACCTTGCCGGTATTTTATTTTGGGGTTTGAAATAAACGCGGCAACGGGAAATCATTTCTGACACCCTCGCCTCGGCGGGATTCGAACCCAAGCTCACGGCATGGAATGCAAGCACTCTACCAACTGAGCTATCCACCAGACTAACTCATTTGAAATTGACTGAAGTGCTAACGATGGCTCCAAGCGAACTTTAATTTAAATTTTGAATTTAAAATCTGAATATCAAGCATAAATGGTTTTTTACCATATATTGCCTACCTATTAGGCGCATGTACCTGTATGGGATGCACGCCCCTGTGTACTTGTATATGTACAGCTGTACCTGTATATGCAATTTATTATATAAAATCTTCATTCCTACTTGTACACTCCTTTTACTTTCAACATTCAATATAATTCCTAGGTGTGTAAAATATATACCAAGATGTCTATTACTCAAACTCTTTGTTGGACATTCAAACTCAGTCTGCTTTCTTGTTTCCAGCCGAGTCGCCCAACAATGAGTCGTCCAGTCCTGAGGATGACTTTGTGCTGGTGCCCTCTAACCTGCCTAGCGACCTCACGGCGGAGCTGCCCCCCTCCCCCCGGGCTGCGGCCGCCGCGCCCCACCAGCACCCCTCCCCCTCACCATCTCCTTCTCCCGCCACGGGGGACCCGCTGGAGCCCCAGCCCAGGCCCTCCACCCTGTACATCTCGGAGCCGCAGCCAGTGCCCACACAGAGACTGCGCACCAAGGTAACATTTCCTTTTGCTTAACTTACTTACACTCACAGCGTATCCGGCTCACAAGACTTGAAGGCTCGGGGCGTCCTTACAATCCTCCAGGACTCTGTCTCATGTCCTTCTACCAAAGGTCCATCCAGCCTTACAGCCACTGGGCCTTGCTTGAGTATGGTGCTTTGTAGTGACGATCAACCTCGTAAACAACACTTCTACGACAGTACAATAAGTGTCATAGACCCCTAGAGTCTCTGAAATCTAGGGAGTCTCCCGCACAGGGTTTCTTAGAAAAAAAAAACGAGCTTTCAATTGTAATTAAAATGATAATTTGTATTGGTTCACTTTGCCAATGTCACCCCTGTTTCAGGGAAGGTCGACAAGAGTTGCAGGACTTATATTCATTTGAGATCGGGTTTTTATATTGTAGGTCCACATGCTGCATGTGTTAGCGCAAACTTATACATGTGTGCGTATGGGAATGCATTCAATATGAATCTCAAATGGTATATATCTTTGCAACTTAGATTTAGATGTGCTAAATGGCAGTCTAATCTAATCTAATCTAAGCTGCAAGGATATATACCATTTAAGATTTATATTAAATGCATTTCCACAAGCAGACATGTATAATTTCGCGCTAACACATGCCGCATGTGGACCTACATTATAAGAACCCATCTCAAATGAACGTAAGCCCTGCAACTCTTGCCGTCCTTCCCTGAGACAGGGGTGACATTGGCAAAGTGAACCATTTTTTCACAGTATGGGTGGTCAGCCGCATACCAACCTATAAGTCAAGGAACTCAAGGAAGGCAGTCAGCTTAAATAATAATATTTTGTAATGAACACCTTTGATACGTGCCGCTAGTTTCTCCAAGTCATGTGTTGTATTGTTGCATTGCAGCAAGCACAGAATGGGAACTCTCCAGCAGGCGTGTCCATCCCCAGATCTCAGCCCATCATGATGAAGAGGTCAGATCAGCACCGCTCCACGCAGCCCGACATCAGCTCTCTCTCCCCACCAACTGTAAGTCTGTAACTGTGACATCTGCGCGGTGATCATGCTTGCTGGTGTTCAAGAGCCTGCGCGGGACCGCACCGCAATATTTAAAATACATTATAGCTCCAGCCACCACAAGCAACAGAACAGGAACATTACGATCAGCAGCATCATGTCGCAGTCGGATACGAGTTTCCAAGAAGAGAAAATAAGTTTTTGGAGATTGAGCCTTCAAGGTGGCTGCTTCAACGATATGGAACGGCCACCCAGATGACCTGCGCAAAATGGATCTGGAGAGCACATTTAGAAAGGGGTTGAAGACCCACCTGTTTGCGCGCTCATATGAGCAAACGCCTTTCGGATGACCAAGAATCGTGAAAAGGCACTATAAAAATTGTGAATTATTACTATTATAGTCAGCTAACTTTTCAAAGGGCGTTTGTCTCTCTCTCACTTGGATGGCTTTATATCTCAAATTACGCTCGTACTCTCTGTCATGCCATGCTTTGATTTTACACCTGGAGAACCTGTGTGGGATTCCAACTTGCATCCAGTAGAAGCTTTGTAGCTGTGACATCAAATGGACTAGAATGATATTGTTTTATCCAACTCGATTACAATCAATCTGGACTAGCTAGATATAGAACTATAGGTACGTAAGAGATATATTTTTGAAAATCTTGCAGTTGTATCAATAACAAATTTGTATTTACTTCCATCCGATAAGTGTAAAAAATGTTTAAATGGAGCACAAAGGATCATCGTGTAAGAAACAATTAAACAGCTAGTTATATCTGAGATAAAACAGCATAAAAGAAGTAGAATTCAAAATATTCTACAACGGAGCCACTCACAGCTGATCTCTTATTGCTATTTTATGCGTAGGTTTTATTTTACACTGGACTTGCGCAAATAAATAAAGTTGTGTTGATTTGTTTCTCAGGTTCAGTTCATAATGGGCACGCCGCCGAGTGGCCGTCGTCGCAGCGCCTCGGGCAGCTCCCCCCCCACCACATGGCAGGTCTCCCCCACCAACTCCAGCCCCCTCAGGAGATCAGGTAACGAGTCATCTTCAATAATTGTAACAACAGATCCAGCACATCCATATTTTTATATCTACCCACAGATTTTCAAGTTGTCATACTACCCCACAGACTCTTCCCAAAAGTGAATGATCCTTGATCAGCCACCGGCTACTACATTATCCAATGGATGGTTTGTGACCCTGTTCAATATTTCTGATTCCTTGTAGTAATACACTTGTAGGATGTAGCATGCCCTTTGATTATAAACACATACGAGACTTCTTAATCTAATCTAATCTAATCTAATCTAAGCTGCAAAGATATATATCATTTAAGTTTTATATTAAATGCATTCCCACAAGCAGATATGTATAATTTCGCGCTAACACATGCCGCATGTGGACCTACAATATAAAAACCCAATCTCAAATGAACATAAGCCTTGCAACTCTTGCCGTCCTTCCCTGAAACAGAGGTGACATTGGCAAAGTGAACCAATTTTTACATTATGGGTGGTCAGCCGCATAACAACCTATAAGTCAAGGAACATACATGACAAATTACATTTTTTAAAAACAATAAATCACAATATATACATAGACATAAAAACTAAATCATAAAACCAATTTTACTTTAACAAACCTCAGCCGCCAACATCACAGATCAACCGCCATTTCTTTCTATCCTTACATACTTCTTTCATTTCCTCCAGAGTCATAACCTTCTTCATACAAGCTCTTCTTTTATTATGACTCTGGATATTCCATTCATTCGCAATTTCGGATATTTGGTCCATCCATACCTTTCTCGGTCTTCCTCTACCACGACATCCATCTATTCTACCAACATATACTTTCTTCGTCAGTCTTTCCTCATTCATTCTCTCCATATGCCCAAACCATCTTAACAAACTTCTTTTAATCTTCACTTTCACACTTTCTCTTGCACCACATTCTTCTCTTACAAAATCATTCCTCACCCTGTCACTCCGTTTTTTCCCAATCATACTTCTTAGAAAGTCCATTTCAACAGTATGGACTTTACTAATTTCACTTTCATTCACCGTCCAGGCCTCGCTTCCATACATCAAGGTGGGTAAAAGTATGCCACTGCGTACCGCCAATCGAGCATTTTTTGATATGTTTTGATTTTTGGCGATACAAGTTGTGGCACCCAGTACACACCTGCCCTTCATTACTCTTCTTTCAAATTCACCGGTCATTCTTCCATCTTTTTCAAACTTACTTCCCAGGTATACAAACTCATTTACGACATCAACATTCATTCCATTAATTTTAAATTCATAATTCATACTTTCACCATCTCTTTCAAAAATCAATACTTTCGTCTTACTTGCATTTAACTTCAGATGGTTACCTAACAAAGCTTCATTCAATCTAGAGAGCATTGTTTGCAATTCTACTGCTGAATCAGATACAAGAACTGCATCATCTGCATACAGTAGAACACTCACTTTGCTCTCTCCTATCATCAATCCACAATCATTAAGTCTAGCATCTCTGACACACTTGTCCATGACTATGTTAAATAGCCATGGACTCATCACACATCCTTGCCTCACACCCTTATAAACTTCAAACCACTCGCTATACTCACCATCAATACGAACACATGCCTTACTATTTTCATAGTTGGCATGCACCGCACCTAGGAGAGCCCCATTCACTCCGTATGCTTTCAAAACATCCCATAACATACCTCTGTCTACTGAGTCAAAAGCCTTTTCCAGATCTACAAAGGCCGTGAACAGCTTCCGCCTCACCGATAATTGTTTTTCAACAAGTTGAAACCTGCTTAACATATTTAAATAGTTTAAAGAGACATTTTACCAAAGTAATCCACACAGCTGTTGAACCTTGTAGATAGTGTGCGCCCCTGTTCAACATCTCCGACTCCTCACAGTAGTATCCTAGTAGAATGCACATGTCTCCTAACGTGACGCAGACTTGAACTTTGCAGGCACATCCCCGCCCGTGGTGCTGGCTGCGCTGCGTGCGCCCCCGGACAACAACAATCCCCCGCACCGCGCCTCCACGCTGCCCAACATCTCCGACTCCTTCCAGGCGCTGTTCCCGCACCCCATCACCTTCATAGCGCCCGACCTGTCGCAGGAGACCCTGCTCGATGTGAGTTTACAGAGGCTGTTATACATTTCATGATCCGTTCATGAATCATAGGCAGAGATAAATATATGGAAATGATGAGAGAAATGATTTTCTGTGGTTCCATATATTTGTCTTATCTACACGACTCATGAGTAGGGCTGAAAAATTTTGCGTTCGCGGTAAAATGAATTTATTCACGAAGTTTTAAAACATATTTGAATAATCGTAATCTGAACTATTGCTTTGGGAGAATTTTTTTATGTAATCAAGGTGTTTGAATCGCTCAAGGTAATGAATAATGATTTTGCAAATCATTGTTTGGAAGCGATTTGTATGCCTTGCTCTAATGTAGACTCCGAGAGGTTCCTCTCTTTGTACAATACTGTGTTAACAGATCGAAGAAGGAACCTCAATGAATACAATCTGTCGACCATGGCAATTGTTAATTTTGAAAATGAAATATTTTAAGGATAAGGATATTGCAGAGTGATTGTTGTGTCATTAAAATATGAATACTTTTTTTTTTAAATCAATTGATTTTGTATGTGATGTACTCCTATTGATTCAGATGTTTTTTATTTATTGTTTTTGAATAATAAATGTAAATATTAGTGATATCCATTGTTTTGCAATTATATCAACCTTCATTTTGATCAAATAACAGCGAATTTCCCTGTTTTCGGTAAAAATAATACGGAATTTCCCAAAAAATAGCACCGCTGTTTTCCAGTCCCTCCTCATTAGTATGATAGAAATCGAGTAGTGTTGAAAACAAGTAAATAATTGTGTGTGTGTTGGTTTCAGCGGGAGCACAATGAGACGCTGGCCAAGCTGAACTTTGTGCTGGCGCTGAGCGAGTGTGTGCTGGAGCTGGCTGCCACTAGGGGGGCTCCCCTGGCTGCGCTCATGGACAGCTCGCCTCCTCAAAGTAAACAGCATGCTCATTCTGTTCTACTCCATCTGAGCATCCTCTTATCTTCTTCGTTCTTATTAAATTAAGAAAAAACAGATTTATTTATTTAAACAGTTTGACGGTTACAATAATAATAACTACACAGTTACAATTTATTTATCCGATATTAGACGAATCGTTATAAGAGAACTTACATTATTCTCAATATTTGGTTAGGGACATAGCTAACGACTTCCCGGAGACACCCTGTCTGCACAACGATTGAGGATGAAAAGCTACATCGCTAACGAAACATAGAGAATAATGTAAGTTCTCTTATAATGGTTCGTCTAATATCCGATTAATAAATTTTAACTGTAACAATTCACCAACCTAACCTATCCTGCCTGGCCAGAAACAGGTATTTAATCTCTATGTTCAGTTTTAGCCATGTTACTTTACTTACTTAATCAGCCACTTCTTGTCCACTGCGGGACATAGGCCTCCCCCATATCTCTCCAGGCGTCTCTGTCCTGGGCTCTCTGCATCCAGTCACCAGCAACTCTTTTAGTATCATCTTTTAGCCATGTATCACCTTTAAGCCATGTATATTGATACAAATGGGAGCTGAGGGAACTGGATTTGCAGAGATTATTTAAAAGTAGTCTCAAGACTCACCTTTTCGTCCAATCATATGGTATATATAATCATATGGACAAGCGCCTTTGTAGTGACACACTGTGATAAAAGGCGCTATACAAATTTTGTAATTATTATTATTATTAAATGGTATATGATTGTTTGTTGCGGTCAGGTGTGGAGCTGGAGGGGGCGTGTGGAGGGGCGGAGGGCGGGGCGGAGCGCCTGGTGCTGCTGATGAGGGCGCTTCACCTGCTGGGGGCCGGCCTCACGCTCGCCACCAAGCACCTGCGGGCGCGCACCCTGCTGCCCTCCACCACAGTCAAGAGCGGTAACTACACAATGCACAACAATCAACTTCAAATATAAAAAAAACATTATGTCAATTGGCCGGGTTACTTTTAAATCTGACCGTCAAAGGCGCTAGTCTCTCATCCGTACAATACCGTTTGAATCTAACATATTTAACAGTTCATACATTTAAAGGTTAGAAATTAAAATCTAAAAATACAAAATTTAACCTTTTCTGAATATGCTGGCTATATAAATACCCCCAGTGCAAAACACTTTTTCAAGCATTTTTTTAAAACATTTATTGATTTCCTGCCTTAATTAATTGACAACACTTCAACACTTTCAATGGGAGTAATAGTGAACTTTAGATGTACATTGAAGCTTTCACGGCCGGTTCTTGTTGACACAACAATCACTTTTTTCAGGCTATGTAGGCTACGCAGTGGCATACTTTTACCCACCTTGATGTATGGAAGCGAGGCCTGGACGGTGAATGAAAGTGAAATTAGTAAAGTCCATACTGTTGAAATGGACTTTCTAAGAAGTATGATTGGGAAAAAACGGAGTGACAGGGTGAGGAATGATTTTGTAAGAGAAGAATGTAGTGCAAGAGAAAGTGTGAAAGTGAAGATTAAAAGAAGTTTGTTAAGATGGTTTGGGCATATGGAGAGAATGAATGAGGAAAGACTGACGAAGAAAGTATATGTTGGTAGAATAGATGGATGTCGTGGTAGAGGAAGACCGAGAATGGTATGGATGGACCAAATATCCGAAATTGCGAATGAATGGAATATCCAGAGTCATAATAAAAGAAGAGCTTGTATGAAGAAGGTTATGACTCTGGAGGAAATGAAAGAAGTATGTTGGCGGCTGGGGTTTGTTGAAGTAAAAAAAATTGGTTTTATGATTTAGTTTTTTATGTCCATGTATATATTGCTATTTATTGATTTAAAAAAAATGTAATTTGTCATGTATGTTCCTTGACTTTATGCGGCTGACCACCCATACTGTAAAAAAAAATTGATTCACTTTGCCAATGTCACCCCTGTTTCAGGGAAGGACAGCAAGAGTTGCAAGGCTTATGTTCATTTGAGATTGGGTTTTTATATTGTAGGTCCACATGCGGCATGTGTTAGCGCGAAATTATACATATCTGCTTGTGGGAATGCATTTAATATAAATCTTAAATGATATATATCTTTGCAGCTTAGATTAGATTAGATTAGATTAGATGTAGCCGTGGTCTGGTAGATTCTTTCCGGACAGTTTTGCCCATTGCTCCAGCAAAATACAGCAGATCCTGTAAGAAGATCACAGCGACTAGCCAACTGCTGATAATGCCCATCGGAGCAATGGGCGAAACTGTCCGGAAAGAATGTACCAGACCATGGCTACATAGCCCGAAAAAAGTGATTATTGTGTAAACTTTAGATGAGTTCATCCTTAATCATTGTGCAGAACGGATGCCTCTTGAAAATGTTGGCTACCAGCCAACAAAATGTCAAAGATAATGTCAGTTTTACCACAGCGGTTTGTGAAATATCTGAAAAGGGTAATTAATCTAAAAGTTAATTTTAATTGATAAATTTGAATCTTTGTTCTGACTCCATTTCAATTTCAAATGTGTATTTTCTAATCTGTAGCAGACGGGATAAATAATAAACTGCAGACCCCTGTTTAGGGAAGGTCGGCAAGAGTTGCAGGGCTTGTTGAAACGCAAGCTTAGTGTCTGCTTGTGAAAATGGATATAATGTGAATCCTTAATGTTACATATCTTTGCAACATAGATTATAGACCTTTCAAACTCACAACTGTGTATATACTTACAATAATTTAAACATATTTTTGTTATTTTTTGTTGCTTGCAGTTTTGTCGATGATGAACAGCAAGTACAGATCCACACTGGCAGAGTCCAAGAGGCTCAACAGCCTGGGGCTCAAGAAGACCAACCAAGTCACGGCCGACAAGATACTCTACAACCACGCCATTCAAATGGTAACACCGCTTGCTCACATAACTGTCAGTCAATTTCCAGATCAACACTTGGAAACACAAAAGAAAAACACGGGCCTAAAATCTGCCAAGTTCTTAAGATTCCGGGCATTTGAGATTTGTTACCAAAAGAACAAGTAAGCAGTGCCATGGTTGGTAAATAGGACGATTATAGCAATCGCGCAGCAGTTTTTGGATCATCTCTTGACTCTGTGTCTAAAACAAATTCTTCAAATCAAGGACTCAAACTGGTGTTTTTATTTTAAGCAAGTCACCATCTTGCCCACATAGCTATATCAGCAACATTGCCAGTTACTAAGATTTTAAGTCTTAAACTAATGGGAAATCATCAGCCGACATACTTAAATTGAAATCTAAATTCATTTCATTATCTCAAATCATTAGAGCTCCAGCCCTCTGGCTTTGACTGCAACTTCTGAGCCTCAGACCGTACCCGGGAGAAATAATGAATACTAATGGCATGTTTGTTGTTTGCCTGCAGTGCCAGTCCGCGGCCCTGGACGAGTTGTTTGGCAACCCCGAGCAGTGCTTCCAGCGCTACCAAACTGCTCAGATACTTCTGCATTCCCTCGCCCAGCATGTCACGCACCAGCAGGACAGGATGTTGCTCACCAAATGTAAGTATATTGTCGTGTTTTTATGTCCTGGCTGGAAGTCTCATCTCCACGGTAATTCTTACCTACTGAATATCGGTAATATTTGTATGAAGACCTTGTCAATCCAAGATGGTCGCAACTGAACAGCTGATTAGTCTTCACACAAATATTACCGATACTCGGTAGGTAAGAATTACTGTGGTGATGAGACTTCCAGCTCTGGAGTTCCATTTTAACTGCCCTACCCTTGGATTATTATGAGATTCAAAACATCACATACATTTCTATGGGCGGGGCAGTTAGGAAAAGAAGCCATATTCTGATTTATTTCCTGTGCAACTCAGTTGCACTAAGCATCAATGTCTTTGTCAAATTGCTTTATAACCGTCCCTCAAGCAATCTCGCTTTATATATCCTGCACATGGAAGGGCATAGAAAATCATGGACGTTCAGAATATATCTTGGACCAGTCCGTAGTCTAGTGGCGACTCTTTCTTGGACCGGTCCGTAGTCCAGTGGCGACACTTCGGACTCGTAAATGAAAGGTTGTGGATTCGAATCCCGGCGGAGCACAAAAAATATACCATTTATATTTCCAAATGTGCTCTTCGCTGGGTTGAAAAATTCATAAACCTTTACCAAAGACCGGTCACTGAAAGGTCCATCCAACCTTACAACAACTGGGTCTTGCTTGTGAATTAGCGCTTTCTACAGACTGACAAAGTATGTATACAAAGAAAGTGTGAAAGGAAAAAGAGGGAAGGGACGACCGAGAAAAGTATGGACTGATCAGATTGAGGAGATTGTGAAAGAATGGGATATACAAAGTGAGCGTAAAAGAAGAAAATGCATGAAAAAGGTGATGGATATGAATGAATTGAAAGAGGTATGTAAGGATAGGAAAAAATGGAGGCAACTCTGCAGAGGCTCTGGCCACCCCTAGCGGAATGGCGACAGAGTTACAGTTACAGTTACAGCGACGACCAAGCTCGCAGGACTCTTGAGGTGTGATACACACAAAAACAGCGCTCACCAAATAAATCATCCTAATATTATTATTATATCTGCCATTTATTTAGGAACTATAGGAGATACCATCTTCAAGTGAAAGGGAATAATCCTTTAAAATAATGATGTCTGTTTGTATTTCCAGATAAAGATGCCGTGGAGAAGCGGCTGTTCCTGCTGCAGCAGAAGGGCTACATCTACACCACTGATCTCACATAATACAGTATGCATGCATACAGACCCCCATGATTACCACAACTCTCAACTAACTGTACATAGATATCCACCCAAACCTAAACTACAAACTATCATTAATCAAAAATAACAATTAAAGCAAATCTTAGGATACACACAAAACAAATTAAACATATTGAATAGATCTTTTATAAGTTTATAATGTTTTTTTTTAAATAAAATTTAAGGAGTTAACTTTGATACATGTTTGAAAGTGAAAAGCTTCTTGCACTTCTATTTTCCCTACTCGTAGGGAAACATGATTTTTGTGTTGTTTTATTTTGAATATATATTTTGAGGCCGCCCTAGACCTGCTAATATTGTACCCACACAATATTTTAGTGACTTGAGATTGTTGTATAGTTTTCATATTGGAAACGCTTTAGATGTTTGAGTGTAGTAGGACAGGATATATTCATGTGACATGAAGTTACACGCGTAGTAGTGAGTTAGTACCAAATACTTGTACCTAAACTTCCTTAAAATATTATATCTAGTATTATATTATAAACATGTTGTACATTTGTCAAGGAAATTTTGCCATAAACTCGTGGAAGTGTATTTTTCCACAAGGATTGAGTATTAATATTAAGTTCTCAATTACACACCTGAAAATAACATTAACGATTTATTATTCTTTGTTAATTTTAATCAACTTTCAAGATATTTTTATATACATACCTTATAACGTTACATAAGCTAGTACCTATGTAAGATTTGACTGCTTTAACCCGACGGCGAGTGTAATATGCTTGCAGCTATGTTAGTGTCTCGTGGGGATGTTGTGCATGTACATACTGCACTGATGTTTAGCCACAATCTCACGCGTCATGTTTTCTCTGACTTGCACGTGCAATTTTGCCTTACTGTCTAATGTTGCTGTATGTAAGCTTGATAGAGTTAGTGTATAAGTAACGTAATTGTTTTGTCCCTTAACGAGTATTCAATGGCCGTTTGTTAGTTATCGTTTAGCATTATTTTGCTTAGTTAGAGCTAGGTTAGGATTGTGCATGTGTGGCGAGTAGCTTCTGTTCTGCGTGAGGATTCTCTCGTTAGCTGTAATGGTGTGATAGCTGTACAAGGAAGGTTAGAATGTCCTCATGTTTGTTTCGATAGGGTAACCATTTAAACAATCTTTTAATATAGGTACACTTACAAATATGTAACCTCTCTCATGTATGTCTAATCCCTCATTATTCTCTATGACATGGGTTTATTATTATTATTGTGATATACACCTTATATTGTTTTTAAGAGTTTTGACATCTTGGAGTTTTTGTGTTCATATTGTTTTTTTGATTTTTTTTACTTTTTTCCAAACCTACTCAATTTACTTTTAATTATAATGATCATTCAAATAAATTCCTATCCCACCATTTTGTTTTAAGAGCATTATGTTATGATAATCTTGTATTGTAACGAGTAGAAGTGTAATTCTAAACATGTGTAAAGTAAGAGATGTTGTGAGCCGATGCCACATTCAAGGTTTTGGTTTGAGATTGCTGTGAGCCGGTGTTGAGTGGACAACGATTTCCTTCCATACTTGGGTATAATGTAATATGAATAATAATTGAATCTACTATATTGTTTAGTCACATTCTGGTTTCTCTGGAAGCCTCCATTGTTATTTATTATGTGTAAATGATAAACTTGCAATTGTAAATTAAGTAATTTTGTGATCTAATTAATAAACAAGTAGAAATATAAAAATAAATAAAAACATATATATCTTAAATTGATATTTTATTTCTTAGTCTGTAAAAAACTACAAAATGCTCCCAACTATCATTACCTACATTATTAACGACTATCATTGATGTTTCCTTAAATCAATTGCAATTTCATTAAACTGCATTTTTTACTGGAATCTAAGAATAAGTCTATTAAATAAAATAATGTTTAGGCATCGGGAATACCCCATGGATAGCTAAGAGGACAAATGGGTTCATCTCGCAGCAGCTGCGAGTCGTGGAATATTTTTTTTAATCTGTGCCAGCAATGAATCTTCTAATTCTTTGACCGCATTCCACATAAACTTTGGGATAACTTCGAGAGACTTGTAATGATAAGTAGAAACCCAAAAGTAATTTCTTACTTAATTTGCCAAACAGGCAAAATAGATCACAGGCTTTAAAAGCACCTCTACACAAAGGCAGAAGATTATCCCAAGTCGGAAATAAACCAGAATCCTCAAGAATAAAATAAATCTCCAGAGAAAAAGTCATAATGAACAGAAGAATAAAAATACATGAACACTAGAATGCTAATTACAATTTGTGATGTCTGCTGAGTGGTACAACTGCTCAAAGTGAACGGATAAAAGAAATCACTGGGAAGGTTAATCTGGAAATCAGGTCCACTGGCATATTCGTCAATTTGTCTCGTTGTGATGTCATAAAACATGGAAGTCAGCACCAAACTTACCGACACTTCATTATCTCTTATAAGAAAGGCCTCACTGCTTTGCGTGACGTACTCGACGTGAGCTCCAAACAAATTCAACTGATTCTTAACATTCGGTTCTTGCACCATTCCATAGACAAAACTATACTTAACTCTCTTCATGAAATTTTCACAAACCAATGTTCTATTGAAATCAGAAAACACACCCGTCACCTTCTTAGAGGACCAATCATTCACAAGTTGTATCCAATCATTGGGACTTGTTGGATTGCCAATACTAGAGATGTAGAATTTTGTAGTAGCATTTTTCATGTAGTTATGAGGTATAAGATTGGATATATTTTCTTGCAGGGACAAACATTCAAATGTGGCGTTGTACCTGTCAGATACTGCTGATATTCTATGTAAAACTTTACATTGAAACTGCACATTTTCTCCAAATGTCACCGGGGTGTATGATATATTTGACAAAACACAAAACCCTTTGTTATTTTCAGGGAAGGCTACTACATTACGCAAAGGATAATATTGCTCATCATGAAAATAATCCAACATTTGTATTTCTTCAGATTTGTTGTCTTCTTTATGAGATACATACCGGGATACTATAATGGGTTTATGGATCAGATATCCGGGATTGCCACTCAGTTTTTTTGGCACGTGCGATGAATTCTTTCTTACCCAAATGTGTTGAACTTCGTAATTTTGTTCAACAAACACATTTTCTATGTCTACAACTGATAAACCAAAGTATACAAGAGCTTTAGTAAATCCTGATGTCCCGTTACTGTAGAAATGGTATTTTGCTGTAGTCACTATATTCTTGCACATGTCTTCATCACATGAAGGTTTCAGCTTATCATCGCTCATATTCACAGGGGAACATTCGTACGGGTCACACACAAATGCCTTTACAGCAATGCATACATTTCTTGGACATTCCTGCAAAATATTTAGAGATTACAATTTATTGTACACATTCATATAGATAGAGTCCTTGCACATTGAAATCAGGGGAAAAATGAGATATCACATGGCCGGATTGCTAGGCACTTGTGATTGCTTAAATGGTTCCTAATTATCTTAGTTCCGAATGTGACCACCAATGTCCTGGTGCTGTCTATAATGTACAATCTAAGTTGCAAAGGTATTTTGGCATTCAAGGCTCATATTTAATGCATGCCCACAATCAGGCAAATGTTAGTTTGCGCTTACATATGCTGCATGTGATATTAAAATAAACAGATATTAACACCTCATATTAACATAAACTTTATAACTTCAACAACAGGGGGGCATTGGCAAAAGTGAACCAAGTTTCTACAGCATGGAGGTCAGCCTCATACCAACCTAACAGACAAGGAACCGTAATCCATACAAAATAAAATTCACATATAGTTATACTATAATACGATATTGTGTAGGTAGATTGAAAAGACGCTAAAGCACTATGTACTGTAGTTATCACATTTGTGATTGGATGTCACCATACGTACATTTAACAATGCTGTGAAATACAAAAAACCCTGATTATCTGAAGTCTTTTATTTACTCTGGCGACAACCTGTGATGATGTCATCCAGAAACAGGAAATTTAGAATGTGCGGACTCCGCAATGATGATAAAGAGAGATAAACCATTTTTAAGTAACTACCTCGGTGTTTCCAATCCAGGATTCATTGACATCTTTAGGTGATGATATTAGATGAATATCAGAGACTTTTGAGTACACATTAAACTTTTGCACATTATTTGACAGTTCAGTGACACATTTGGATTTATGATTCATCAAATACTTAATTTTTGTGTTCCCACTGCAGTAAATATTTATTTGTGATGATGGAACATCTGTGGAACAGAGAAACAATTATATATTTGATGTCAACATTTTAAGCACGTCAGTTAATACTCATTAATAGATCTTACAACGACTTACCAAATAGCTTGAGCGAAGAATTGTCAAAAACCCAAATAGGATCACCATAAACGTAAGATTTAGTAAAATCAAAAGAAATGTTTCTCAAAGAAACATTTCTGTCTGGCCAGGAGAAATGTTTGTTTGATATTTTTTTGAAGTCCTCATTTGTGGTCAAAACCTTCAATACCAAAAGTAACACATTTATTCATTGAATGAATGATTTCGAGAAGCTATTTTACCATGTTTAAAGTATATAGCTTCTCCAAATTCAATTCATATTTTACTGCTAACAACAAATGTTACAACAGTTACATGGAAGAACAGCACACTTATCTCAAACTCCATAGACCTAAGGGTAACAAATTTGGTCTACTTGGTGAATGCACTTTTAAGAAATCATGTTTTTTTACCAAATACCTACTGCTATCACAACTTTATTTCAGGAATAGAATTATTTAAAAAATATAATCTTTCTAATGGAAGCTTTGGAAGCGAATAAGTTCAGAGATCAATGGCGATGGATTGTCAGAGCTCTTCAGTTATTAGACTAATGCCAAAGGCAATCAAAGATGGCAACCTAGGATGCTTTCTGAAAATGAAATTTTCTTTTTCCATGATAGGTATATTCTGTCTTCCTGTATATTAATCCGATTTTAGAAAAAATCCTACGTTGCCGTCTTTGATTCTGCACGACTCAAATATCTGAGGATTTTTTTGGGTTCTATGGGCAGACTTTAATTTGTGCTTAATGCTACGACATGATTGGTCTGCAATTTAAAAATTACTGAGCACATCACACCCTCACTATAGGATCAGTTTCATTGGCTAAAAATAAAGGAGAGGGTGGAGTACAAAGTCTGCTTAACTGTATTTAAGTCCTCGCAGAACATTGCGCCACTGTATGTCTCAGAGCTGTGTGTGGGGGACACAGTAAAGGCTAGGCGGGGAACTTTGAGATCTGCATACAGCACTGCTGTGAAAAGACTCAGGGTTCCCTGCAGAGGCAGCATGCACAATTATTCAGATCGTGCTTTTGCATTTCTGGCCCTCTGCTGTGGAATCCTTTACCACACGAGCTGAGAGCTGTGGAGAGTGTAAATGTTTTTAAATCAGGATTGAAACCAAAATGGAACCAAAATCTCTCAAAAAATATTAGATTGGCGGTGCACGGTGGTATACTAGTGCCAACCTTGATGTATGGAAGTGAAGCCTGGACGGTGAGTGAAAGGGAAATTAGTAAAGTCCATACAGTAGAAATGGACTATCTAAGAAGTATGATTGGGAAAAAACGAAGTGACAGGGTGAGGAATGATTTTGTAAGAGAAGAATGTGGTGTAAGGGAAAGTGTGAAAGTGAAGATTAAAAGAAGTATGTTAAGATGGTTCGGGCATTTGGAGAGAATGAGTGATGAAAGATTGACGAAGAAAGTATATGTTGCTAGAATAGATGGATGTCGTGGTAGAGGAAGACCGAGAAAAGTATGGAAGGATCAAATCTCTGAAATAGCGAATGAATGGGAAATCCAGAGTCATAATAAAAGGAGGACTTGTATGAAAAAGGTTATGACTCTGGATGAAATGAAAGAAGTATGCAAGGACAGGAAGAAGTGGCGGCTAATCTGTAATGCTGATTTTTAATGTTGGTTTATTGGCTTGCTACATTTTTTGCATTAGACATTTCTTTTTTTTTACTTTTTTTGTATAGATTTATTTTTAAGGTTTTGTTGTTTTCTTATACTTAAATGTTATTTTTTACTCGTATTCCTTGACTTATAGGTTGGTATGAGGCTGACCACCCATACTGTAAAAAATGGTTCACTTTGCCAATGTCACCCCTGTTTCAGGGAATGTCGGCAAGAGTTGCAGGGCTTATGTTCATTTGAGGTTTGGATTTGATTTGTAAGTACACAATCAGCATTTGTAAGCGCGAACTACACGTGTTTGTTTGTGGGCATACATCTGAGAGCTTTGAATGAATATATCCTTGCAACTTAGATTATAGATTATAGATTGAAGACATGTCTGTTCAGGAGGGGCTATGGCTCTGCAGTGCCTTTGCGGTGAACTCACAAAACAGCACTAAAATTAATATTGTCAAATTATTATTAAGAAATATAAAATCTACAAAATAGTATTGTTCACCTTGTAAGGAATCTTCTTGAGCTTTGGAGGGAGGTTATCCTTGTAGACGCAGAACAAGTCATTAGCCTTGTGCTCCAGCAGCATGGGCGAGTAGCTCTTGTAGAACAGCTCATTAGCACTGCAGTGGGAAGCGCCCTGCTCACCCTGGGTGTCCTCATCGTTGGTGCATTGTGTGAAGACTGCTCTGTCTGCTTCAGAGCAATCAGGGTCACAACAGCAATTCACATCACAAGATTTACTCTGAAAAACGAGGTAGGTAAATGTTTTACAGATTGTCTAAATTTTCATCATGAAGTCATATATTGTGTTGACAATAATTACATAATCTAATCTAATCTAATCTAAGTTGCAAAGATATGTTACATTGGAGATTCACATTACATGCATTCTCACAACCAGACACGTACAAGTTCGCGCTTGCACATGCCTCATGCGAACCTACAACATAAAAACCAAATCTCAAATGGACATACACCCTGCAACTCTTGCCGTCCTTCCCTGAGACAGGGGTGACATTGGCAAAGTGAAGCATTTTTACAGCATGGGTGGTCAGCCGCATACCAACCTATAAGTCAAGGAACATACAGGAATAATAATCCTGTGGTGACAGCGAACGCACCCGTGTCAGGAAGCGAAGCAGACGCCGCCACGCGGGAATATACACTGTCCACGTGGCTCAGTCTCGCTAACTCACAAATCCATAAAGTACTTGATAGATCAACAAATTTTTAGGAGATCCCTTGAGACTCATATGTATGCATGAGGCAAAAAAATATACAGGGAAAAACATAATCCTGTTGAAAACTTAGTTACCTGAATGTTTGTGTTCTTTGTCTAGGCTTTGATCCCCCATCTAGAATTTTAGAAATGATTTCCCATTTCAAGCCCAAAATGGGAAATATCAGAAAGGTTAACTCAGCCTTCACAAGAAATGAGAACTGGAACTGGAAGAATTGAGAGCTGGGAAACTCCCACTTCAAGGGAATTGGTCAGTGATAAGGCCAGCCCCCTTACTTGTGACAATAAAGAGGTTCCAAATGCTACCCAGAGACAACGCGGTACAAAATTGCACTATGGATACAGCTTAGTTGCAATCGGGCCTGTTGTGCTGGGTAGTGTTGGGGCAATGAGCCCACCGTATGAAACCTTACCTCATCGACTACCAGGCAGAGACATGCTCAGGCACGTAGTTTGCATCGAGTACCTACGTGATTTTTTCACAGATCTGCCTTTTCCTATCCTGGAGCGTTTTGGATGCGGCCTCCTCAAAGAGGCCCAAAAAATGAAAAAATAACTTCATCCACTACCAGGTATAGACCAGTAAAAGATGATGTTCCACATTATTTACCTGCTTTCTGCATAACAAAAAAATATTCCAAACCTGGAGCATTTGGAATGCGGTCATTTTAGTGCTCGTGCTTTTTATAATACAATACTAAGGTGTTCAAACTGGATTTTGACCAAAAATCGGGACCCGCCGTAAAGTTATTTGGAATATGTTTGACTTTCTCTAGGGAGTTCAGAAATAAACTTACCGTTAAATCGCAATAACAGAAGGCACTGTGCTGGCGGGAACGCAGCTTCTTCTTGGCAGCCTTCTTTTTAGATTTTGGTGCTGGGGTTGTTGTGGTTCCCACAGTTGCCTGCACTGTGGTGTTCATAACTTCAGTAATCCCTTCAGTGCTCACATCAGCTGATAGCTCAGTGACATTTTCTATCCCCGTCATGTTGGAATCCAGCGTCGTCATCTCATCATCACTCTCAGTGAAGCCATTCCCAGCTTGAACATCTTCTATATTATTCTCTACAATGGATTCCGTTATTTCTTCAACATTTTTTGATTCTGGCAGGAGAGTCACATTGCCGGTACTTCTCACACTAACTTTACTAATGAGTGTGGGTTTTTTGGCACTTTGGGAAAATACCATGGTAAAACATAAAATAAACAACATCCTGTTAAAAATCATTTTGAAAGTTCGTGAACTCAGTCACAACAGAAAACTATTCATTTATACTCCACGCCAAACTTATCAAAGTTCTTGAAAATGAGCTCCAGCTGTAGTTTTACTTTTCCTGTTGAATAGGTTTTTAAGCTGAACCTGAAAAAAGTCATGAAAAAAATATTATGAATTAATACTTATCTATACTAAATCCAAGTTGCGAAGGTATAGTTTTAGTCGCTGGAATGGTCAAGGGATATGGCGTTGGCACTAAAGTTTGCCTTCTTAAAACTAGTGCTGGTTCGAGCCCCCCCTGCGCCATGTACTATCGACAATAGCTTCGACCCTGATTCAACAGATGTCATTGCATGCATACAAGCATCCCGTTTCACATGAAGGCAAACTGGCCAGGCAATTTGGATTAGCAAATTACATTCCTCTTCACAAATCTATTTAAAAAAAAAATGTATGTAAAAAAAAAAACGCAACTAAGCTACACATATAGTGTAACTTCTTGCCTTCGTTATCCCCGAAGGGGTCGCATGTGGCGCTTCGGGACCTATTTATTTTTACAGGTAAGGGGGCCGGCCTCACACCAACAACTTTCAGTTGAAGTGGAGGTTTCCCAGCTCCCGGGGGGGCTGGTTCTCATTTCTTGTGAAGGCTGAGTAAGCCTTTGAGATCGAACCCTTGCTCTCGGCATGGAATGCAAGCATTCTACCAATTGAGCTATCGACCTTTTTACGAGCTTGATCGTCGTCGCTACAAAGCGCCAATTCTCAAGCAAGACCCAAGATGGACCTTTGGTTGTCGGTCATTGGTAAAGGTTTTATGAATTATCATCCCAGCGAAGAGCAAATTTGAAAACAGAAATGGTATATTTTTTGTGCTCCGCCAGGAATCGAACCCACAACCTTCCAATTCAGAGTCCGCAGTGTTACCACTGAGCTACGGACCGGTCTATGTAATGTAAGGCTAGTATTAAATGCACGCCCACAAGCAGACATGTGTTAGTTCGTGCTGGCGCATGCTGCATGCATACTCACAAAAAAACCAAACCAGGACTGGAAGTCTCAAAATAAAAAACGCAACTAAGCTACACATATAGTGTAACTTCTTGCCGCGTTATTCCCGAAGGGGTCGCATGTGGCGAGTTGAACCCATTTATTTTTACAGGTAAGGGGGCCGGCCTTACGCCAACCACTTCAGTTGAAGTGGAGGTTTCCCAGCTCCCGAGAGTGCTGGTACTCATTTCTTGTGAAGGCTGAGTAAACCTTGCCGGTATTTTATTTTAGGGTTTGAAATAAACACCGAAACGGGAAATCATTTCTGACACCCTCGGTGGGATTCGAACCCGAGCTTTCGGCATGGAATGCAAGCACTCTACCACCTGAGCTATCGACCGGACTAACCGAATACCGAAACGGGAAATCATTTCTGACACCCTCGGTGGGATTCGAACCAGAGCTTTCGGCATGGAATGCAAGCACTCTACCACCTGAGCTATTGACCGGACATCACCACGGTAATTCTTACCTCCCAATTATCAGTAATATTTGTATAAAGACCTGCCAATCCAATATGGCTGCAAGCAAACAGCTGATTAGTTTTCATACAAATATTACCGATATTCGATAGGTAAGAATCACCTTGGTGATGAGACTTCCAGCCCGGACATGAACATAAAGCTTACAAGTAATCAGTGTTATGTTACCTATCTTTCCCCGTGCACAGAGAGTCTGGTGTGTTGAGCTGGTGCGCGCCCCCCAGGAAGAACTGTGTGACCCTGTCTAGCACAGAGGTGGCGCAGGGCACCCAGCTGACAGCCGTGATGCGGTGCAGGCCGGGGGAGCTGGGCACCGCTGCCACGCTGTATCCCTTCAGCCAAGAGCGACCTACAGAGTCCAAGCAGTGCACTTGGAGAAGAATCTTGGGCCACCCTGTCAAAGGAAACTTACTTATTATTAAAAGGTTTCTTAGTTTAATTTGGATGAAAGGGTACAAATACTTCAATGTGCATGCAGCTGAGTTGTTGCTTCACTTTTGCCAATGCCACCGCTTTTTATTTTTTTTATTTGTAAAGAGGAATACAATTCACCAGCCTATTTTGTCTACCCAGAAACAGATTTTAACATCATCAATTACGTAATACTGTGCGCGAAAGGAACAATGGAATGAGTAAAAAAAACAAGTTTTCATTGATCGAGCTCAGAGGGATTCTTTAGGTATAGGCTCCATGGGTATAGGTACCAGTGGCGGCTCCAGCTAAGGTGCATCGGTGCATTGCACCTCCTGTAAGAATGCCACGACCCATCACTTACAATTTTGTTCCCCATAAAATATCCTCTGTGTCAAGTCCTATTTTACATTTATCATTATTTTACATATTATACAGCTCTACGAACATGTAAAGACTACGAGTCGCTAGGTATTTAAATGTATAATATTATCGCGTGCATATGTGGCAATGCCCCATTCTTCCTTCTATGAAGTCCATACATTTATTGAAAAAACAGCTCAAACGGTGAATACTGAGGTGCCTGTACATTTTTAGATAGCAGCTCCGGCACTGCACGCTTTTCCTAGGTAAGTGACATGACATGAACGGAGAAGAATTGTGACAAAACTTTTTTTTTTATTCTACCAAAGGAACTCTTATGTTCAGAGCATATCCAACTCTTTGTTTAAAAGACTTCAATATTCGTCATTTAAAACAAAACTATAAAGTATTTCCTGACACTTAACTATTGCGTTTACAAAAAAAATAATGAAAACTGAAACGCTCACAACAGATGCTGCTTTAGTATCAATAAAAATCTTCGCATAAAGTATGTTTGTGTTTTACCATAAAGCTCTATACTTAAAATAT
This sequence comes from Agapetus fuscipes, assembly GCA_951799405.1. Classification (NCBI taxonomy): domain Eukaryota; kingdom Metazoa; phylum Arthropoda; class Insecta; order Trichoptera; family Glossosomatidae; genus Agapetus; species Agapetus fuscipes. Next base: position 3,053,170 of record OX637336.1, read on the forward strand.
AATTCAAATACAATGCTTTATTGTTAGCCAGGATACAAATTGTTTATTTTAAGATCAAGTTAAGCCCGACAAAAACTCATTACTTTTTAATTTATCGACGTTTTTATTATTTGCTTGAGGATTCCATTCCTAGTGAAAAATATTCAGTCGTGGTCAACAAGTGTTTTTTCGAGCATTTTAAGCAAAATAATACAAATGGATAAACTGTGTTTTAACTGATATGAAAGCAACCATCTCTACGCTAGTGGCGGTCAGCGTCAGTCAGCGTCTTTACTCTGTTCTGTGATTGCATATTTATTTTTATATTCTCAGCATTCCCTACTTTCTTCGTGAGTTCTCTTATTTTTTTCAGTCTGCAGATTTCAATAATTTGAAATGTTGCTTATTTAATCAATTTATTAATTTGTCAGTCTTGCTCTTCCACGCTTTCCTTGGGGATCATCTTTGTGCACTATTTTTATCAGTCGTGAATCGTCCATTATTTGTAGATGCTCAACTAAACTCTTTGCCCAGCTATACGCCCAATTGTACTCTTTTGTACCATCACTCATATTCTCCACTATAACGTACTTTAAAATATCTCTTTAAAAGTTTTGTCAAAGGTTGCAAATCTCTGAACTTGCTAATCTTGCAGAACAATACATTCTTGTTATTTTTAAGAATGTAAGTACAAGATGATGTCACAGATCTTTCCTCCTCCTGCTCCATAATCTTAATTTAATTTAAATTCAGTTAAGTTGGATTTTTCTCCGGAGGCAGACCTTAGTCCCTTTAATATATTTTCGTATTTTAAGTGACGATATTGAATTTCTTATGTAAATTTATAATTAACACTCATTTGTGAGGTAGATAAAATAAACAAATATTCATGTAAAAGCTGTGAGGTAGATTAATTATTAAATGGTGTTGGTGTGAAGGAAAAGGTTTTATGTGAAGTGTTTTTAAGTGCTATGTTTTGCTGTGTTGTTATGAAGTGAATTAATTTGGATTTACCGACGGCGATCATCCCCGTTAAAGGAAGCTCTTTTACACAATGTAAGTCATCGATTATAATATTCGTGCTAACATTTCAGCGAACATTTTCAAGGCCGGTCAGCGTGAAGTGTATGGTACATTGGGGGGAGTGGGGGAAGAGGTGTAGGCCATAATTATATTGAAAATTTCTGCCACCCAATATTCTGACCCATCGGCCGTCACTGTCAGCCCCCACGGGAGCTGGGAAACCTACACGTCAACCGAAGTGGTTGGCGTAAGGACTGCCCCCTTACCTGTAAAAATAAATAAGTTACACTCGTCACGGGAAAAATGCGGCAAGAAGTTACACTATATATGTGGCTTAGTAAAAAAAACTTGCTTCAAATACATTTAATTGTTGTAATTGTTTGTTATATGCAACAAAACGGGTGTAGGTACGTTCTCGTGTATACCTAAATAAAATATTTATATGTATGTATTTCTTGCAACTTTCATTCCAAGCAAAATGGAAAATAAAAGAAAAAATGTAAATGCAGAAATTATGAACTGCCAACATTTCTAATGACGAGCCGCCTCTGATAGGTACCTATATCTGGTAAGGAAAAATTATTTGAGTCAAAATATAAAATAAAATTTAAGTACTTAGATATATTTTGAAAAAGGACAAATATATAAAGAGTGGAGAATATATAGAATACGAATACCTATAATCTATAATCTAAGTTGCAAGGATATATTCATTCAAAGCTCTCAGATGTATGCCCACAAACAAACACGTGTAGTTCGCGCTTACAAATGCTGATTGTGTACCTACTTACAAATAAAATCCAAACCTCAAACGAACATAAGCCCTGCAACTCTTGCCGACATTCCCTGAAACAGGGGATACCTCCTTAGGGGCCGTCCATAAATTAAGTCATCGATTTTGGCCGATTTTCGACCCCCCCCCCTTACAATCATCCTATAGTCATTATCTAATGACGCCCCCCCCCCTCTTGCTGTAATAATGGATGAGCTTAATAATTAATAATGTTGTATTACTTAGGTAAATAATATTTTGTATATTTTGTAGAAATTGGTATTTACAAGAACGACGTCACTTTTGGTACTCGTACATCATTTACCATCATCCACAGACCAGACTCCCCCCCCCCCCCCCTTAATGCGAATGACGTAATATACGGACAGCCCCTTATTATTTACCTTGTATTCCTTTACTAGAGAAATGAACATCAAGAGGATGTGACCAAACAGCTGCACCTTCATAAAGCGGAGAATCTGTTGTAGTCTGTCCTTCTGTATTCCCTGCCACAACTCTCCAGTTAGGACCTATTAATAAAGAAGTATTGAGCCACATTTAAAATAACAGTAAATTCCATGAAATTATTGCATCTTGCATTTGTAAAAAGACCTGCTTGTATGCTGTATCTACAAAAGATTGAAGTATCACCAAAGCCTATTCCACCAGAAATTTCACCAATTATATGCAACTCCGCCATTCCATATTAATAAAGCATTGTTTTTTCTTCCTAGGCAATCAAATCAATAACTAAATCCTCATAAATAATGTAAAAACTCCATTTAAAACACAAAACAAAAGATTGTTTGTGTTTCAAAAAATGTAACCATGGCAACAAACCGGAAATGGAACAATAGTGATACCATATAGAAAAAAATATTATATGAGGAAAATATTTTTATTATACAAAATGTAGGGAAGATATTTTTGACATCTTATTCTGAAAGTTGGAAAAAAAGAATTGACGTTTGCGTTTGACGTTTCGTTGCCGCGCTAACTATGAAACAATAATTGTTTTGTGATGAAACTTTTTGTAAAGTGATGAAGACATTAAAATCTTGACATGTCGTTGGAAAATAAGATAGATAGTTTAATATCCGCGTTGATTTCGGAAAGGATAACAGATCGCCGGAAATCTGCAGAATCTTTAAAAGAACTTTTAGCCGGCACCGGTCTCAACGAATTACTAACAAGGAACTACCAAAGGGAAAGTGGAATATCGTGGAAGAAACTGTTTGTGACTGTGCACGATCTTAACATCAAGGTTACCTTTAATGAAAAACCAAATAATTTTTACTATTGATAAATGACAACCGTATTTTTTAAATTTTGTACCATTTACTGGCAATACAGTGCCTTTCACTTTGTTTTGTAGGAAAGTGGGAAGTTCAGTTCGGGTCGCGGTGCTGCTGAGGACAAGGTCAAAGCCTCCTGCTCTTCCCTGCTCATCTCCATCGTTTCTGGCGCCAACAAATGTATGTACTTTTATACTTTTGCTGTAGGTATTTTAACCTTTGCCAAACTGATGTGGATTTTTTAAAAACCTTAATGTATGTGCTGTTTGCAGCAATGCATTAATCCTTTAGGCCAACTCTAATTACCAGCAGAGCCGTATCACCTTGGTAAAGGCTCCAGTTTTGTTTATATTATGTACTCGCTGTTCGTCAAATGGAAGAAATTAAATAAGTTAACTTATTTGAGTTGATTTAAATATTTTTTTTTGGTTAGATCATGTTCTATTTGCAGTAATTTTGTCTGCCGACGTTTCATTCCCTCGAGCGGGGAACATTTTCAAGGCTGGAAGCGACGGGGCACCTTTATCCTCCGTTTGCTTCTGGCAACTGGCTGGCTGCTGGGGCTCTGCTTATCTCTGTCATGTATCTTCGTTGTGATTGGTGGGGTGGCTGCGTTTGGGGGGGGGGGGGATGTGCAAGCGCAAGGGTACACACGACAATATTACTGCAAATAGAACACGGTCTAACCCGAGAAAAACAATATCATCTACACTGACCATGAAAGTGAAAGTGAAAGTTTAAAACTTTATTTAATTATGAGTTTGAATTGTTCTTAAATGAATTATAATTTGGATAAACCTGTTTTTATGTACTAAAGTGATCAACCTTTCTCAGAGAATTAAAAGGAAAATAATACTCTAAGTAAAAGAGTTACAATTGTTGGTGCTTTCAGCGGAATGTTACATTCACCATGAAAAGATCATAGAATGCTGTTTGGAGATACTGAGGAGCTCGCAGTATTCAAAGTTCTGCGGAGAAACCTACGTGAATGTCCTGATAAAGCACGTGCTGGCCGTGGATTACTATAAAGAATACTTCACTCCATACAACTGGGCCGGTAAGCCACTAACTATTTTTATTTTTTTGTGTACAACAGGTTTCCCTCATTATAGTGCACCTTCAACGTCATTAACAAGCTAGGAGGAACTCTTTATCTTTGAAAGATTTTCAATTACTACTAAATAACACTCCGAATTAAGGCATGTTGTGCCATGACGTTGGTACGGGATAGCGGTTCATGAAAAAAATCATGCCGTCTTCCCCGGCCGTAGTCATCTGGTGCATAAAGCTTAAAACTCTCTAAAAGGGTGGGGCTGTCAATTAGACCGTTAATGATCTTTGTGCCATATCTCTCTGTACTTTCTCTCTGTCCATCTTTGATATTGATACAGAGCCAACTAACCTTAGCTTCCCAATGTTAGGTTTTTTAAAGCAGGGAGAAGAAGTGACCCGTCTGTAGTCTAGTGGCTGACGCTATGGACTCGTAATCAGAAGGTAGTGGTTCTGTATAAAGCAGTAAAATTCTAATTGCATTGCTGAAGAGGCCCATCGAAGACATGAGCAAAACGTATGGAACTACCAACTCCGATTAACTATGACCTCAAATCTTAAGAAACAAGACTCAAGTGTCTACCTCCAGCCGTGAATATCTAAGGCTATAATTGACTAAGTATTAATGATGGAATCAGCACAAATTTGAAAATAAACTGTTGACCCTGTAGTCAGAGTGTCTCTATTTTGGTTGTCTATGGAATTTTTGCATTCACACATTAAATTTTTCAATTTTCAGATTTAGTCGATGTTGCCTTCAGTATCTGTGACGACTCATCTTCCATAGACCGTCTCCTTGCGGTCCGTCTCTCGCTGCAAGTTCTGAAGAACGGGATCACAAGATGTCATCTAGTGTTGCCAGTGCGGGAGAATATGCCCGCATTCACTAAGCTGCTGACTGCAGAGGGGATAGACAGGCAACACCATCTGCAAGAAAACCTCCTTGAGATTGCTATCATCGCTGTTAAAAATGTACTGAAATTTATTTATTTATTTTATTGAGCAACAGCTTGTATTCTAAGTTGAAGAGATGATGAAGAATGAATTGTTTTTTTTTATTGGCACCGTTTTGTGATATTGTGATTCCAAGGGCGCCCCAAAAGATTAGGTGAACAGATCAGTCTTGGGACGTTTCTTGAAGTGACCGGTGTCTGTAATCTCTCAAACCACAGGTGACATGTCCACTGCAAAAGCGCGTTCACCAAACACTGTGGCAGACTTGCGCAAAGACTCATTGACCAATGTTATGGCTCTACTTTCACAGAGCGCCAAGTCAATTGTCTCCTATTTAGACCAGTTTGCTTGACAATTTGTATTAATATGATAAGCAGGATTATGAAGGTAAGCGCTTAACGGCTGACACTTGCTGCATGTGTTTTCCCCTTTGAGTAGGTCGGAGGATCTGATTATTACACAGATGCTTCCAGGAATATGGAACTCCAGTTTTCTTGCCATCTCTTTATCAGTCTTCTGGGTTGGCAGCTTCCTTGCAGCATATTTTGGGAGTCTATTGAGATTTTTCCTAAAATTATTTCCTCTTCCTACCCCACCTTACAATAATACTACATGTGTACTTAAAAATAAACCTGAATGCCAATTGGGCTCTGAAACTCGTAACTGTTATCTTGAAGAAGGGTTGCATTGGCTGGAGTGTCGAAAAATCAAAACAGAATTTCATCGGAAGTTCAATCAGTTCACGTAAGAGCCTTGAAGAAGTCAGTCACAAGTTCACTGACGAAACGTAGAAGCTTTCTAAGAAGACAAAAGCAGCCTTCTGAGAAGAAATACTGGACCATGGTCTACAAGCCCGGAAGAATGGATGCTGCATCCTCATCATCATCATCTGAAGCCGGCCATGAAAGCCTAAAAACACTGAGAATTTCATTATTAAACAGGAGTCTTGAGCTCAACATTTTACCATAAATTGTATGGAAATCAAAATGTTCTTTTAATAAATATACTTTTTTAGTTTTTGTTAATTTTTAGTATAATGCCGTGGTGTATTTCAAACCTAAAGTTTATATTTCCTTTGTATGTAATCTGTATATTTTTATATGGCTAGTCACATATTGCACCCTCTGCATGACTATACTGGAATAAAAAAATATTATTACCATTTGGGGACCGTCTACCATTATTAATAAATAACTATTTGTTTCCTATTTAACGATTATGTTTTTGTTTTATTTTTAGGTTAGCTGTGAAAGCCGTCTGTCATTTTGTATGTTCACTGAAACCGTGTTGCCGCATGTATTTAAATTTTATGACCACACTTCAGACACACATCGACAAAAGAAGGTATTTTTTTTTCAACAATTTTCAATACGCTGTTGATTTGTAATGTTTATTTATACTATAAAAGAATGGACTCCAAACAAATTTGAAAATAGGATTTTTTTGTGAGCCGCCCAACATTGCGCGACCAAGTCTTTAGCAACCAATAATAATAAATTTGTTTGCCTTGTCCCTAGCAACCTAGCCGTGTGATGTCATAATTGCAGGGGCGATCATAGGAATTAAGACCTAGTTCGGCAACTTCTAGGTTTTGGATGGTTTTCGACAGAACAAGATTATTTTTTGTGCGCAACTCCAAAACAATAAAAATCCGATTTTTTTCATATTCCATACAGCCAGTGGCATTTACAATTTAATTAAACCAAAAACGAAAAACCGATTTTTCCAGGGAAACCTGTCGGAACAAAATTTGAAATAGCAATTATCTGAAAACAATGTTAAGAAACATATAACATAGTCCCTTCATGTATAAAACTGAAATAATATTTACAATAATTACAGGTAGGTTTTTTTATCGGATATTTCACGAACTGTTATAAGAGAATAATGTAAGTTGTCTTATGACGGTTCGTGTAATATCCGTTAAAAAAAACTGTGTAGTTATAATTATTGTAAACATGTAAAACGACCGTAATTCCAACCTGAACCTAAAAATGAAATAATATTGCATTAGTTGTCTTAAATAAATAACCACCGTGGTTTTTTCTTGCTGTTTCAGACGGACCTTTAAAGTATCTATGAAACTCTTACCTTAGTCATTGTAGAATCTCTAGCATTATGTAGTTGTTCTTGTCCCACGACACTTACAAATAAATAATGAAAAGCTTAGTGGAAGCCGCCTGAGCCACATCAAATATCAGAGTAAATGATTGATTATAATAAGACAAGTCAATAACTCGATACTTGAAGTGGCCTTAAGAAATGCCGTTTTTCTCAATTCTTCCAAACACACACAGTATCTAAGGCATAAAACCACTGACTTAATGATGTTATCAGTTATCCATTGTAATAATTAAGTTTCACAATAAATCACAAAAACAATCACAGACGTCAAAAACAACGCGCGCGGGCTTGGAAGAAATTGGAGAATGAACAAAAAGTTAAAACTCACACACTTCTTTTCTGCATCTCTTTCATATATATCACCAGTTTATTTCTGTCTCTACTCTACTATGACGTAAGTGCGTTCCCAATTATTATTGTCTTTTGACCCAGGCAAGCCTGAGTTGAAGCGTACAGACGGTGGCCACATGTGGATGTATGAGTGCAATTTGGTTTAAATGTATTGCCGCGCTGGAACCGAGCTACAGTTTAAAATCTCGTTGCCGGACCGCGCTGAGCGTATTGCATGCGTGAAAACGGTAGGCGCTAACTTACAAATGTCTAATTCGGGGCTACGAAAATTGCCTATCTTTTAGGCGTCGATTAATATTGTTTCTTATTAAAATTATTGTTTCAAAAATATTTTTTCTTTTCTAAAAAGTAAGTTCGGCGAGGACTAATGGTCTTTATGATATGCACGCCACTGCATAATTGTGTTACTATGAATTTGTGCCGAGTTAATTATATAATTTATTTGTACTTTTGTCATTGTTATATGTACCTACTGTTTTCTTATTTTTTTATTGTTACAAGATAATTCTTATTTTAAGATATATTTTATGTTTCCTATTTTTTTATTGCCTTTTTTTATTTCTCCTCCATTTTTTATATGAATCATATATATTATTGTATCTAAAACATTTTACGCTTTGTAGATTCTGTATTTTATAAATTTGTCTCCCAGAATTTGGAACAATGTACGGGGTCTATAAAGTGTAAGGAAGCATAATTGCAGAAGAGCTAATTTATTTGATAATGTATGAATCGACCCCTTGGAGGGTTAATACTTCACAAATCATCAACACCATATTCATTAAAATCTTTTAAACGTTTCAAAATGTCCATTCTTTATTCCACTACTCCAAGAATAAAACATTATGTCTCAACTCAACCATGGCATTTACCAAAAATGTTTGGAAACTTAAACAGCACTTCCAGTGAGCATTTAAGTTTACACACATTTTGAAAAAAAAAAAAAATTGAGTTTGCATGTAATTGTCAGTTTCTTTTTTTTTTGTTTCCAGAAATTGTTGTTTGAGTTGTTGCACCTGTGCGTTGGTCTCCACCATCCCCAGGGACATTTTTGGGGCTCGGGGGGTTGCTTGGCGGGCAGTCTCCCGTCCTGGAGTCAAACCAGGCTCTCCATCTACCAGCTGGTGGCGGCCGAGGCTGCTTTCCTCTCGCAGGCCATCAAAAAAAATGCACACCAGTTCTCGCAAAACTCTATTCAAATCTGTCCGCAGTTTGTCGCGTTGGCTGTTGAAATATGTCATCAGGTAAGTTGGAAACCAATCTGTATTAATGCTGGAGAGTTTCTTTCAAGGATCTTTGTTGTGGTCTATCAGAGTTGGACCTTCCGGACGTTTTGTCCAAGTCTGCGATGGGCTTCTTCAGCTTGATGATAATGTGATGGGATTTTGATAGAACTGTTATGCACTTGTGTTATTTACTGCTTCTAGCCTGTAGGTTAGAATGATGGCCGTCCATTAAATAACTGAGGTAAGAATATAGGTTTTTTGTTTAAATTGAGGTAAGAGCTTTGGCCTCTCGTTGTATCTGAGGTAAGAATATTGGTCTTCCGTTGTTTCATTGGAACAAATCTGCATTCACCCGGGTCATGATGAACAGGGGCTACCTAAATTAGAAATAAAATTTAAATGTCAAATATTTAGGGCCATCGCAAACTGGACGACTTGTCGTCCCGACTCAGCAACTCTGACGCCAAGTGTGCGGAGCTTTGAACAAAATGTATGTAAACTGTCAGATGCAGCCTGTTGCCTCGACTAGCCGTCGAGCTGTCGCTGTCGTCTGTCGCCCAGTGTGCGCCTACACTTATTCTGCAAATGATAGTTGCCCTTTTCATAGAGTATGATTACTTTGTCTGATGATTTTTCTATGTTTGGTTTTTAAGGTTTTCAAGCAAGGCTTAGATCTTCAATCTGGCATTGATCTGACAGAGGAAATTCCACCAAAAAGGCTGAAAATGGATTCCAGTGACTTTTCTTCACTCCCTGCTTTATTGCAATGCCTTCCTGATCATTTTCAACCATGGTAATCACTCATTTTTGAAATGTAATTATTTTGTATATCAATGTTGAGAACATCATTCTAGCTAGGTACTTTTGGATTGTTGGGGCTATCTGCAAACGGAGAAAAATAAATTCCCCAAATATCATGCAATCCATCAAAACTATGAGAATGTGGTGTTTTCACGACATATTCCTTTGCCAAACTGCCCGTTCATGGAACGAGTTACTGATATATTTTCGATATCACATCCCGATGGAATTGTAGTCTATTCTAAACCAATATCAATCGCCACTCCCTTTCAGTATCTCAAAACAAAGGTAACAAAACACAACACTACTTGACCGGTCCGTAGTCCAGTGGCAACACTTCGGCCTCGTAAGTGGAAGGTTGTGGATTCGGATCCCGGCGGAGCACAAAAAATATATTATTTATATTTCCAAATATGCTCTTCACTGGGTTGAAAAAATTCATAAAACCTTTACCAAAGACCGTTCACTAAAGGTCCATCCAGCCTTACAGCAACTGGGTCTTGCTTGAGTATTGGCGCTTTGTAGCAATGACCAAGCTCGTACACCTCTGTGGCACTGCAACAAGTGTCATAGACCCCGGGAGTCTCTAAAATCTAGGGAGTCTCCCGCACAGGATTCCTTAAAAAAAAAAAACTATGCAGCTACAAAGGATCATGACATCAACCACCACCTCACAAGCACCCACATCACTGCAGTACTACAACAAATGTCATAGCCCTCAAGATTCTCTGAAACCTGCACAGGAGTCTCCTGCACAGGATTCCTTAAAAAATACGGCTTAGGGTGATCCATTATTTTATATGTTATTGTTGTTCACAGGATTATTATTTTGGAAGCATACATCCTGAAGTATGGGTCATCATTATCCAAGGATGAAAAATCTCTCATTCTTGACGTTCTTCATTCTGTGATGACCTGTAATGATGTGAGCATCCATTCCAGTGCGGCCGCTTACACAGCCATCAACTCTCTGATCAAACAAATATCTCCCGATGAATGGGCCAGCAATGAGAATTATAACAAAATATGCATTCAAATTTGGAACATCTGTATAAGGTATGAGGCTTTTTCTATTCTTATACACCATTACACACTCTCTCTCACCCTTACACATCCTAACTCTCCCTTGTCAACCCCTCATGCATTTCTTTTCCTAAAAAAGAGTTTTAGGCTTACCTGGCCTGGACCCTGGAGTTGACCCTGGAGAGCTTCTTTCCAGGATCTGTTGCGCTAGACCTTCTGGACGTTCTGCCTTTGCCTGCAATGAGCTTCTTCAGCCTCATAATGGTTGATGTAATGTTGATGAAACTATTATGATTGTCTGTTCCTTGTTATTTTTACATATTCATAATTTTGTGGATATCTGTTATTGGTTTTACTGACTGTTGTATCTCTACATGATGTGCCGTTTTCATGTATTGGACCAGTCCGTAGTCCAGTGGCAACACTTCGGACTCGTAAATGGAAGGTTGTGAATTCGAATCTTGGCGGAGCACAAAAACATACCATTTATATTTCCAAATGTGCTCTTCGTTGGGTTTAAAAATTCATAAACCTTTACCAAAGACCGGTCACTGAAAGGTCCATCCAACCTTACAACAACTGGGTCTTGTTTGAGAATTGGTGCTTTCTACAGCGACGACCAAGCTCGCAGAGGGCTTTTGAGATGTGTTACACACAAAAACAGCGCTAACCAAATATATCATCTAATATTATTAGTATTACTTACTTGTGACTCCTGCTCTTTTTCAGGAAGGTGTCCATAACGAATGTTGCATTTGAAGAATCGCACAGCATCATACAAACACTTCTCCACACAGCAATGTTTGACGCGCCAATAAAGAATCTCATCAAAATATTCAGCGAAGGAAATGTTCCTCATTCTTACAAGAGCCTGCTTACTCTAAACGCCGTCCTGTCAAAGCACAACAGCGCCATCAGTGTTGCCGAAAAAACACAAATTACCCAGTGGGTCTTAAAGTGCTACAAATCCTTTTGCGCCAAAGACATCATGCCAAAAATTCTATTCCAATTGTGCATCAAAGAAAATATTTTGTTGGGAAAAAAGAATCTAGCAGCTTGTGATACCGTCTTGCAAAGCATGTTTGATACTTTTGAATGCATTATTTTGCTAAGCGATTTTGAAGCTGGACTTCTAGTAGATCCTGAAATAGATATTGACTTAAAAACACAAGAAAGTCATTTTCATGCTTCATTAGAAAATCATGTTTTTGAAATTGTTATTGAGTTTTTGAATTCCAATATAGAAGAAAAGAATATAACGATGAAAGAGGGTGGAAGAAAAATCCTGGAAAATGTAATAAATGATTGTGATATAGTGTTGAGGTTTCTAAGTTTATATTTGGACTTTAAAGTGTCGGAGAATGAACAAGTTGATGTACTGAGAAGCAGCGTTAAAGAAGCGTTTCTGTTTATAAATGACTTACTTCCTAAATATTTAACTGATCGAAGTGAAGCATCTGAAAGAAAATTGAGTCTTTTAAGAGACCTGAACTGTCTATATAAGGTAGATCATTACAATATTGATGTGAGCTTGATGATAAGGGATAATACAAGTAAAGAAATGGTGGAAACCTTGTGCAATCTTGCAGTCGCAGCCAATCTTGATGATTCTATGCCATTGGATGAGCTGGATTCTTTTCCTGTTAACGCAGAAGTCAAAAAGCCAGAAAATCTCATAAGGAAAGCCAAAATGGATATTGCTCTGAATTTCTGTTGTGCTGAATCTGAATTCAAGTCAGAAATTTTAGAGTACCTGGTCAACAATGATCTCTATGATATAACTAATAAACAGGACTTTGATACTGCCTTGAATGTTCTGGAATTTATTTTTAAAAATATTCAAACTGATCTTCCTATTGGTAAGTATGCAATATTGTATTTATATTCATTTTCTATAGGAACACGACTAGAGAATCCAATGCCCCATAAAAATTTCAAGCGGATCTGCGGAATTGATGATCCTAATCCCGCACATTTTGCTGGATTACAAAAAATAAATAAATTATTATAATTAGTTATTTTCATGAATTTATGAAGGGTTTTATGTAATAAAAGACAATCATGTTTAACAGCCATACTTTTGAATTGTAAAAATTGTTGTTTTACAGTCTCAAGGCAGAGGTTTCCAGCAAACAAACTTTCCCATTGTCTTCCTGGTTCTATTCTGTTGACCATTCTATGGGTTGTTTTTCGACGATTTCTCTACTGCAGAACAAAATGTTATAAAATCCTATGTAAATTTACTTCAATGATTGTTCTTTACATTTCAGGTCTCATGTTCCAGCTGATTCAAACCATGTGTCGTAAATATTTCCGGAATAACGACGCCACATCCAAAATCCTCAACCTCCTGCATGTCGCCTTGGAACCTTTACTCAAATATGGCACTCTAGTTAATAGAGAGAACTATGAAAAAATGCTGGAGGGCTATTTACAGAGGTTTGTAGAATATAACTCTTTTTTAACACGGTCCAGTTTCTGTTGGGAAATTTATGGGATAACCAGACAAACCATACGAGTTTGTAGGGCTAGCAGCGACATCTGTGTATTTCTCGCATGTGAAACTATGGGGTATATCAGCAAACCATCTCTATCTACAAGTATGTGTTTATCGTTTAAAAGCACCATCTATGGATTGCATTGCGAAACTTTGAATATAAGAGAAATAACATGAGTTTTTCTACATTTCATCGCTTTTTTCATAGAGATTTAAAATAATTATGTTTCATTATTCTTCCACAGATGCCATACCCACTACTACGAACCCAAAGTCGTGGGCTTAGCGCTAACGTGCTTCACAAAGCTGCGAGCCTTGAGCGACGCCAACAACTGGGAAAGCAGATTTGACGACTTGATCCTCAGAGGACTAACGAGTAATATACATTCTATAAGGCTGTACTCGTGCTATGCTGTTGCTTGTATTATGAAAGAAGCATCAGAGGAAAAGTTTAAGGAATTAATAGCACTTTTACCTGAGGTGTTTAAAGTTGATGTAAGTATTTCTCATACAATCTTTTAGATTATGCTCTAGGTAAATGCAATTTATTTCCCAATAAAAAACTAAGCGCCCTTGGAGTGACATTGAGTTACGAAACGGCGCTTATAAGGAAATCATCATAATCATCATCATCATTTATTGTATTTTCTTTAGGTTTATGCAATTTATAGGAAAATGATTTTAAAAAATACAATAAATGCACTTTATTTGCATATTTTAAGTTGATTGCATTGACAGATTTATTCTTGCCCTTTACTCTAGTTCCACTATTTGAAGGATTTATGTCATTTTAAATTTAAAAAGGAAATAAGTGCTCCTACTGTCAATAAATCCATTTATTTATTTTCTTACAGACAGCCGACCTCACACCATGTGTTGTATCAGACGAAGGAGCAAATAGAGCCGCCACAGTCCTGCATTGTCTAGCCGCTATTGCCGTGTCGTCCCCAATCTGGCAAAAAGCCGCTCTCTCCGCCATCATCCAGATTTCTCACAACAAAAACATAAATCCAACTCTGAGCACCAAAGTCTTCAAATGCATCATCAGCGTATTCAACATCCAATCCGTTCTGAAATTCCTAACAGGCAACTCAATCATATTGTTCGGTTTGTGGTTTGAACAAGATCTACCGATTGAGAATTTTCCTTTTTATTTGATTGGTTGCGAGACAAATGATGATTTTTATTACCAGCACAGGAAACATCTGATTCCTTTAGAAATGTTCTGGATGCACAATGGATTGAAGAGTCTTTTACTGGAGAGAGTGTGTTTTATTAAGCATATGTCGTGCCAAGAAGTCTATGCTGTAAGTATTTCAAATCACTCACTATTAAATTTACTTTTTTTATGAATGAGGTCCTCACATGAATGGATGTTAACAGAATTGTGACGCCATTTTTTCGGGGTGATTTTTACCTCTACTCTGAGTATACATTATTGCATGAACTCTCCTCGATGGCGTGAACAGAAAAATGTATGGAAGATACAACAGCACCCCTAGTGAGTGATGTACTTTTCATGCATTATTTTTATTTATATGATCGAGGGGAGTTTACACAATGTTTAATGCTTGGGGTAATTGCCTCTGGAATTTCTTCTAAATCAGTGATTTCCAAAGTGGTCGATGTCGACCCCTGGGGGTCTACGGAACACTTGATGGGGGTCTACGAAAAATTATACAAGCCCGTGGCCACCCATCTATCAAATTGCGTGTCTACCCCCCCCCCCCTCCCCATCAAAATGAACTTTGAAAAAAGCATGGTCCCCCCCACCGATGGAATTTTTCATAAAAAAATATGAATTTTTGAAAACTGCATGCCTACCCCCCCCCTCCGCGATATTTTAGACAAAAAACCGCAACAAATTTTAGGGGGTCTACCGGAACCCCCAAAATCTTGGATGCTATGAGAAATAAAAGTTTGGTAACCTCTGTTCAAAATTAATAAATGTATAAATTTCATTTTCAGGATTGTCTAAGCTTCGCCCTGGCTATCTCATTACCTTATGTCGTTATCGACAATATAACCAACCAAAATGAGTCGTGGAGACCTTCCCAATCAGAGAAATCAAAAGGTCGGAATGTTTTCAAAACGATAAGCAGCAAACTGTCCCAGGAGGGAATGCAAGTGCACGTGAAGAATAATGCTGTGGACATTTTTAAAGAGTTGCTGAATAAAGTCTGCGACCAAGATGAGATGCACCAAGACTTTGGTTGGAATCTCAATTTTCCATCCATCGATGTTGTGCAAATATCTAAAAATATATTTGATCACATTTTAAAATATATTAAGGTTAGTAATTATGTTGGTGGATACTCATATTAATTTTTTAATTCATAGCCATCTGTAGCCTGAGTACGAGTTGCAAAACTTGAGTAAAGTAAAGTTTACGGAAAGTATTAAAGATTGGTTTTCCCCAAAATCTGCCATTTTTTGTTTGTTTGAACTTGATTTTCTTCAACACTGTAACTCTTTTGCTAAGACCATAAAGTGTAAGAAACAAAAATGGTAGATTTTGGGGAAAATCACTCTTAATACTTTCCGTAAACTTTATTTTACTCAAGTTTTGCAACTCGTACTAGGTGTACTGTTTAATTTTCGGTCTTTTTTTATTTTTCTGATGATTTTTTGTTATTTGTAGGAAACCATGAATATAGATCTGATTTATTTGATTTCTTCAGAAAATCCATCCGGATTACAGGAAATATTATTGAGTTTGTGGGCCAACATGGACCTTCAACTAAACTTACAAGCCAAACTCTTAAACATGCACAGATATTGGATATTCTGTCATTTACTTAACACAGATTCCAAGCTCGGAGCCTTCAGTTGCTCATTCATAATATCTTCCCTTCTCCACGTAATCAAACAATACAAAAAGAATAATAAATATTACTTGATGAGTGTTGCAAGTTGTAAAATGCTTTTATCCATCCTTCAAAAATTTGCTTTGACTCAATCACCTATTATATCGCAACACTTGTCTTCAATTGTGTACACCATTTCACAAGCAGCCATGCAGAACCCATTACTATCTGAGTGTTGTTTGGAGTTGTTGAATGCGGTTCTAGTTGAAAATGAGTGGAACTTGGATGCAGCGATACAAGCATTGGATCCACTTCCATCGCTTGAATGCTTCCAAGAGTTGAACACGGTGGTCCTGAAGCATAGCACTCAAGAATCTGAAACACTCCTGATCTACATTGAAAGATTCCTGGAAGGTGGATTATCTGGACGGTGAGGATATTATAAACTTGAATATTTTTCTTCCCTTTCAATGCACTAAAGCCAATATCAAACTTAGCCTCCAGCTGCCTCTGTCCTCGGCTTGCTACCTGTAATAGAACCGCTGCATCCCTCTTCACGTCGTTCTCCCAACCTTGGTATTCGACCCCTTGCCTTTCCTCCTGGGTACCCATTCATGATGCGTTTGGTCGTTTAGCCTTTGTACATGTCCAGCGCATCTCAATCTCTGCAGTTTCATACGCGTGAAGATGTTGGGTGTCTGGTATATGGTGTTTAATCAACTTGAGATGCTTTGGGCTTCTCAAAAGAAAAGATGATGAAGTTCTGACAAAAAGAATGTATGGTCTCATATTCTGGCCTCCATTTACGACCAGTGCTACCAATAATCCTACTTGTCTGTCAATAAATGCAAAGCTATCAGTACCTTTTGCATTAACTATGCCTCCATGACATCTGTTAATGATTCACCAGAGGTCACCTGATGTACCTACAATCTTCAATCACAGGCAACAATCTTCAATCACAGGCAACGATAATTATCTCCGTCAATTTAGTTCATTCTTCTTCATTAAAATAGGTCTCCGGATGGCGACGGATACATTTACAACGAAATGTTGAGAAAGCCATTCTTTCCTACAACAGGGTTTGTAAAATCTGATTCATTTAATGCAAAGTGTCAAATGAATGTTTCACTTTGCTTCTTTGAACACTTGTGACTAGCTGTCTTGTTTCAGTGCAAGTCTGTTCCTGACATATATGCAACGCAAACGCAACTAAGCTACATATTATATAGTGCAACTTCTTGCCGCGTTATCCCTGAAGAGGTCGCATGTGGCGAGTTGAACCTTTTTATTTGTACAGGTAAGGGGCCGGCCTTACGCCAACTACTTCGGTTGAAGTAGGGGCTTCCCAGCTCCCGAGAGGGCTGGTACTTATTTCTCGTGAAGGATGAGTAAACCTTGCCGGTATTTTATTTTGGGGTTTGAAATAAACACCGAAACAGGAAATCATTTCTAACACCTTTGGCAGGATTCAAACCCGAGCTCACGGCATGGAATGCAAGCACTATAACAACTGAGCTATCGACCTTATCGACTTATATGTATGGATGTCAAATTTAATAATATGGTGGCATTTTTGTTTTGCAGAGTGGAAGGTCTGAAACTATTGTGCCATAAATTAAAAACTTGCAAGGACTCTCTTATGTCCATGGTGGAGAGCTTGAAGTTGTGCCGCGGCTTTGCAGAGAAGCTGACACCCTTACACCAACTGATGAGTGCCTTGATACAAATCATGGCTGACAATGACGACATAGAGGTGAGATCAAATCTGTGCATTCTATGTATGATAATGAATATAAGAATGAGTGGTATAGAACCTAAGGCGGCAGTTACAGGATCTGGTGTACTAGAAACAACGCTAGCCTTTGAATGAAGTTAAGAAGATCACAGCGACTAGCCAACCGCTGATAATGCCCATCGGAGCAATGGGCGAATCTGTCCGGAAAGAATCAACCAGACCACGGCTACATAGCCTGAAAAAAGTGATTGTTATGTAAACCTTACTTTGATTGATTAAACCGCATCTATAATTGTTATTTTTTTTAATTTACAGTCTAGCATAGAGGCTTGTCGGTGCTTGGGCGAGCTTGGAGTCTCAGACCTGCAGACGCTGGTGCTGCAGCCTCCCGTGCCAACAGAAGCCGTCATTGGGCAGACCCCAGCGCAGTACACAAGCTTCACAGCGCTCCAGTGCCTGAAAACCCTGGTCTACAATGAAGACCCGGATGTAGTGGCTGCTGCCGCCAAAGCTCTCACTTCACTCTTTAAATGCAAAGAAGGAGTGCTGGCTTTAGGTAAATGCTACATTTCAGTTTCAAAGAGAGTTAATATTAGTTGGGTTTATTCAAAACCAACATCAATCGTCATTTCCTCTCATGGCCGTATTCTCCAAGCTATTTTAACAAGCCTTAGTGAACACTTAAGTTTTTGGCTGTTATAAGTTTGTCAATCAATATTTTACATAATACATACCGACGTACGTCGGTGATAGACAAACTTATAACGGCCAAAAACTTCAGTGTTCACTAAGGCTTGGTAAAACAGCTTGGAGAATATGACCATCAGTGTCTCAAAACAAACGCAACACAACACCATGCGGCTAAAATCCTGCTACAAAGGATTAGGACATCAACTGGGCACGTCACTAAACCAACACTTGTGGCAATTGAATAAATTGTATGAAATTTGGAGTCTCCTGCACTAGATTATTTAAAAAAAAGTTGTACTCATGGCCGATGGTAGGCTTAAATTGAAAAAATAATGCGCCACTTCTATCGAAGATTGGCAATCATCATGGCTATTTTGACCTTGGATCTTGGAGCCGCAGTAAGACTTGGTGTTTTTGTCTTCACAGGTTTTTAAGCTTGGATGTCTTTTGGAGTCCCTGAGTTTTTCTCCCCCCAATCTTACCCTGTATGACTAGATGAAGATGGCCTACAAGAAAATGTGTGTAAACTTACAAAAAAAAACCTTTTTAATTATTTTGATTTGGTTTCTAGATCTTAGCAATGACAAAAATGGCTTGCTGAAAAAGACAATGGCTCCATTCTTGACTGCTGGAAAATCCTTTCCCACGGCTAAGTTAAAAATATCAAAATCTGTGTTTGAAAACAATGTAACTGGTAAAGATATTTGGGAAGAACTTGGGAGTAAAGAACATTCCAGATGGATTGTGGACATAACTAGCCGATTGTTGAAATGTTTCACAGAAACAAATGGATTTCTCAAAGATCTTATTGAAGTTTGTCAATTAAAGGTATGTGTCTTTGTTTTATGTAAAACCTGTGTAGTTATGTTTATCCATCTGTATTTTGTATTTGTATCCATATGAAATGTATTTTCAAAAATATCACAAACTTTTTTAATCTGACCATTTCACATTCTTGTTTACTATATAATTTTTTTTTATTTCTATTATTTTTTAAATTGATAATGGTTGTTCAAAGAAACTATTGGAAGCCAAGTTGCAAAAAAATATAATATATAGAGAGTTTTATACCTACCAGTATTATTGCAGTGGGCATGTTCCTTTTCAAATATTTTTGACAGATGATTTATTTTCTTTTGTTATAACTATTGCTTTTTTAAAGTATAGAAGCAAATCAATATTATTGGAAATATCCAGTTTTCAAAATAAATGATTAATACCTAGGTAAGCATTAAATCTGTTTGTTTTGTTATCCAATATTTTATTACATTACCTTTTTTATATCTTTTTAGAATGAAGTCGCTGAAAAAATATTTCCCTCCATTGTTGGCTTGATTTACTTTAGTGGGGAAAAATCACAAATACTTGAAGTAAAAAATCAAATACAATCATTCTTCAATAGTTACTTTACACACACATATGCACATACCAAAGATGTTGCCTGCTTATCCACCAATCATTCTGGCAACTCTAAAGCATCAACACGGCAATCTGAGAGGACGGTAAAAGAAATGTCAAAATCTGTTGCGTGTGTTTTGGAGGTGGTGCAGTTTTTTAATCTACAGAAGAAGCACTACTCTTCTGATCAGTAAGTAAAGTATTTAGTTTTCTAAAAGGTGGCTAGATTGTTAAATGACTCGGTTCAGAGAGCAATGGACTCGGAACATCACTGAAATAGATGTTCTGTTTCTCGGCGAGCAAACGCAAACAAACATTCTTGTAACTGGGGTCATTAGCAACCTGTCTATCTATCCTTATTTTTATTTTTATTATGTTGCAAAGATAGATTCATATTTAATGCATGCCCACATGTAGAGATGTGTGAGTTGTAGTTACACCTAGGCCATCTTGGACCGGTCCGTAGTCCAGTGGCAACACTTCGGACTCGTAAATGGAAGGTTGTGGATTCGAATCCCGGCGGAGCACAAAAAAATATACCATTTATATTTCCAAATGTGCTCTTCGCTGGGTTGAAAAATTCATAAACCTTTACCAAAGACCGGTCACTGAAAGGTCCATCCAACCTTACAACAACTGGGTCTTGCTTGAGAATTGGCGCTTTCTACAGTGACGTCCAAGCTCGCAGCGGGCTCTTGAAGTGTGATACACACTAAAACAGCGCTCACCAAATAAATCATCCTAATAATATTATTATTATTATTATAACACTTTATCTGTGTTATGGCCGAGGGGGTAAAGGCGCATGTTCGACTAGCGTATTTAGAACAGAATAACGTTGGTTTGAATCTGCATCTGGCCCACTTGACCATAACTTCGACCCTGGTTCAACAGATGCCATTGCATGCACACAAGCTTTTGCTTTCGCATGAAGACAACTGGCTAGCCAAAATAGGTTGATGAATTGCATTCCGTTCCACAAATCTATTAAAAAAAAACATTCTGCAGGACGTGTAAGTATGACTCCATTGTGCAGTACCATCCAAGTTCCAAGAAGAAACCAACAGGGAGCTTACCATCCTTACTAATGAAGCAAACGACTAGAGCAGAGGAATTAAGATGCTCAATATTTTTCTTTCTTGACATTTTCAGTGCACACTCCGTTTGTGTCCAATTTGACTATCTGCCGATTTCTTGGGCCGCTTGTTCCATTGGAGATCACTTTACGGCAATTTATTGCGCAGAGCTGTGGTGCCAGATGGCGGATGTGAAAGCTCCGTCTAACCCTGAGAAGATATCCCTACTTCCTAATGGCGACCATGTGCTGTCTATTTTAAGAAAGGTAGTATAAAGTGATTTTATTTTACTTTTTACTTTCTTCGGCTCATAAGTCTCGAAGGCTCAGGGCCTCCCGCACCACAATCCTCCAGGACTCTCTTCCTTGTGCTGCTTGCTCCATGGTCCCCTCACTCACAGAACTTCAGCGTCAGCTTCGACGTTGTCTGCCCACCTTAAATACATACGGGGCTATTCTTAGACATTTTAGTCGTCACTTGAGCCCACGATTTGACAAACAAATGGTGCTTGGTCTGAACCTTTCATCACCACGGTCATTCTTACCTACCGAATTTTGTAATATTTGTATGAAAACAAATCAGCTGTTCGCTTGCGGCCATCTTAGATTGACAGGTCTTCATACAAATGCATCATTAGTTTGTCAAAGCGTGGGCTCAACTGACGACTAAAATGTCTAAGAATAGCCCCGATAAAGTATATATTTTAACAAATTAAAATACAAGTTTTTCAGCTGTAGGTTTATATTGAGTGAAAGGCTGTCACCTTAACAATGTGCATTTAATTTCTAGGTCTGTTTACAAAATTTAAAAAAAAAACTGATTTTGCACGAACCATTATTGGAGAACTTACTTTCTTCTCTACGTTTTTTTGGTGTCCTAACCAATACTCTCAGGAGACACCCTTGCTGTGGGGCAGACAGGCATTCTTGTTATTATTTTGTTTTCCAATATTTATTCTTGTTATATTTTTCATTACAATATCTACTTATTTATATTATTTTGCCTGTCAATACTTATTCTGTACACCTAGTCTTAACTAGTTAAGGCTCACATGTTGTGGGGAGTACAAAAGGTATGGAAGTTTGGGTTGCCATTTACACTCACTGTAGGTAAATGACTATGCCAAGTTTCATACATTTTTTACATCCAACAGCATATAAGGGTGCTAGTTTTTTTTAGATTAGACGCACTTGCTTCTATTTTGCATTCCAATGTTTATTTTTATTATCACTTTGAATGCTAGAGCTACTTGTCCATCGGTGACTCGGATGCCTTGGGAGGATGTGGCTCGGCGCATCTCCTGAATCCCTTGGAGAGGAGAAATCACTACCTGAGGAAGGGATCTTGCTTTGATGCCATCTTATTAGACGACCTGGCCCTGTCAAATTACTCCATATCAGGTAAATACAGACAAATCATGCTTTTTCCTGTTTCTTGTTTTGTTATGGAAACTCTTGCATTTTTTTTTTATCAATGTAATGCATTTAATTTTAGATTATACCACCAACATTGAAAGCAACTATTCCGGAACCTTACTTCAAGCTGGACTCTACCACCAGGCCAAAGTTTCAATGAAGGACAATGCCTGCTATAACTCCATGGACAACCTGTATGAATGCTTTTGGCGTTTAGGTTTGTAGAATGTCCGAATGTTTGTAAAACCGACATGAATGAAGTATATTAAGAACTTTTTGTTATTATTTTAATCAACAGGTGACTGGAGTCTTCCCGTTGACAGTGAATCTCTAAAAAACTGCTCCAATAACAGAGTGACAGTGTTACCGAGTGACAAAATGAAATCCATAAATCATTGGCCGGCCTATCAGTACATGTGCCTGAAGAACTGTCTGACTGGCAACATTAACGCTGACTTGAAGAGATCTGTGCATAATATTCTCAACGACGCCAGGAAGTACTTGAGGGTCATGTGTAACGAGGCTAAATCAGAAAGCTGTGAAACCACCTATGGATTACTTTCTAAGTTGCAAATATTACAAGAACTGGAATATCTTCTAGAGGTAAGTTATGTTTTATTTGATCATCTATAGCTGTAACTCTGCTAGTTTCCGCTTGGGGTGGCCAGAGCCTCTGCAGAGTTGACTGCATTTATTCCTATACTTGCTTTTACCTTTCCTCCCATTTCATCTCCTTTTTCTTTTTCAATTTGTTTGTATACGTCACATTTTACATACACTTCCTTCTTTTACATTCACTCATTATATTCTATTCTTTCTTTTCTACTTTCCTGTCCTTTCACATTTTCTCTTTATATACACTGATTCATTTAATAAACAATAGGTTGTTATGAAGCTGTCCACCAATACTGAATTTTTTTAGACTTTTTAAAGTTTGTGTATTCACACAGTGAAAATTCATTTTTATAAATAATTATAAAAAATTATAAAAAACACAGAGTTTTATTTTCACAAATTGAGTATTTATTTCAACCTCAAGTACTTTCGACTTATTTGAGGTTGAAATAAATACTCAATTTGTGAAAATAAAACTCTGTGTTTTTTATAATTTTTTATAATTATTTATATGAATTTTTTTAATGAGTTTTGCCAATGTTCTCCCTGTTCTGTTTCAGGGAAAGGCGACAAGAGTAACTTACATGCAAGCACATGTAAGTTTGAACTTTGAAAATAAAATGCAACCTCCAAATAAACATAAGCCCTGCAACTCTTACTGCCTTTTCCTGAAACAGGGGTGGCATTGGCTAATGTAAACCCAATTTTACAATATGGGTGGTCAGCATTTCAACCTATAAGTGATGGAAACAGACTTATAGTACACTTTTTTTTAAGAAATCCTGTGCGGGAGACTCCCTAGATTTGAGAGATGACACTTGGTGTTGTGCCGCAGAGGTGCTTATAAGTTAGGTCGGTCGTTACAAAGCGCCAATACTCAAGCAAGACCCAGTTGCTGTAAGGCTTGATGGATCTGTAGTGACCAGTCTTTGTTAAAGGTTTTATGAATTTTTCAACCCAGCCAAGAGTACATTTTAAAATATAAACGGTATATTTTTTGAGCTCCGCCAGGATTTTAACCCACAAACTTCCATTTACGAGTCCGAAGTGCTGCCACGGGACGGCCGGTCATACTTACATGTATTTTTTTTGTATTTTCAGGTTGTGTCGGAACAAAAATGTAATCCATTTTCTGATTTGGTCTCTTCTTGGTCTAGTAAGAACATCTTACCCTTTAGCGACTTCAAACATATAGAGCCCATCCTGGCACAGAGAGTTGTCATCTTACAGAACATTGTCGGCAGGGAGACAAACATCAACATGAAAAGGAGCATCATGAGCTTGCAGCTACAGTATGCGGGTAGGTTTAAATGTTAATAGACAGAAATGAAACAGACTTTGTTTACTGATTACACACATCAGATAACCAGAGAGATACACATAAAAGGAGAGCTTGTATGAAGAAGGTTATAACTCTGGATGAAATGAAAGAAGTATGTAAGGACAGAAAGAAATGACGGTTGATCTGTAATGTTGGCGGCTAGGACTAGGGTTTTTAAAATTAGAAATTTGCATTGTGTTTTAGTTTTGATGTCTATAATATACATCTTGTTATTTGTTGTTTTTAAAAATGTAATTTGTTGTGTGTGTTCCCTGACGTATAGGTTGGTACGCGGCCAACCACCCATGCTGTAGAAAATGGTTCACTTTGCCAATGCCACCCCTGTTTCAGGGAAGGTCGGCAAGAGTTGCAGGGTGTGTGCTCATTTGAGATTTGGGTTTTTATATTGTAAGTCCACATGCGGTATGTTTAAGTGTGAACTTATACGTGTCTGCTTGTCTAATCTAATCTACATAAATTGCAAATATATGTAACATTAAAGATTCACATTATATGCATTTCCACAAACAGACACGTATAGGTTCGCGCTTAAACATGCCGCATGTGGACCTACAGTATAAAAACCCAAATCTCAGATGAACATGCACCCTGCAACTCCTGCAGACCTTCCCTGAAACAGGGGTGACATTGGCAAATTGTACCATTTTCTACAGCATGGGTGGTCAGCCGCATACCAACCTATAAGTCAAGGAACATACACATAAACATATACAACACTCTGCCTTGTTAGTACTCTTTACTAATTAGATCATTCATTATGGGTGTATTTTCAGAGTTAGCAATGTCAAATGGTCAGACCCAAGTGGCCGCTCGTTGGACTAATGCTGCGTCTCAGATGGTGCGCCAGATAGAGAGGCAGACGGAGGAGAGCGAAGAGTCGCAGAGGATAGCGGAGCTGGTGATGCTGACGGAAGGCAGGGTGGCCTGGAGCTGCGGCCATCATGATGTAGCGCTCGGCCTCGTTAAGACTCTGCTGACTAACGATCAAGTGGACGGCACTCTTTACGCTAATGCTCTCATGTAAATGCATTTCTGTTAAATATATTTTTGTTATGTTTATTTGGGTCTTATTAAAAATTAAATTAGGCTGATTTATTTGGTGAGCGCTGTTTTTGTGTGTATCACACCTCAAGAGCCCTCTGCGAGCTTGGTCGTCGCTGTATTCTCAAGCAAGACCCAGTTGTTGTAAGGCTGGATGGACCTTTTGATGACCGGTCTTTGGAAAAGGTTTATGAATTTTTCAACCCAGCAAAGAGCAAATTTGAAAATATAAATGGTATATTTTTTGTGCTCCGCCGCGATTCGAACTCACGACCTTCCAGTTACGAGTCCGAAGTGTTACCACCTGGACTACGGACCGGTCTAAAACGAAATAACATATTATTTTGTCTGGGAGTCTTAAACTTAAGCATAATAAATAACCATTACTGAAGAGAAGATGAATTTTATATTTGGTGTTGAGCTCATTCCAGGCAGTATGGCTCGTGGATGATGGAGACCTGCAGTAAGGATGCCATGGACATCATTGAGAACTACCTGAAGAAGTCGCTGGAAGTATCTCGGCATGGCGTAGACTCCAATGATGCTTATAATGCCATAGCCAAGTACACCGATAAAGAATATAAACAGGTAAAATTTAAGGATAAAAGAAAAACAGCTTTGAATAAGAGTTTTAGGCTTACACGGCCGGCTGATGATGCTGGAGTGAAGTTTTCCGGGATCTGTTGCCGTGGTCTGTGGGAGCTGGAGCTTCCGGACGTTTCGCCCATTTCTACGATGGGCTTCTTCAGCGTGAAGTATGATGATGATGAAGATCTTGATGAGAACTGTGATGTCAGTGTGTGTGCAAAGGGCTTATATGTCTACCATCTTGCTTCTACAGCGTGTGTTTTTTGTTTTAAAAGCACCATCTATGAATCGCATTGCGAAACTATGAATATATGTAAGAGAAATTACACATGTAACGACTTTTTCTACATATCATCACCCCTTGTACTATTGGTTTTCTTCTGTTTTTCGGCCAAGCGTTTTGATTTTCTTTGCGCCAACTGAACATTGGAGTGAGGAGAGTGGTTTTCCAGCCCACAGTCATTAATGTTTGCTACATAATTTTCACGCTGAAGAAGCCCATCGTAGAAATGGGCGAAACGTCCGGAAGCTCCAGCTCCTACAGACCATGGCAACAGATCCCGGAAAACTTCACTCCAGCAAAAACAGCTTTGTTTTCGATTATGTGACGAAAACAAAGCTGTTTTTCTTTTATCCTTAATGATGAACGATTACAAAGTTAATGCCTCTACAATCAATAAAAAAGGTAAAATTTAATCTGATGTATGCCATTGATATGCCATTTGACATATTTACCAATAACAATGAACTTCAAAATTGAATTACTCTTTTTGGGTGTAAGACAAACCGTTGTGCGAGAACTTACATTATTCTCAACATTTTGCTGGTGTCGTAGACAACCTCTTTGGGGGTACCCTTTCTGCACGATGGCTGAGCCTGGAAAAGATGGTTGTGATAATGGACTCAAAGGGGCGCAGGGCTGGAAGTCTCATTACTACGGTACATCCTAACTACCGAATATTGTTCAGATTAGTATGAAGACAAGATGGCCGCAAGTGAACAGTTGATTGGACATTGACAGATCTTCATACAAATATTACCGATATTCGGTAGTTAAGAATTACCGTGGTGATGAGATTTCCAGCCCAAGGCAGTTGGAAGAACTAGATTAAGATGGCTGGATGGATGTGTGGTAGACTGCCGTGCGGTAGGAGTATGGGACTGGAGGGAGAAGGCGTTGGACAGGCAGCGGTGGCTATAGTTGAAAAAGGGCCAAAACTCACCCTGGTTTGTCATGCCATTTGTGATTTATATGGTTAAAAGTCTGTCAGTGAGAAGGTTTTGTTTTTTCAATGTTTTGCTGGCCTCTTAACCAGAATTCTCATGAAACCTTCTTGATCGATAAGAAACTAAGAATATTGATTCTTTATTAGTTGTTCATTAATTTTTACAGAGAAATGAATACATCAAGTCTCCCGCTTTTGCTGATAAGATCAGGTGTATGGAGAAATGCAGTGAGGCAGCCACGACACTGCAGCGGAAGAGAAACAAAAATAAAGCATCATTTACTCTGTAAGTATACTCAAATGTTTTATGAGTCGTGTAGAACCAAAGTTGGCAATTTGGGATTTTTTTTTAAATAAGATAAAAAATAGAAATGATGTCCTGTGTTTCCATACATTTCTCTCATTTTCAATAAAAAATCCTTGATTGCTCCTTTACGTTTTCGCTTCTGAATATTCTGGCTGTACTTTTTTAAACTTAATTTTTAAAACTTTAATTGATTGACGACACTTGTGAACAAACTATGTGCAATCACATGTATTAGTTATTCAAGAACAAAAATCCCGAAGGCTTAGCACATTTCAATTGCAGACTTTTGAATTATTTAACAACCTGTCAGGAGAACGGCCATTGTGCGACTTATACAAATATATTCATCTAACAATATGATGGCTTTCAACTTGCAGAGATGATATGAAGTGCCTGGCGAATAATGAAGGACAGAAGAAGATAGATGAAGATGAGATCCTCAACAGCCAATCAGAGAGGGAGAGGTACCTGCAAATGGCAATGAGGCGAGTATTCTATGAACTCTAATCTGTATTTGATTTTAACCAATGCATTTAAAGAAAAAATATATATGTATGGTTGTATTTTTGTTCCTTTTAGACTCCTACAGTGCTCAATTGATTTTAATAAATTTTTCAGGTAACATGTAAAATATTATTGAAACTGTTCTTTTGATGTTTGTTGTCGATCAGATTGCATTATTTTTAAATAAATTAGTTTCACATGTAAGGGAAGCAGTTGTTCACTTTTAGCAGAATGGTGATAGAGCTATAATTCCAGCATTTGATCACCAGGTATTACTTGCTGACCCTCTGCAGCGGGGAGGAGAACAACTTGTGTGTGTTCCGGGTGGTCTCCCTGTGGATGGACAACCCCGGCCTGGAGCTGGAGGACTCGGACAGGTCCCTCTCTCTGTTCCTGGAGGAGATCCCTTCCAGGAAGTTCCTGCCGCTCATCCCACAGCTGGCGCCCAGGCTCAAACCCAACACTGATGCATTCCAAGATAAACTGCATAAACTAGTTGGTAAGTTTACTTCCTCACTTACTTTCCGTGTCCAGAACTACCTATGCGAGGTATCTCCAATGACTAGCCGCAGTCACTGCATTATCTTTTGCTGGAAGCAGGTCCGTCAGTGTGCATTTTTACCAATTAAGTGGCACTCTGGCATATGTGCCAAGTCCTGGATGTTCTCGCAGTCACACAGGGTGTCCACTCCACGGTCAAGTAGGCCCCACCTTTAAAGGTTTGTTTTGCACCTTGTCACGTCAGTGGTTGCCTGGTGGGAGAATCTCGCTTGATTCCATCCAGGCCCACATTCTCAGGAGGGATGGTAGTAGTGGGATGGAGCCACTTCCATAAGGCAAACATCTACCATACAACACCTGCGGAGCCCTCAACAGACCTAGACTGGAGTGACAAAGCTAGTTTACTCAAATAAAGGGTTTGGAATTAGTGGGGTATCTGTAGTAACAAGAAATTGCACAGTACCTACAAGGTCCCAGGATCTAATGTAAATAAAATTGCCAAGATCGAGATAAGTTGGGCATGTGCAAAGGATGCTAAGTATGTAGTTATATTCCAAATGAACTTCTGAGATACAAAGTTAGAAGGAGGGTGACGGGAAGACTCAGGCTGTGGCTGGAGTAATAATAATAAAAGACAATTAATAGTGCCGTTTTGTGAATTCTCTCCAAGGGCACTGCAGAGCTACAGCATCTCCTGAACAGACTTTCAATTTGTACTCTTAACAGCCCTCAGCTGGTGGGGTAAGGCATCTTGCAACATTAGGCCGTCAATGCCAAAAGCACAACCCAAATACTTGACAGTGTTTACTGATAATAATTATGTACTTACATTGGATTTTCTTATTTTTTTTCAGTGAAGTGCATTGTTGAACATCCATATCACGTTCTACCTATATTGATATCATTGAAAAATGCCAACACAGATTTAGGGGAAGGAAGCAACTCTACAGGTACATAAAAATACAAGGATTGTATATTATTGCATTACTTCAAAAAAGTTATTTTTCAAGTAAGGATGTGTTGTTTCAACGTTAGCTTATGTGGCTATAAGCTGAACGATTCTCATTCATTTTCCCCATTTTGTTTGTGACATATGGTACCCTGATCCCATATCAAATCATTGTGTCTCCCTGTATTCCATACGACTATTGACCGGTTCGTATTCTAGTGATAATGCTTTGGACTCGTGAATGGAAGGTTGTGGACTTAAATCCCGGAGGAGCACAAAAAATATACCATTTATATTTTCAAATATGCTCTTCGTTGGGTTGAAAGATTCATATACCTGTACCAAAGGCCATCACCTAAGGTCCATCGAGCCTTATAGCAACTGGCTCTTGCTTGAAAGTTAGTGCTTTCTATAGCGACGACCAAGCTCGCAGAGGGCTCTTGAGGTGTGATTGACACAAAAACAGCACTTATATTATTATTATTTGAAACTTTCATCTCTTTTATTTTACAAAATAAGCAGCAATAAGAGTGAACTGTTATGAAGCGAATCTAGGACTTTGAACTGGACAAAAAATCTACCTACACAATTCTCATAAGAATTTTATTTCCCATTAGTTAGGTATAAAATCACTAAGTTTTTGTTGAAACCGTACACCAATAGATCAAAGAAACATAATAGTTCGCTGCCTTAGTTCTTGTTTATTGTATACGCCATTGAGAAAATTTTACATGAGCAATGTTTGCATGTGTACTGGACCAATGTGTCTTATGTAAACAAGAAATTTATTAAAAAAATATTTAAAAGAACTCTCACATTATCGAGTTTTATGGTTTTTCTTAGCTCAGATTGTGTAGAATTTGATTCATAAGACAACTGCATGACAAAGTCATATTTGACAAGATTGGCGTATACGATAAACAAAAACTGGGGGAGCGAGTTGTATTAATTTAGCATGTTTGTTTTTCAGTGGACACATACATAACAACGGCAAAGAAAATTCTGAGCTCAATCAAAGATCCTGAAATTGCAGCCATCATCCAACAGACGGACACTCTCAGTCTATGTAAGTGTACACATTGCATCTAGTCAAAAATCTTACAGAAAAATCTCCAAGATTGTGATTGGAAACATCTGCTTGTAGAACGTGGCCCAACCCGAGAAAACAAAGACAAACTTTCTTGAAAGCCGGCTATGAAAGTGAAAGTAAGATTTTTTGACTTTATTTTAGAGGAACCAACAGCCAATTATACAGTCAGAAGTCAGCCAATACAATCAGTGTGAATTATTTTTCTTCTTCTTTTCGTGCCACTTCTATTGAAGATCGGCGATCATCATGGCTATTTTGACTTTGGATGCTGCGGCTCGAAACAGGGGCTTGGTGCGTCTGCCGAACCACTGTCGCAGGTTTTTCAGCCACGATGTCCTACGGCGTCTCTGAGACCTGTCTTACCCTGTATGATAAGATGAAGGAGACGGTATTTCTCATTTCTCAAAATGTGACCGAAGTACATCAGTTTTCTCTGCTTAATGGTTGGCAGAGCTCATTTGCAGTGCGCATTCGTTGGAGGACTTCTTCATCAGTGACTCGATCACCCCAAGAGATCCGAAGCATTTTTCGGTAGAGACACATCTCAAATGTTTCAATTTGTCTGATTCAGTGTGAATACAATGTACATAATCATGATCGGTATCAGTTATACAAATATGAGACAATTTGGGTATCAGTAATAATAAACGTTTTGCTGGAGTGATGTTTTCCGGGATCTATTGCCGTGGTCTGTGGGAGCTGGAGCTTCTGGACATTTCGCCCATTCCTACGATGTGCTTCTTCATCATCATACTTCACGCTAAAGAAGCCCATCGTAAGAATGGATCCCGATACTGAAACAGATCCTGGAAAACATCACTCCAGCATCATCAGCCGGCCGTGTAAGCCTTAAACTCTTATTCAATAAATGCTTTGTTTGTAGTGATGATAAAGCTTGCTTACTTGGAGCCCACGCCCAATGTGCTGGAGCAGCTGATCCCCAAGAGTCACCCCATCAGGAGCATGAAGCCTCTGCCCAGGGCTCTGGTCCCCACGGTGACGCTGCCCGTCAGGCACGACTGCAATTACAGCCAAATCCCAAGTATGTATTGTTAATAATAATAATATTAGGATGATTAATTTGGTAAGCGTGGTTTTTGTGTGTATCACACCTCAAGAGCCCTCTGCGAGCTTGGTCGTCACTGTTGAAAGCAACAATTCTCAAACAAGACCCAGTTGCTGTAAGGCTGGATGGACCTTTAGTGACCAGTCTTTGGTAAAGGTATATGAATTTTTCACCCAGCGAAGAGCATATTTGAAAATATAGATGGTATATTTTTTGTGCTCCGGCGGGATTCGAACCCACAGTCTTCCATTTATGAGTCAGAAGTGTTAACCACTAGACTACGGACCGGTTCTGTAGTGTCTCTTCTAACTCTATTCTGCCACCGTTTTGAGGACAACAAAGCTAGCAGTCACAGAAGTTACAAGTTAATAATAATTGAACATGTGAACGAATACAAGTTGTTGACTTTCACTGCCGACGATTGCCGTGGTCCGGCAACAGATCATGGAAAGCAACCCTCCAGTGTCATCTGAAATGACCTTTCTGATCACTGCAAAACTTCTTCACAAATTTTTATTTCAATTTCAGGTGTTATTTCATTCAGTCAGAAGTATTGTTTGGTTGGAGGAATTAATAATCCAAAGAAAATCAAATGCCTGGGATCAGACGGCGTGGAGAGATCTCTGCTTGTAAAGGTAATCAGCACTTTTTGTTTGTCTCCCATCTATAATATAATTTATAATCTAAGTTGCACAGATATATTAACATTCAAAACTCATATCTAATGCATGCCCACAAACAGACACGTATAAGTTCGCGCTTACAAATGCTGAATGTGTACTTACAAATTAAAAGCAAACCTCAAATGAACATAATGCCTTGCAACTCTTGCCGACCTTCCCTGAAACAGGGGTTACATTGGCAAAGTGAAACATTTTTTACAGTATGGGTGGTCAGCCTCATATCAACCTATAAGTCAAGGAATACATATAGTAAATTACAAATGAATTCCCAATAGTCAGTGTTTTTTTTCTAATCTCACAGCATTGTGAAGTGTATGTTAATGACAGATGTGCTAAATGTAGTGTGTTGCACTTTAGTGCCTTTTTTTGAGGGAGACTCGATCTAGTAGAGGTCTATTACACTTGTTGGAATATTGCAGAGGTGTGGGCGTTGGTGAGCTGGCTGTTTATGTCCTGATCCTTTATAGCAGCAGTGCTAGCTATGTAGTGTTGTATTATGTGTTGCATTGCCTTTGTTTTGAGACACTGAAAGAAAGTGGCGATTGATATTTGATTTGAATAGAACAACGTCAAATTGGGTTGGGAACACAGATGCTGGTAATCTAATCTAATCTAAGCTGCAAGGATATATACCATTTAAGATTTACATCAAATGCATTCCCACAAGGAGACATGTATAATTTCGCGCTAACACATGCCGCATGTGGACCTACTGGTAACTTATTCCATAAACGGGCAGTTTGGCAAAGGAGTGAGTCGTGAAAACACCAAGTTTTCATAGGTTTGATACCTACATACAATGTGCACTCCTCATTTTTTTTTTAAGAAATCCTGTGCAGGAGACTCCCTAGATTTCAGAGACTCTAGGGGTCTATCCCCCGTATTCATGAATCCTACTAGCACTTACCATAGCTAGCTGTCAGATTGGCAAAATTCGTTTCAGAAACAATACTTAGGGTAAAAGCAGCGCTAGGGCTCTCTAAATACTAGCGCTTGGGTAAGTAAGGTCGGCAGTATATTAACCAACGCTTAAGCGCTGTCAAAATATTCCTTCGTATTTAATTATTGTTATCACATTTTTTGTTTGATTGTGAATTAACATGAAAAAATGAATTCTTACGATGAAGACAATTTTTTAGATTGTATTAACATTGTTTTGACGAGTATATTAACATTGTTTGACCATCAGAATCGGGTTTGTTCTCCAGTATGGTCTAGGACCATACTGCAATGACAGATGAACTGTCAAAATATTCCGTCGCATTTCGTCGGCAAAGTTTTTGTTTGGTTGTGAATTATTTACATAAAATAATGAATTCTTACATGAAGATGATTTTAACGAGTATAAAAACATTGTTTGGACCAAAAATAGTGTCCCAAGAAAATATATCAGAGACTGTAAAGACCCATTTACGATTACGACGAGGAAGAATTTAGAAGGCGTTTTAGATTGAAAAAATGCGTCGTTCTGTATACAGTCTTTCCGTTGCTCATTGAGGATTTAACAAAGCCAAAAAATTCTTCGACTGTCAAGTTTTATGCACAGCTCAAAATATGACATTGACATTTCTTCGATTTGTCAAGTTCAACAGCTCAAATGTCATTGAAATTTGAAAGAAGTGGCAATGATAAGAATGAAGTACGCCGAATATTGGTCGGAAGCTATTGACCAATTACAGAGCTGGGTTTTTTCGAGAGCCAATGACTGTCCGTACATCTCCACTAAGTTGGGCACTAGACTGATTACTGATTTAGTGTTCTTTGTGAAACAAAACGCTCCAGAATGTCGACCCTTGCGTTAGTGTAGCGCTTGACTTAGGTAAGTATTGTTACTTGAGGCAGTATTGGTCATGAATACGGGGGTAAGTCACTTGTTGTAGTGCCCAAGAGACGGCACACCACCAAGCTCGTAAACATACCACCAAGCTCGTAAACACAGAGGTGTTTACGAGCTTGGTGGTCGCTACAAAGCGCCAATACTCAAGCAAGACCCAGTTGCTGTAAGGCTGGATGGACCTTGAGTGACCAGTCTTTGGTAAAGGTTTTATGATTTTTTCAACCCAGCAAAGAGTATATTTGAAAATATAAATGGTCTATTTTTTGTGCTCCGCCGGGATTCGAACCCACAACCTTCCATTTACGAGTCCGAAGTGTTGCCACTGGATTACGGACCGGCCAATAGTCGTATGAAATACAGTGAGACCCAATGATTTGATATGGCATCAGGGTACCTTATATCACAAAGAAAATGGGGAAAATCAATGGGAATCTATGGGAATATTAATATATTTTATTTCATTAACTTTTGTTTAACAGGGCAAAGACGACATCAGACAAGATGCAGTTATGCAGCAAGTGTTTGAGATTGTTAACAATTTGTTGGCGACCAATCAGCAAACTAAACGGAGGAAACTTCTAATTAGAACATACAAGGTACACACATACATCATTCATTAAAATTTAGAGTCAAGTTTGTGCTAGACCTTTTAGTATGTATGAAATTTATGGTCTATCATTCTTATGGTCTAGCAGTCTAATGCCCGCTTTCCACTGCGAGCGGGAAATAGCTGAGCGGGAGCGGGAAATAGCTGAGCGGAGCGTAGTGAAATAGTTTTGGCCTTCCATTGCGAAAGAGTTTTAAAAAATAATGGTATTTGCCTTCCACAGCTAACGAGCTCGGCGGAGTGAGCTAGGCGGGAAATGAGATGAGTCAGATGAAAGAGTTGTTTGCCTTCCATCTACAGCTGGCTTAGCGGAGCCAACTAGTGTGTGACAGCTCGTTGCAGCCTACGCCCAGATCAAACGTTTTAATTATTAGTAAAAAAAGTTTTTTTTTTTGTTTCGAAAAATAAAAAGTAATATATTATTTTGCTTTAATACATAAAAAGTAGATGTTTGAAATAAAACATACATTTTAATATTTTCAAATTTATAAAATAATGTATGATGTGCAGTGTGTGACAGCTCGTTGCAGCCTACGCCCAGATCAAACGTTTTAATTATTAATAAAAGATTTTTTTTTTGTTTCGAAACATAAAAAGTAATGTATTATTTTGCTTTTAACATAAAATGTAGATGTTTGAAATAAAACATACATTTTAATATTTTCAAATTAATACAATAATGTATGATGTGTCTTTGTAAATCATGTATGATGTGTTTTATCGCTGTCACGCAACTACGCGGGTTGGCGCGGGGGGCACGGGGGAGCGAAGTCAGTTGAAAACTAGCGGCCGAGACCATGACACAGCGGAGTCATTTTTACTCGCTCAGCCTGCTCCGCTCACTCCGCTGTCGGTGGAAGCACTTCTATGAAATTTACTGTTGCTAGTCGAGCGGAGTCCGTACGGAGTCCGCTGGAAACTCGCTCAACTCTGCGACCACTTTCGTAACTCTTTGTACTCGCTCAGTCCGCTCCGCTGACTCGCTGTCGGTGGAAGCACTTCTATGAAATTTACTGTTGCTAGTCGAACGGAGTCCGTACGGAGTCAGCTCCGCTCGCAGTGGAAAGCGGGCATAAGTGGTCAGTTTTATCAAATAACCTGTAAGCTATCTAGTTGCAAAGATGCATTGACATTTAAGGTTTATTTTCAATGCACATCCACAAGCAGACATTTGTAAGTTCATGCTTACACATGCTGCATGCATGTTAATAAAATAAATGAAACCTCGCATGAATATAAGTTTGCAACTCCTGCTGCCTTTCCCTGAAACCGGGATGGCGTTGGCAAAAGTGATCCAACTTTTTACAGCGTGAGGTGTCAGCCTCATACCAACCTATTAGTTAAGGAAATTAAAAAAAAAGGCTAAGCCGCCAACATTGCAACAATACATTTTATACTATTATTCTATTATCTATTATCTAAGTTGCAAGGATATATTCATTCAAAGCTCTCAGATGTATGCCCACAAACAAACACGTGTAGTTCGCGCTTACAAATGCTGATTGTGTACTTACAAATAAAATCCAAACCTCAAATGAACATAAGCCCTGCAACTCTTGCCGACATTCCCTGAAACAGGGGTGACATTGGCAAAGTGAACCATTTTTTACAGTATGGGTGGTCAGCCTCATACCAACCTATAAGTCAAGGAAACATATACAGATACAGTACATAAAAACAGACAGGGGAACAATAAAGCCTTAAAATAGATTTTAAACATTAAATTTTAACCCTTTAACTATAAGTGGAACACATAGGCGTCAAGTGTAAACTTGCATACAGTGCGGCTGTCAATCATATATCCCTGACATCTGTGTTAAAGAATTCAAAGGTCTGCAAGTGAAATGAGCTAAACCTTTTGGTTTTTGTTCTTGAATAACTAATAAGGGGCTGTCCATAAATTACGTCATTCGCATTTAGGGGGGGGGGGTCTGGTCTGCGGATGATGGTAAATGATGTACGAGTCCCAGAAGTGACGTCGTTCTTGTAAATACCAATTTTTACACAATATCCAAAATAGTATGCAAGTAATATAACATTATTAATTATTAAGCTCATCCATTATTACAGCAAGAGGGGGGGGGGGGTCATTAGATAATGACTATAGGATGATTGTAGGGGGGGGGGGTCGAAAATCGGCCAAAATCGATGACGTAATTTATGGACGGCCCCTAAGTGTGACTGTGCACATAGTTTGTTGACAAGTGTCATCAATCAGTTAAGGTAGGAAACAATAAATGTTTTAAAAATGTGCTTGAAAAAGTATTCCGTACTGGGGGTATTCATATAGCCAGAATATGCAGAAGCGAAAAGGTAAAAGTTAAAACGCGAACATCGCAGATCAACCGCCATATTCCTTTTTATTTGATTTGTCTGCAGGTGGTTGCGCTGTCCCGCCGGAGCGGCGTGATAGAGTGGTGCGAGGGCACGGAGTCCCTGGGCAACCTGCTGATCGGCAGCCAAGGTTACCACAGCCGGCTGCGGCCCCAGGACATGGGCTGGAAGACGGCGAGGGAGCAGATGAGCGCCGCACTGCCCAAGCAGCACCAATTCAAGCTGCAGGTGTTTACGCAGATCCTCAGCAAGCTGCGGCCTGCGTTCCACCACTTCTTCCTGGAGAACTTCCAGGTGCCCGCCGTGTGGTACGAGAAGAAGCTGGCGTACACGCACAGGTGAACATCATTATTAGTTTATGGTGCATTATTAAACAGCTTTTTACTGAACAGACCCATTCAGCGCCTAATATTATTATTAATTAGGCGCTGAATGGGTGTTGTATAAAAAAAGTTATTTTCAATTAAATTAAAAATATTTTTTCACTCCGTAGATGCTCCGTAGATATGTAATTATACTCAGCATAGTCAGAAACAAATTAATTTTATTTTGATCTGTTAAAATGAAAGATGACAAAGTTAATACCTCTACAATCAATCAAAAAAATTGGTTCCAGTGTTGCTACAACCTCAATGATTGGTTACATTCTGGGACTTGGGGATCGTCATGTGCAAAATATTCTCATCGATAAAACCACAGCTGAAGTCATCCATATTGATTTTGGTATGTAAACTAAAAAATCTACCTTTTAAATGCTTGTATTTTTTTGATATTTTGTTGTGTTGTATAAAAGTTTTTATATATACTTATTTTGTAAAAGGCTTATGCTGTAAACAAATAAATAAATAAATGTCCATCCAGCCTTACGGCAACTGAGTCTTGCTTGAGAATTGGCGTTTTTTATAGCAGCGAACAACTTCATAGAGAGCTCTTGAGGTATGATTCAAACAAAAACAGCGCTCAACAATAAATCATCCTGATATTTTCTTTACTTTGCAATAAATTTGTTTTAGTGTTAAACATTCTCTTAAAATCGTATTTGATTCCAGGTATAGCTTTTGAACAAGGTAGAGTTCTTAGGACTCCGGAAACCATTCCCTTCCGTCTCACTCAGGATATCATAGCTGGCTTTGGATGCTCTGGAATTGAAGGGGTGTTCAGAAGGTAAAATTTTATGTATTTTAGAGCTAGATATAAGAAAATATTTTGTCTCGGTTTTCGCATCTCTTACATATTTAACTTAATCTTTGAGACTTTGGTGAGAATGAACCTCCCTCCAGACTACATTCATATTCCCAAATGAGAAGTCAACCTTTTCCTCTTCTAATCTAATCTAAGTTGCAAAGATATGTCACATTGGAGATTCACATTACATGCATTCTCACAACCAGACACGTACAAGTTCGCGCTTGCACATGCCTCATGTGAACCTACAACATAAAAAACCAAATCTAAAATGGACATACACCCTGCAACTCTTGCCGTCCTTCCCTGTAACAGGGGTGACATTGGCAAAGTGAACCATTTTTACAGCATGGGTGGTCAGCCGCATACCAACCTATAAGTCAAGGAACATACACAACAAATTACATTTTATAAATCAGTAAATAATAATCTTTATAAATTAAAAGAAAGGGGAGGAAGAAGTTAGTCACATTTTCGTCAAACAAATCATCTCTCCACTGCTGGTCACGGTAGAGAACTGGTAGGAACTTAGATGCGAGAACTGGTCTTCGATCACAAGCCACAGCAATATTTGTATGACCAAATAAATTTGGGCTTCTTTGTTGAAGAAGGGACACGTTTCTTGATTATGTTTGATACGACTTCAACAAAACTTCGTGAAAATCATTCCTCTTCTCTTCAACATCTAAATCTAAGTTGCAAAGATATATATCATTTGAGATTCATATTAAATGCATTCCCACAAGCAGACACGTATAAGTTCGCGCTAACACATCTGGCCGCATGTGGACCTACAATATAAAAAGTAAAAACCCAATCTCAAATGAACATAACCCTGCAACTCTTGCCGACCTTCCCTGAGACAGGGGTGACATTGGCAAAGTGGACCATCCTTTTGCAGTATGGGTGGTCAACCTCATACCAACCTATAAGTCAAGGAATCATACCAACCTATAAGTCAAGGAACATGGTTTGTAAAAATAATTTTTAATTTTTAATGAAATGTCGAACGACCATAATCCTAATTTAAATTAATTTCTATCAAAGCTGTTTTCAAAACCTGTGTCATCTTGTAGATCATGTGAAAAGACCATGGACGTCCTGAAGGCCAACTACGAGACCCTGATCACCATCTTGGAGGTATTCCTGTACGACCCTCTGTACATGTGGACGCTCAGTGCGGAGCAAGTGTCCAAGAAGCAGGATCTGCTTGTGGAGCCCCTGCCCACTGAAGGAACAGCCTCCATATCTGGTGAGTCTCCTTTTAAATAACACACAGAAAGAGTTAAGGAATATCCCCAGCAACTGAACCTATTGCTTTCCCATCATTGAACAGATATCAATCTGTTTAGAATGTGGCCGCTAGACTGATATTTGTGATGTCCAAATCCTCGCACATCACTCTGCTGTTGAGAGTGCTGCATCGGCTTTGTTTTCCTGAGACGGTGGTCTACCGTGTGTGTGTGTGTGAGGTTTTTAAAACAGGATTTTTTTTATTTAGGGGGATATGACATTGATGTATCTTCGGAGTGTAGCGTTGGGCCCAGGTAGTCGTCGGATCCATCTACGTTATTTTGACGTCACAGCGGGGCTAGCCGCCGCGCTGAGTTTTGGCGGGACTCAAATTCTTGGCATTTTATTTTTGAAAATTATCAATCTAATCTAAATATAAATCTAAGCTGCAAAGATATTGTTATGTAAATATAAATATTGAAATAAGTATGGGTAGTTATAGTGTTATGTAAATATAAATATTGAAATAAGTATGGATAGTTATAGTTATAAGAATCCTCAAAAGTATTGGTAGGTAAGATCGATAATTATGTATAAGTGTAGAATTCTCTAGGCTAAGTAGGTATTTGTTATAATTATAGGAATACTGTATTACATTTGTAGGTAGGATTTTGGTTGTATCTCTAGGTAGTACGTGAAGCGTCGAGAAGTAATAATTACTCTGGAACCGTCTGGCGACTTTAGTTCTGGATCATACTGCTCTGAAGAGTATAAAGGTGCGAATGGCCTGCAGAGCGGGGCAGTATCATAGCGACTAACAAACACATCGAAGCCATCTGATCAGTGAACCGAAACCAATGGAATAATCGAGAAAGTAGTGTGAAAATAAATTTTGTAACTGTGTAAAATAAATAACTATTGAAGAAGACCTGTGTATTTTTAATTTGAAGACAATTGAACCCTAATTTCGTAACAATTGGCGTCAGGTGCGGAATTGTCAAGAAAAATTAAGATCTTCTGTCTAAAAATAAATAAAATAAATTAAATAGTGTTAAAATGAACTTTATTCAAATTGAACTTTGTGTGAACTGACTTTTGTGAAAACAAGTGTTTAAATAAATTTTTGTTAAAAGAAAAGACGCAAAAGCAAGTTGCTTATAAATTCTGGAACATCATATGGAACATAATTCTGGACATAACATAATGACTATTTTACCGCATTGAGAAAGTCATCAAATTGGACCATAGTTTTTTTATTATTGTGTGTGATAAAAAAAATAAAATAAATAAATAAAAATCTTGAAAAATATTACAAAAGAACGTTCCAGATTCATCGAGAAAAAGTTTTTGAATAACTATCCTTTGTTTACAAGTGTGTGAATGTACATTAAGTACCTACCTGTGTGTTTGAAAGACTTGAGACGAAATAAATAATTATGTACTATCAGACATTATTATGTTAAAAATATTGGTGATTTAAAAATAAATATTAAAAGACAGTACCTACCAATCAGTGTAATCAGATAAATTATTATTTTGCTAAAGTACGTATTCAAAACAGCTATATATATAAAACTCAAAACTTGTATTAAATAAATTTAAAAATATTTTTGTTTTGAAGTAAATTTTGAAAAAAAAATTGCAACCAAAGTGAACATCAAGGACCTCAA
Source organism: Agapetus fuscipes (assembly GCA_951799405.1). NCBI lineage: Eukaryota > Metazoa > Arthropoda > Insecta > Trichoptera > Glossosomatidae > Agapetus > Agapetus fuscipes. Next base: position 3,094,167 of record OX637336.1, read on the forward strand.
AGTCACTGAGCTTAAAAATGAGCTTCTGGAGAGGGACCTGGAGACCTCAGGAGGGAAGGCGGCCTTACAGGCACGCCTCATGGAGGCCTTAGAACAGTCAGGCGAAGACCCGGCATATTTTGTCATGGCGTCTGGAGGGGACCGCGCCTTGGACGAGCTAAACCTCAGCATCACCGGAAACTTCACTTCCATGGAGGAAAAGCTGAAAGGGGAGATGGCTGACAACGCCAAGACCCTGAAAGTGGAGATGGCTGACAACGCCAAGACCCTGGAGGAGAAGATGGCTGACAACGCCAAGACCCTGGAGGAGAAGATGGCTGACAACGCCAAGACCCTGGAGGAGAAGATGGCTGACAACGCCAAGACCGTGAAGGAGGACCTGACCGGGCTGGAGGAGAAGATGACCACCAACCTGAAGGAAGTGGTGACCGACCTGAAGGTGGAAATGGCTGACAACGCCAGGAATCTGGAGGAAAAGGTGTCCCGAAATCTCACAACCCTGAAAGGAGAAATGGAAGAGAAGATGACAGCCCTGAAGGGGGAAATGGAGACTCGTATATCAAGCCTGGAGGACCGTCTGCGTGCCGAGCTGGCTGACAAGTGCCAGATGGAGTCCACCAGAATATCCCCCAAAGACGGCCTTCACGACGAGACCGACCAGGGATGCTCAACTCCAACCAGGGTCACTAGAGGGGATGACGACCCTTCGCTGTCGAAGCACAACCTTCCGACCTTCGACGGGAAGACGTCGTGGGAGGAGTATTTGACCCTCTTTGAGACGGCTGCCATGATGGGAGCCTGGAGCCAGCAGAAGAAGGCTTCGGTTCTCAGCCTGTCACTCCGAGGAGACGCTCTCAGGGTTCTGCAGGCCATACCCCTGGACAACCGTGGTGACTTTGGGCAGCTGAAGCAGCGCTTGGATATGCGCTATGGCCACAAGTGCCTGGAGCAGCTGTACAAGTCGCAGCTGAACACAAGGGTGCAGAAGCCCAACGAGAGCCTCCAGGAGTTTGAAATGGACATCGCCCGCCTGGTACGAGACGCTTACCCGACAGCCTCCGACGACATCTGTGAGAGCTTGGCAGTGGACAAGTTCCTAAATGGATTGCGGGAATGGGAGACGCAACAAGCCGTAAAACTGGCCCATCCCAAGGCTTTGAACGAGGCGCTCAGCCAAGCTCTCGAGTTTGAGGCTGTCAAACAGTCCATCAGGGGCCACGCCAGGGTTCGTGCAGTCGAGGCAGAGGAGGTCAAGCTACCTACAACCGAGGAGCTAATTGAAAAAGTGCTGGAACGTCTGAGACCTCGAAGACGAGACCCACGCTGCTGGAACTGCGGACAGCTGGGCCACCTTAGCACCAAGTGTCCCAAGCCTCAGAAACCCAGAAAACAGGCTGCGGAAAACTAGAAAGGGTTAATGGGAAGGGGCAACCGTTGACCCACGCTGGAGAGGCCCTGAAATCTGCTGCTACTGTCGCAACCGTGAGAGGAAAAGCCAGCAGCATTTTTATCAATGGCATAATAGATGGAGTAACTCGTGAACTACTGGTGGACACGGGAGCAACCAGGACAATTCTGAGACGCGACATAGTGGCACGAGGTAAGCAGATTGCACCAACAAAGTGGTCTCTGCACACCGCCACGGGAGAGTCAGCACAGGTGTATGGGGAGACGATTGCCACCTTCCAAATTGGCAGCACCACTTTTGATCATCGGACGTTGGTGGCCAACATTGAAGAAGACGTTATATTGGGAATGGACATACTGGACAGATTTGGGTGCAGTTTAAATTTAAAGAAAGGGTCCATTAAAATTGGAAATGAAGAAGTCATCCTGCAAAGACGGAAAGAACTGGCTGCACGTGTTATCCTAGCCAAGAATACCGAAGTGAAGGGGCGATCCGAGATGATAGTGAGTGCCCGCCTGGATTCCAGTAGTACAAATGACCAAATCTGTATGATAGAACCGGAGAACATGGACAATGTTAACAAAGGAGTCATGGTGGCAAGAACAGTGATTCGCGCAAAGGAGACCATTCCTGTCAAGATCATGAATGTGAACAGCTACCCAGTTAAAATGAATGAAGGTTTTGTTTTGGGCAGATGTGAGAGGATAACTTCCATTGTGCAACAGATGACAAACATGTCATGCGAAGGAAACAAATTGTCAACACAATTGGAAGCCCTGGTCCACGACGCTTCCCAAGGTCTAACCGAGGAAAACAAACGGAGAGTGAGGAGTTTGATCTGCCGCTACCAGAACATTTTCGAGGACTCTAATGGCCGTCTGGGAAGAACCAAGGTAGTGCGACATAGCATAGACACCGGAGAAGCGAGACCAATAAAACAGGCTCCAAGAAGACTACCCTTTGCAAAGCGGGAAGAAGCTGACAAGATCATCAAAGACATGAGCAAGGATGGCATCATAGAACCATCAAGTAGCCCTTGGACATCCCCGGTGGTACTGGTAAAAAAGAAGGATGGTACCACGAGATTTTGTGTGGACTACAGACTGCTCAACGATGTTACGAAAAAGGATAGTTACCCTCTGCCAAGGATTGACGACACCTTGGACACATTGGCAGGATGCACCATTTTTTCCACATTGGACCTGAAAAGTGGCTACTGGCAAGTTGAATTGGATGCCAAAGATAAGGAGAAAACTGCATTCTCGACTGGATCTGGACTTTGGCAGTTCACCGTGATGCCATTTGGCTTATGCAATGCCCCCGCCACGTTTGAAAGGCTGATGGAGAATGTGCTGCGAGGACTGTCATGGGAAACCTGCCTGGTATACTTGGATGACATAATCATCCTGGGAAAGGACTTCAACCATCAGTTGAGAAATCTGGAGCAAGTTTTCGGGCGACTACAAGACGCTGGACTGAAGCTCAACCCGAAAAAGTGTAACCTGTTCAAGAAACAAGTAAATTACCTGGGACACATAGTTTCTCAACGTGGAGTTGAAGTTGACCCTGCCAAAATCAAGGCAGTAAGAGACTGGCCCGTGCTGAAGGACAAACATGAAACTAGGAGTTTCCTGGGGCTGTGCACTTATTACAGGAGGTTTGTGCCAAGATTTGCGGACATTGCAAAACCGCTCACCAAGCTTACGGAAGAAAACACTCGCTTCCATTGGAGTGATTCCTGCGCACAAGCATTTGAAGAGCTTAAGGGAAGATTAACAAGTGCCCCCATCTTGAGCTACCCACGAAAAGATGGAAAGTTCATCCTGGATACCGACGCTAGTAATGTGGGGATAGGAGGCGTCCTTTCCCAAATACAGGATGGGCATGAGACTGTTCTGGGTTACTTCAGTAAAGTGCTTTCCAAGCCAGAACGAAATTATTGCGTGACCAGACGAGAGCTTCTTGCCGTGATAAAATCAGTGGAACACTTCCGCAAATACTTGTACGGGAGAAAATTCACACTACGGACTGATCATGCTGCACTGGTTTGGCTTCTGAAATTCAAAAACCCAGAAGGGCAAGTGGCTAGATGGATTGAAAGGCTCCAGGAGTATGATTATGACTCCGAACATAGACCTGGCACGCTTCATCGAAATGCGGATGCATTATCCAGACGACCATGCGCCAGTGACTGCAAACATTGCAGCAAGATGGAGGACAAGGTAGCAATTGTCCAAAGGACGACCACCGAAGATGAGGACTGGCAAGATGAAAAATTGGCGCAAGACCAACTGAATGATCCGGACTTGAAGTATGTGATGGAATGGGCGCGAGAAGGAGAAAGGCCAACCTGGGAAAAACTCGCCCCCTTATCACCAACTGTCAAGGCTTATTGGGCTCAATGGGGATCCATAGTGATAGAAGGAGGGTTTCTGAAACGAAAGATCGAGAAGGAAGACGGCACACTTAGAAGAAAGCAAACCCTCGTTCCGAGGAGCCGAGTACCGGAAATCCTTGGACTGCTGCATGGAGGAACTTCTGGAGGACATCTAGGCGTTAAGAAGACGCTGGAGAAAGTGAAAGAGCGATTTTACTGGATCAACTGCAGCGAAGACGTCAAAGATTGGTGTCGAAAATGTGTAACCTGTGCAACGGCCAATGGACCGCAAAGGAAAAGGCGAGCACCAATGCGTCAGTACAATGTTGGCAGCCCCTTTGAAAGAATTGCCATCGACATAGCTGGCCCATTTCCTACAACTGAGAAGGGTAACAAGTACATCATGGTGGTGATGGATTACTTCAGCAAGTGGGTGGAAGCTTACTCAATCCCTAACCAAGAGGCCGTAACCGTGACTGAAGTTCTAGTTACCGAATTTATCAGCAGGTTTGGCGTACCCCTGGAATTACATTCTGATCAGGGAAGGAACTTTGAAGCTGCTATCTTCCAGCAAATGTGTGAGCGGCTAGGAATCTACAAGACCAGGACCACTGCGCTACATCCACAGTCTGATGGAATGGTGGAAAGGATGAACCGTACCGTGGGGAGGTACTTAGCCAAAGTAGTGTCCAGCCATCAGCGGGACTGGGACCGACATCTGCCTTTGTTCTTATTGGCTTACCGGTCGGCTGTTCAGGAAACGACGAAGAAGACTCCCAGCAGCATACTGTTTGGGCGAGAAATGCGACTTCCTTGTGATCTCAAATTTGGCTGCAAACCAGGTGAAGACCTAGCCGGAGAAGACTATGTGACAGACCTTCGCAGGAGGCTGGATGACATCCATGATCAGGTCCGCATGAACATCGGGGAAGCCAGCGATCAAATGAAGGAGCGCTATGACACCAGAGCTGACAGCATGGGGTACAAAGCTGGTGACTGGGTGTGGCTTTTTGACCCCAAGAGGCGCCAAGGATACTGTCCGAAACTTCAGCGTTCCTGGGACGGGCCGTACGAGATCTTGGAGCGCATCAACGATGTGGTCTACCGCATAAAAAAGAGACCAAACGGAAAACCAAGGGTCGTGCACTACAATCGCCTCTCACCATACCTAGGCGATAATGATGACCAACCAGCCCAAAAAGTACGACAGTGCGTCGCATCCGAAAGATCACCAGCCTTTGAGACGTTTTGGGAGAACGCGAAGGCAGGGCAGAAGTTTCGCCATGGAGTGACCACAGAAGTCCACAAGGACTTATTTGAGGTCACTAGGGACCACACACTGGCATGCAGTGTACCGGAAGATCTAGATATGTCTAGAGGAATTGCACAGGTCTTCCGATACAAATTCGGAGAACCGCAACCCTCGAGCAGCCCGCAAGGAAGAGCTCTGAGACTACCGAAGGGGCGTCAACAAGCATACTGCCTGGTTGTCCCGGATTCCAGCAACCTGGAAGAGGACTACAAGGCATTGTGGGACGGCCTTGTTGAGCTGCGTGACTACATGTTGGAGGATCAGCAGGCGCGTCTGGCAATACCGAAGATGGGTGGCGGCCGCGCTAATCGAGACTGGCGGATAATCCGGAGTATGATTGAAGCAGTGTTCTCGGGAGTCGGCATCAGCGTCATGGTGTGCTGCGAGCAAGCGCAGCCGAGAGCCAGTGGGGAGAAATCCGTGGACTGCCACTTCTTCCTGACCACAGGGTGTCGACGTGGATCAGCATGCCCCTACCTACACAGAGTCAAGACTGTTCCGGGACGAAACAGTCTAGGTGGGGGGTAGTGTTATGTAAATATAAATATTGAAATAAGTATGGGTAGTTATAGTGTTATGTAAATATAAATATTGAAATAAGTATGGATAGTTATAGTTATAAGAATCCTCAAAAGTATTGGTAGGTAAGATCGATAATTATGTATAAGTGTAGAATTCTCTAGGCTAAGTAGGTATTTGTTATAATTATAGGAATACTGTATTACATTTGTAGGTAGGATTTTGGTTGTATCTCTAGGTAGTACGTGAAGCGTCGAGAAGTAATAATTACTCTGGAACCGTCTGGCGACTTTAGTTCTGGATCATACTGCTCTGAAGAGTATAAAGGTGCGAATGGCCTGCAGAGCGGGGCAGTATCATAGCGACTAACAAACACATCGAAGCCATCTGATCAGTGAACCGAAACCAATGGAATAATCGAGAAAGTAGTGTGAAAATAAATTTTGTAACTGTGTAAAATAAATAACTATTGAAGAAGACCTGTGTATTTTTAATTTGAAGACAATTGAACCCTAATTTCGTAACAATATGTATCATTTGAGATTCATATTAAATGCATTCCCACAAGCAGACATGCATAATTTCGCGCTTACACATGCCGCATGTGGACCTATAATATAAAAAACCAAATCTCAAATGAACATAAGCCCTGCAACTCTTGCCGACCTTCCCTGAAACAGGGGTGACATTGGCAAAGTGAACCATTTTTTACAGTATGGGTGGTCAGCCGCATACCAACCTATCAGTCAATGATATCTTTATTTTGTACTACTTAAAAAATATACGGTTGTGATCCTTGAAATGCACTCTACACAACCATAGTATTTTCAACCGTTTTCCATACCACTGCAATTACCCTATTAATATTTTGGTTGAAATGTTTTAGGTGGAGTCAAATCTGGCAGCGAAGCAGAGAGGGCGCTGTTACGAGTAAAGAATAAACTGGAGGGAGTAGAGTTTGGCAGCAGGCTGGCAACTCCCGGCCAGGTCACACAGCTGCTCCAGCAGGCCATGGATGTAGAGAACCTGGCAAGATTGTGGCCAGGGTGGCAACCTTACCTCTGAAATCATCACACGCTACGTCAGCCTGAGGGGGACTGTTGTACAACAGTCTGCCAACACTCCATCCAACCATCGTGAAATGGGCTCCATCCAACCATCAATATAATGAACTTCATTAACTGGACCACATCAATATCTTGCTACAGTTATTTTCTTTGCCAAATGTTCTTGACCTTTACTGGACCGAAACTATGGCTTTTTAAATACAGAATTTTCTTTTCAAAGATGTTGAAAAAGCACAAGTCACGCTTGGTCTGCCTCCAAAAAATCTCCATCAAATAATACTCATAAATAATGACAATAAAATAGAATGTTACCCATTGAGCGCTTGTATTTATTTTTGTATTGAAAATTATACTCAATAAAGGATCTATCGCATGGGTAGTATCATGTGTTTTATTAGCAATCTGTACGGATTGGGCTATATATATAGACTGAAATTCCTGTGAGCAGACTTCAAGACTAGAAAAGAGAAAATAAAAATGTGAAGCAAGTAGGAGGTAAATAAATATGGTATTTTTTTTTGTTTTCCTTTATTTTTAAATCACGTTTCTATACTTAGAAATTATTATAAAAATTAAGATTACAAAAGAAATGGTGCACAGCATTATGAACTACAACAGTTTTAATTACTCGTGTACATAAATTTTACTCAGAAGCTATTTAATAGAATCAGTTATATGGCTTAAAAATTTAACTGACTGCACTCATTTAAAATGCAATCCTTGAGAACGGGCCTGTGACATTTTCTCCGTATTTATATCATAAACAACTTAACGTTATGCGAATTTTCTGGTCAGTTCCCATGAAGACTGCAGTTAACATTAAAAAAATCAAAGCTTTAGGAACTGTTCCAGTAAAATTATAAGGGATCTACGGGGCTCGTGCTTCATTTAGATTATAATCATTTAAGGCTTCCTAGTCTCAGTTATGTTCTTTATTTGAACTGTGAAAACAAGTGCTGTAAAAGGAAACTTTTTCCCTACTTTCAGGGAAAATAGTTTTCACTACCTAATGTAAAACCCGTTAAATTATATCTTAGATTTTTTGTAAATGTCGCAAGTCTACTGTCCTCATAAAATGCAACCATTTATTTTATTTATCAGATCTTCGCAAAGTGCATTATTTTATAAACATGAAGGTACAATTTAAAATATATTTTTTTGATTAAAAATGGACATACAGCTTGCAGTAAAATTTGTGTAGGCAAAAATGGACGTAACATTTTAAGTTTTCTTGAAGTGAGTAGATACCTTATGTTTAAGTTAATTTATGCATTAAGTATTGGCATCAATGTGTCAGGCACGTATTAGCTCATCAACTAAAGGCACAGGGCAGCCATTATTTGCTATAAAAACATTAAAAATAAAATTTGAAGAAAAAAATCTGAGTTGTGAAGAACAAAGGTAGCAATCTATGATTTATTTAAAAATGAGATAAATATATTGAAATGACAAGAAACCCATTTCCTGTATACCTATCCATATTTTTATGTCATTTTTGAAAAATCCTTGATTGCAACCTTTGATTCTATACAACTCATCTAATCTAAAAGCCTTAAGACGTGAAATATTACAAATAAGCTTTTTCAGTCTGTTACTTTACACGAAAAGAAAAACATATCAAATCATTTTTGTAGGTTAATAAGAATTGCAGGGTTTTAATAACTTTTGCTAGGGGTGAAAACTACATACAGATATAAGGTAAAAAAATGCATCTAACATTACAGACGTGAAATTCAAACTCAAACTGGAGTTGCACTGTCAGGTTGATTTAGCATTGATGCCAAATGCTTGCTAATTTTGGGGACCATGCTTCCTGATGCACCACCAGAAGACCTACTTAAAGTATTTCATTCGCGATAGATTATGGCCCTCGAGCATAGGCGTACTTAGGAGGGGGCAGGGTAGGGCAGCTGCCCCCCTGTGGAGGTAAAAAACCTAAATTTTGTCCCTGGAATTTTCTACCATTATTGAAATTACCATTTTAATAATCAAAATAAATTGTACAGTGGACTGCACATGACTTAATAGCATAAAATAAGGTTGTGTTCAAATTTCAATTTTCAAAACTTGCCCCCTCCCCCCTAGTTTTGATCCTGGGTACGCCCTTGCCCTCAAGGTTTAACACACAAAAACGCTGCTCTTTTTCATCTGACTTCTTTCAACATTTTATTTTGAATGCACATGCACATGCATATTCCCTCCAATCAGTGCACGCAACTGGCTTGTTCGCATTTTTGTCTGTAAGTACACTCGCAGCATGTGTTTGCATGCTTGCATGAATGTGTATAGAGAGCCAACTTCAAACGCTAACATATCTCCGCAACTTGGATTATACATTATTACATCTTGAAACTATTCAAATTGGATTAACACACTTTTTATAGTTGTTTATACAATACAAAATTATAAAAATTAACAATAATTTTACTTAAAAATACCTGTTAAAATTATTGTGAAAAATATAACAAACAATACATATTATAAAACAATACTCCAAGTGTGAAACTTTTAGTGTAGGTACACTCAATTAAATCGTTAACCAAAAAATGTATTGAAACTAAAACAGCACCTCTAGTGAATGTTTTAGTTTTTAAACATTTTTGGTAAGATGGTAAGTTTTAAATTTGGAGCACTGAATATTTTCGTTAAGATTTTGAATTCAAATTGTTGGTATTTCGAGTAGTACACATTGTTTTTTTTTAATAGATATATGATTCATACAGAACTAAAAGTAGTTATCTAGGATTTTCTTTAAATGAGATAGATGCATCAAATTTTTGATGTTTTTCATGTATTTATCTCATTCAAAAAAGTCCCAGGTTTACCACCTTTGGTTTTATATGACACACATGAAATACAATAAGGTACTTAAAAAAATTACATCTATTTGGATTCCTACTCTACATATATAAGTGCCATAGAATGTTTAACTGTACACAACTATTCATGTTTTTTCAATAAATATACATACAATACAGGACATAACAATTATTATGAAAAAACATTAAAATCTATAGCATATAAAAAAATGAGATAAAATGTAAAAAAAACTACTATGTAACAAAAATGACTCGAATTTTATAAATTGCCATGGTACGTATATAAACTTTAATACATCGCATTTAAATTTATATTTTTTGACATAGTTTACATACACAAAACGTTCAAATCCCAAAAAATAAAAATGTGGCTGGGGTAGGTACTTTAGTCCTATTGTGGATGGACCACTTTGATGGTTTCCTTATCATCAGGAACTACAAAGTTTAGGATATCAATCAACTCATTGATGATCAATCAAAATACGGTTACACCATCTCTGCTGTAGAGGAATCATCATATTTGCTTTTCTTTAGAGATGGTGACAAGTTTTAGAGTGTAAAACGGTTATTATGTGTGTAAACTATGCCTTGCTATGAATAAAGGCAGAATGACATTAGTTCTGAATTTCAGAGTAACATTCGTTGCAGGTTAATGGTGAGATGCAGACATTTACTTCATGTTAATGAGGCCCGTAGCCTTTCCCAAGAGACTGTTGGCTCCCTCTGATCCGGCTTCTGTGGCCTTATGGGTCGCTGCCGCAATACCACCTACCAACTGAAATCATACAACGAGGTATTAGTTGTTTGTAAGGAGTCCTCTGGTTCCCCTTGCGGAACGGCGACAGATTTGCAGTTACAGTTACACTTACAGCTGTGCGGAAGACTCCCCAGATTTTATAGAATCCGGAGGTCTATGACAATTGATGAAGTATTGCAGAGATGTAGGTGTTGGTGAGATGACAATTGATATACCTGATCCCTTGTAGCAGGGGTGTTAGCTGTGTAGTGTTGCTTTACCTTTGATTTGAGACATTGATGGTGATTGATGTTGGTTTTGAATAAAGCTGGATTAAATTGCAATGGGAAATAATTTGAAAACTGTCAGTTTGGCAAAGAATGAGTCGTAAAACCATCAAGTTCTCATAGTTTTGACATTGACTGCAAAGAGGTGAATGAGAGTCATTCTGCGAGTTGCCCTTGTTGTAACGAGAGGAGAAAGAATAAGCGAGATGTTGAAATATTAGTAACTTTAAGTCCGTCAAAAAGCAACAAAACATAACAAAGGAGAACTCTTTAATCTGGTATTCTTGCCAATCCAACTGCAGTGACTAAACGAAAGACCATCATACATGTAATAATACCATGTCAACCAATCTTATGACTTAAATTGATTGATGAGAGATGAGAGCTAATTAAGATGAGTCTACTCACAGCCTCTCTCTTCTCATCGGCAAACTTCTCGGCCTCCTTGAGCTTGGAGTCCACCAGCTGGCTGGCGCTCTTGATGCCGGCGTCGGCAGCCTGTTCCACTTGATGGAGTCCAGCGTCAATGGCGCCCGACACGGCGTTGCTGGCGTCATCCGCTGCCTTAGATGCTGCCTTCTTGCCTTCTTCCATTGCGGAATCTGAAATTATAGTAAAAAAATATATAAGCTGTTGCTCCTTTCCATCTGTGAAATCCATCGATCAAAACAAAAGATATAGATGGAGGATGTTAAAATGTCAGTTTCTTCCCATATTAATGCCTGTGCCATGGAATGCAGTAGGTAGACGATGAAAAAATGACTCAAGATAATAGTGTCATACGTCAAAAAAGAGACATAAAAAGACAGCAATTTTGGTTGGACGGTTCATGCTCCGCATTACTTAGACTACGCCTTAGGCATAGTCTTTTTGGTACACCAATTGGCTCTGATTCTCCATCTATTACTTTTCTTTTGATCCATGGCAGAATCTGAAATAATCAACAAATATGAGTATTCCAGATTATAATAAATAATAATAATAAAATAATTAATAGTAACAAAAAATAACTAGCTACCCCAAGGCCGCTTAGCCACTCCAAGGGCGCTTGGCCACAAGGGAGCTTGGCAGATATACCTAGTTATCCAGGCTGGTTGACCAAATGAACGCAAAAGAAAACTAGTATCCCGAGGATAAATCATTGCTCAATCTCATAAATACTCAACCATTGTGTAAACAGAAAAATCAATGAAAACTGATACATTCACTAGAGGCGCTGTTCATACAATTTTACTGTTTAAACTGTTTGTGTATTCACACAACTTTTTATCCTTGGGGTACTTGGCTCGTAAGGTAAGCAACATAAAATAAAAAAAATGAAAAGATATTGACAGGACTTTACTCCAACATGTTGAGAGAGTAAATAATTATTGTTGGTTTGTTAAAATTTGGAAAAGAGTTAAGGTTTCTCACTGGCAGCGTTCTTGGCCTCTTGTTTAGCCGCTTCAGCTGCCCTCAGCGCCTCTGCCTTGGCAGCTTCCGCAGCCTTCAGGGCGCTGTTCTTGGCCTCCTCAGCCGCTTTCCTGGCATCCTCGGCCACTTGCTTTGTGTGGTCTACTGTCTGGGTTATTGTGTCTAAAAATAATATTAATAACACATGCTGAGCTTGTTAAACAAATTGTTAATGATATTAAACAGATGAGTGAGATTTAAATTGGCAGGTTATAAAAGGTATTACAAATAATAAATAATGAAATTTGAATGAAAATGTTCCAAGTTGATTCTTGTAAAGGCTAACCCATATAAAACCTGGCTTAAAGAAAAATGGCAGATGTCCTTAAATTCCAATCTAGATCTTCCACTCAGACTGCAAAAGCTCAACCATTTTAACCAGGGGTGGAAGTCTCAATGGCCATCGGTAGATCTAACCGCACCTATTTGAAGATAGGGCGGAATAAAACATGGCGGTGCCTGAACAGCTGTTATTTATTCCATATGGATCAGCTGTTGATACGCCATCATGTTTTATTCCGTCCTATCTTCAAATAGATACAGTAAGATCTATCGACGGTCGTCGAGACTTTTACCCCAGGCTTCTTACTCAATTTCTGAACCTATGTTTTTTCTAGTTGTGACATGATTCCAACTATTTAGGCTGCTTTGATGAGAGGTTTTAAAACCTTTCGAGTGAAAACTTACAGGGAGTCTGTAAACAATCAAAAGAAATGCTGGCAGACCCATCTTAATATTCACAGGATCTTTGAGAACTTAAGAACTTGCTGTACAAAATATTTCTTAATTTTTTTTCAGTATTAATACAATCATTTGTTTATAAAGTTACATATTTCTAATAATATTATCCACTATCATAAGTCATGTTTTTAAAATAAAACAATTACTTTTGCTTTTATTTTAAGTATAAATGACACCTTTTCAAATTTATTACGCTCGCTATATATGGACATTTTTGTGTGTCATCTTTGCATTAAGCATTTGACATGCCGAAAATCATATTGAAATTATTTAAAAAATTGAGTGGTACAGAACAAAGATGTAAATGTAGGATTTTTGACAAAAATGAGTTTAGTGTATGAAAATGATAATTTGAGACACTTCATCATTTTTTAAATCAATTTTAGATTTCCGTCTTTGGTTTCTACATGACTCATTTCTTATAATAAAGTTCATTTGCATTGCAATTAATACAATCCTCATCAATCATACAAAGTATGGCCAAGCAACTCTTCTCACATAACTCACAAGCACAAAAACCTCATTTATAAATGGACTAGATGAAAGTAATAACCTAAACAAACCAAGATGCGAACACAAGAAAAGCTAAGCCCAACAACAGCCTTCCACGGCAATGGGTTGATTGAGTGATTCACACAATAAGGATGCTTACCAAATAAATCAGCCTATAAAAGTTATATCATATACGTAATTGCAAAAATGACATGCTCAAATGAATGTATGGAGCAGAATTAGTTGTTTTATTTATATTGAGCAGATATGATGGTGTATGTACACAATAATACATCATATTATGTTATACAAATAATCAGAGGTTACAGTAGGTTAGAAATGACTTCCATATCTGAAACTGAAGCTCTTTACTTATTCCTCTCAAGGTGTACGAGTAGATACAGTTACTTCGAAACATGTGACACAAGAGTACCTACACCCATCACTAGTGTACACCCGTCCGATGTCAATGGTTGGGTCATCTTCTCAGGGTTTTGAAGACTTGTTCTTTAAAGTGTTATGCATGATTTTTAAATATTCTCTATTGCTTTTAGTCTAGGCGCACACTGGACGACAGGCTACAGCGACAGCTCGAGGACTAGTCGCAGCGACAGGCTGCGGTCGACAGTTTTCATGTATTTTGTTCAAAGCCCCGTACACTGGGCGTCAGAGTCGCCGAGTCGCACCGACAAGTCGTCCAGTTTACTCTTTCAGGATTCCGTTATGAGAACAAAGTTTTCGTGTAAAGAATCAGCCAAAACCTATATATCGCTTTAATTTTTGTAACTAACCAAACACCTGTTATTTTTATAACCCAAATAAATAGTACATGTAGTACAAGTAGTAGCACTTTGTCCTCGAAGGGTCCTTTGTCCATTTAGCAAGTGGAAACTATTTATTTTTGTATGTAAGAGGCACAGCTATATGCAACCACATAACTTGAAGTGGGAGTTTACCTGCTCCCAAGTGAGCAGTTTTTTTCTTGTCTATAATCTATAATCTTAGTTGCAAAGATATATTACATTTAAGATTTATATTAAATGCATTCCCACAAGCAGACACGTATAAGTTTGCGCTTAAACATGCCGCATGTGAACCTACAATATAAAACCCAATCTCAAATAAACATTAGTCCTGCAACTCTTACCGACTTTCCCTGTAACAGGGGTGACATGGCAAAGTGAACCATTTTTTTACAATATGGGTGGTCAGTCTCTTACCAACCTATAAGTTAAGGAATGTGTGAAGGCTGAATAAAGCTTGCATGATTGTGTGTTCAAGTAAACACCAAAACTGAAAATCGTTTTTAAAACTGTTGATGGGAATCAAACTCTTAACCTTTGGCTTTGAATGCAATCATTTTACAAACTGATCTGTCCACCAGACAGCGCAGCCAAAAAACTAAAACCTGCATGTCACCATTTAGCTACATGAAAATATTGTGAAAATATTATTTCAATTTTAAAAAGTGACATCACAAAAGCTTTATTGTATACATCAGATTAAAGCAGATTTAAAGTAAGTGTTTTAAAATTAATATAAAATTGAGTATTAACATAATAAGATGAGTAATTGTGGCATGAAATGAGTCTTACTTTTGGTGTCATCGACAGCTTTCTTTGTGCTGTCTACTGCTGCTGTGGCCGCTGTCCTTGTGTCATCAAGAGCCTTCTTACCATCGTCTAATGCCTGGAATTGTATTATGAACATTTCCTCAAAACAGTCAACAAGATATTTAAGTTTAAAAAATATATTATACAAACAATATTCTATGAAGGTGGTTTGTAAGTAGGTAATAATTAAATGGACTTGGTACACAAAGTGGACAAATTAAAGCTTGGTCCGTAGTTCCAAATCTGACCACCATTGTCTTGGTACTACCGTCCATACGAAGCCATTTAATACTGACAGCTAATTTGGAGGTTACAAAGATTTCAGATCTTGTTATTCTGAAGATGGCCAAGAGGCCGAAACCGGTCAAACTAAATATCTGCTTTTCTTAACAACTGATAATATAATTGTAGAATCAAACAGCGTTTTTTTTCATATTTAAAACAAAAAAAATGTAGTTCTACAAAGTTACCGCTGAAAAATTTCATAGCTTAAAAAAAAAACATTAATTATCCCAGGTGACATCACAAGGCCAAGAGATATTTTAAATGTGCTGAGTCCACTACTGTAATCAATTAAATGTCTATTCAAAGACAGTGCTAACATATGTAAATTGTAATAAATCGCCGCCATACTTTGCTTGCTGCGCTTTTGGCATCACCGGCAGCGAGGCTCACTTTGCCAAGTTCTTTGTCAAGGGCGTCAATGGCAGAGTGCTTGGATCCGGCAGCTGAAAATATAAACATACAACGTTGTAAATTGTTATATTGGTTGTATGGAATCTAAGATGGCCATCTAGGAAATGATATATAATATCCATAAACACAGAAAATCCAGTTTCTCATATTTCATGTATTTATTCAATTTTCAGTAAAAACCCCCGATTGCCGCCTTTGGTTCTACATAACTCGTGAAATAACAACTTCTTACCTCATCATCCCCAAAGGGGTCGCATGTGGCGTTTAGAATTATTTTCATGTATAAAAGGGACGGCCTTATATTGTTTGATTAGCTTGTGTGGATTTTTCTTATTGTTTCCATTATCATGAAGTATTTTAGCCTAAGGAAAAGAATAAGAATTTGTACGTTTTAATTTCTCTGAAAAAGCTTTGTAGAAGTCCTTACTCTTGATTTTGTTTCTTGTGTGCAGCACAGTCTGTACAGCATTAAGTAATTAATCATCTTTGTATTACTTAGTTTTATTTTAGAAAATAACTCTACTGCTCTGGTTTGTTCAATGAATAAATAATGATAAAGTAAAATCTCATAATATTGTTTGTAAATACTTATCTATTTCCTATCAATTACCTCAATATTAAATATTTTGACATGTAAAAGCCACAAGGGATTATTTCTTATCTGATGTAATATTTAAAACTAACAAGAGATAAAACCTAACAGATTGACATGTTGAAAATACCTAAGCACTCCTTTGAGGAATAGCTATAAAGTAAGAGTACACCTTTCTCTATTTTATTATTTTAAAACCCATACAGTGCTTAGTTGATAATGTGGTTTTCTATTGTCATCAACTTTTTAATGTCATTCTCAAAGTATAAAGTGCCATCTACTTCTAGAGTTTCAGGACATGTTGCTTATAGATTTGATTAGTTGATTATAGATTATAGATAGATAGATTGCGTTAACATCCTCGTTTGCTGATTTCTGAATTACACATTTAAATTTTCAGGGTGGCAAACAGATTAAAATCAGAAAATGCCTTGTTAGGGAATAAGGTAATTGCACTTTTTTATTTTATATCATAAAATGGTAGGCTATATTTTTTTAAATGCATTTGCGTTTTTAAAAAAATTATATGTGCCTTAGTTTTTAAATTATAGCTCTTTAAAATTCGCGTATTTTCCATTTCCGCTAAAACAGGTCATTTCTTTATTCGGGCGGATATGACGTCAGATCTTCGGAGTTTAGGTGTCAAGTAGTCAGTTTGACAGCGACGTTTGTCGTCAAAATGACGACACACGTCCCTAGTTGTTTACATTGCTTTTTTGGCGGGATTAAAATTCTCCACATTTTATTTTTCAAAATTATCAATGATATCTTTATTTTTACTACTTAAAAAATATATGGTTGTGATCCTTGAAATGTACTCTACACAACCATATTATTTTCAACCGTTTTCCCTACCACTGCAACTTCCCTATTATTGCGGAATGGTAAAAAATGTTCTGATTAAGAGTTTTAATCCTTAAAAATGTTAATTATACAACCAGTAAGAAGATAAATAACCCAGAGAGACCAATGGAACTCTGTTAATTTCTGGATGTGCCTCATATTGTGAACGTTACTACAAGGCAAACAAAATATTGACATAGTAGGCTTATCATTTAAATATCGATTTTGCAAAATTGAAAATGAATGGTGTTCACAGTTTTATTGAAATCATAATATTTACTACTGTTAGGTTCTACACTGCCTCCCTCAGGGCTATATGTTACCTTTACAAATCCAATCTAATCTAATCTTAGTTGCAAAGATATGTAACATTGGGGATTCACATTATATGCATTCTCACAAGCAGACCGTACACGTTCCCGCTTGCACATGCCGCATGTGAACCTACATTGTAAAAACCCAGATCTCAAATGGAAATACACCCTGCAACTCTTGCCGTCCTTCCCTGAAACAGGGGTGACAATGGAAAAGTGAACCATTTTCTATAGCATAGGTGGTCAGCCGCATACCAACCTATAAGTAAAGGAACATTCACAACAAATTACATTTAAGAAATAAACAAATAGTAATATTTTGTATAGATTTATTTTTAAGGTTTTGTTGTTTTCTTATACTTAAATGTTATTTATTACTCGTATTCCTTGACTTATAGGTTGGTATGAGGCTGACCACCCATACTGTAAAAAATGGTTCACTTTGCCAATGTCACCCCTGTTTCAGGGAATGTCGGCAAGAGTTGCAGGGCTTATGTTCATTTGAGGTTTGGATTTTATTTGTAAGTACACAATCAGCATTTGTAAGCGCGAACTACACGTGTTTGTTTGTGGGCATACATCTGAGAGCTTTGAATGAATATATCCTTGCAACTTAGATTATAGATTATAGATTATAGATGTACTTATAAACATTAAATACACCTCCAATTCGTTGATTGAAAAGTGAATCACCTGACGATGTTGATACACTGTAAGGATGGAGTAAAGAGAGATGCTACACAGCTTCTTCGGAGGATGGCTGAAGGGGACAATAGGAGTTGGGAAGTTAAGGTAGAACTTGGGCTTTAGCACCATTGGAGAGAAATAATTACCTGAAGATGCGGCTCCAACCACTGCCTTCTCAGCTTCTCCCTTGCTGGACTGGATGAGGTCTCCGGTTTTCTTGGCCTGCTCCTCCAGGATGGCTGAGGCCGCCTGCACCTTCTCGTTGGCAACATCGGTGGCATCCTTCTTCTTGCGCTCAAACAGAGACGCAGTCTTTTCGCCGATGCTCTTGAAAGCTCCTGTATGGGGAAAAATAATAATTTGAACATCCTATTGAGTTTTAGATTTACTAAAACGAGAAAAAGAATTTCATCTTGAAGTGAAGATCTAAAATTATACATTATGGTTCATGATTAGTCTTGTTTCAACTATGTGTTTTTCAAAAGCTTTCAGTTGTTTTGGTGATGACTCAATGGCATCTACACTAATGACAAGTAGACATAGTGATATCACACGACCGGGTGGGTAGAGAAAATGTAAACTTATATTTTGTTATTGGTTGCTAAGGATCCTAGTCACGTAGACGGATAGACCTATGATAATTGTCCGCCGAGGAAAAAATCTAATTCCAAATTTTGTGTCCGGTCGATAGCTCAGGTGGTAGAGTGCTTGCATTCCATGCCGAAAGCTCGGGTTCGAATCCCACCGAGGGTGTCAGAAATGATTTCCCGTTTCGGTGTTTATTTCAAACCCCAAAATAAAATACCGGCAAGGTTTACTCAGCCTTCACAAGAAATGAGTACCAGCACTCTCGGGAGCTAATTCCAAATTTTGGTCCGGTCGATAGCTCAGGTGGTAGAGTGCTTGCATTCCATGCCGAAAGCTCGGGTTCGAATCCCACCGAGGGTGTCAGAAATGATTTCCCGTTTCGGTGTTTATTTCAAACCCCAAAATAAAATACCGGCAAGGTTTACTCAGCCTTCACAAGAAATGAGTACCAGCACTCTCGGGAGCTGGGAAACCCCCACTTCAACTGAAGTGGTTGGCGTAAGGCCGGCCTCCTTACCTGTAAAAATAAATAGGTTCAACTCGCCACATGCGACCCCTTCGGGGATAACGCGGCAAGAAGTTACACTATATGTGTAGCTTAGTTGCGTTTTGCGTTGCGTGTAAGTGGTCCGGCCAATAACTCAGTAGAGTGCTTACATTCTATACCGAGAGCTCGGGTTCGAATCCCGCCGAGGGTGTCAGAAATGATTTCCGGTTTCGGTATTTATTTCAAACCTTAAATAAAAAAAAACCGGCAAGGTTTACTCAGCCTTCACAAGAAATAAGTACAAGCCCCTTCAGGAGCTGGGAAACCCCCCACTTCACTGAAGCCCTGACCACTTACCTGTAAAAATAAATAGGTTCACTCGCCATATGCGAATCCTTCAGGGATAACGCGGCAATAAGTTAGACTATATGTGTAGCTTAGTTGTGTTTTTTTGCGTGCCGAGTCCATTTCAGTGTAATATCTTCATGATGGAGTTGTGATTATTTGAAGAAAATCGAAATAAGGCGACACAGTAACTATACATTGTGCATTTCCTCATTTTATATAAGTATTTTGTAGCAATGTTAGGCAACAGTGAACAATCACTGACAAAGAACAATAGTGAGAACACACTATTGAATAACGATGTTAATAAAAAACGTAAATACCATTAAAATTATCATGACCTTGAATGTAAGAAGTATCTCTAGCTGTTTTTTTAAATTAAGTATTTAACAAAAAAATTATCATTTCAGATGTGTAGACATATTATTTTTAATTTTCTATTTTTTTTTAAATCAGTAGGTAAGTACCTACATAGTATTTTTTAAGTAGGATAGTTTTTTTTTAACATGGAAATTCCTGATAAGTATATGAATCGTTCTTTTTTCAAATTTTAAATGATATAACATTATTTTGTTCCTTGAATATAGAGATTTGATGTTTCATCTATATTATATTTTATGTTGATTGATGGCTTCAGGGGAAGGCGGCAATACAGTGGTAGAGTTTATACAAGTATTATCATTTGAGTTTTGTCTTTTCCTAAGTAAGCATTCAGCACATTCATCAGCTATTTTGCATGTGTTGTACCATACCATATTATTTAACATATAGAATTGTTTTTTTATCATGGCAATTCATTCTATATAAATCATTCCTTTTTCAAATTTGAATTTTCAATATGTCACGTTTTGCTTTGGTACTGGAGACGTGAAGATGTTTCTATGACAAAGGGAAGTATTTTAATTGGAATAGTCGGTATAACTAGCAAGAGGTATGTGCCAGCATTGACATAATGGTGAGATAGCAATGCCAGTTATTATTAACATATTACTATACTGGTCAGTGGTCGTCAGGTTTCCAGACAAATTGATAAGAATTCTCGTATGAATTGAGATAGCCACCGTCTATATTATTGTTTTAGATATGCTGTAGTAGTAGTACGCCCACAGACACATTCCGAAACCAGAATTTCTTCACTCTGGTAGGTAGATAGGTACCTACATACCTACTTGCATACATAGTTGACGTGCAGGTTAAGGTGCAGCAATAATGCATAATACTACAAAATGCAGAAACACACCATTATGACGGAGTCAGCACACATTCCACAGACAAAAAAGTTGTGACGTCACATATCCGATTTTAAACGACAAAGGCTAGCTAATATGCTGTTATTGGTTGCGAAGGATTCACATTACTTACATAGACTGTGCGACGAATTATCTTATTTTTATTGCAGTTTTTACGCTATTTTTTATTTTTTTATTTTGTATAAAATGAAAGTGCGTCTGATAATTTAACCACGAACTGTAGATATTGGTTCACTTTTGCCAATACCACCCCTGTTTGAGGAAAAGGTAGTAAGAATTGCAGGGTTTTAGGAATGTGCATTTACTTATGTTTTGAGTTTTATTTTCGCCCCTGCTCTCAGCGGGAATTCGCCATAAAGAAGAAGAAGAGTTTTATTTTATAAAGCACAAGCACAATTGCTTGTAGACGTGCATTAATCAGATTTTACAAACCCTGTTGTAGGAAAGAATGGCTTTCTCAACATTTCGTCGTAAATATAGATATAGATAGTAAAATATGATTTACAACAATTTTTTTATGAATGTGAGGAATAAAAACTGATAGATAGTTAAAAACTGAAAATACATTTTTTTAAATAAGTTTTTTCAAGTGGGATCGGGTGACCGACAGTAGGTATTGTTTATCAAGAAATAGTAGAAGAAATTGGCAGCCATCCCGGCCGCACAAAAATCGCAAACAAATACTCATTTTGTTTTTAGTATATTATACTACTATACTAGATACATAACTGAAGCCGCCATCATAAGCAGTCCTTATTCTGAGATTCTAAAATTATTATACAATACAATTTCAATTGAATTTTGGAGCTGCAGGTGTATGTCCATTTAAGAATCCGATTTGTAATTCAAACCTTCTTATTTTTCAGCTTTCTGTTTCACTTCATCGAAGAGCGACAACCATCATGGCGTTTTCCACTTTCAAATATTTTTATATATTTTAATGTATTAATTGCTTGTTTTCCTTGACTGATAGGTTGGTATGCGGCTGACCACCCAAACTGTAAAAAATGGTTCACTTTGCCAATGTCACCCCTGCTTCAGGGAAGGTCAGCAAGAGTTGCAGGGCTTATGTTCATTTGAGATTGGGTTTTTTATATTTTAGGTCCACATGCGGCATGTGTAAGTGTGAAATTATGCGTGTATGCGTGTGGGAATGCATTTAATATAAATCTCAAATGATACATATCTTTGCAGCTTAGATTTAGATTTTTAGAAATATTTTGTTGTGATGATTTTAAAAATCCTTTAATTTCTCTTGGCATTCCGATCCTATGCTGTTAACAGTGTTAACCATTCTATATGCATTGGTTCATCTGCAATATGAGATGATTTTTTGACCCCAGGACAAGAGGAGGCCTGTTCTGTTCTGGGCTGGAAGTCTCATCACCACGGTAATTCTTACCTACAGAATATCGGTAATATGTACGAAGACCTGTCAATTTAAGATGGCCGCAAGTGAACAGCTGATTAGTCTTCATACAAATATTACCAATATTCGGTAGTAAGAATTACCGTGGTGATGTTCCTTGACTTATAGGTTGGTATGAGGCTGACCACCCATGCTGAAAAAATGATTCCATTGCCAATGTTACCCCTGTCTCAGGGAAGGACGGCAAGAGTTGCAGGGTGTATGTCCATTGGAGATTTGGTTTTTATGTTGTAGGTTCACATGAGGCATGTGCAAGCGCGAACTTGTACGTGTCTGGTTGTGAGAATGCATGTAATGTGAATCTCCAATGTAACATATCTTTGCAACTTAGATTAGATTAGATGAGACAGATACTTTATTATTTATGCTGCTTAAAGCTTGGGATTGTTAATAATACATGGACATTTTAAGCGCCCTTGGGGTGGCTAGTGCCACTAAAAACGCATAAAACGCAACTAAGCTACACATATAGCGTAACTTCTTGCCTGCATGTGGCGCTTCGGGACCTATTTATTTTTACATGTAAGGGGGCCGGCCTCACACCAACCACTTTCAGTTGAAGTGAGGGTTTCCCAGCTCCCGGGGGAGCTGGTTCTCATTTCTTGTGAAGGCTGAGTAAACCTTTGAGATCGAACCCTTGTTCTCGGCATGGAATGCAAGCATTCTACCAATTGAGCTATCGACCTTTTTTTACGAGCTTGATCGTCGTCGCTACAAAGCGCCAATTCTCAAGCAAGACCCAGTTGCTGTAAAGCTGGATGCACCTTTGGTAAAAGTTTATGAATTTTTCAACCCAGCGAAGAGCAAATTTAAAAATATAAATGGTATATTTTTTGTGCTCCGACGGGAATCGAACCCACAACCTTCCCATTCAGAGTCCGCAGAGCCACCAAACGGCGCTATTTACAAATTGGCTAATTATTATTATTATTATTTTATGGATCTCCAGATCACCAGATATGTTCCCGCATCCATCCCAACTCTTCTATAATAATAATACTCTTAATCAACAATACTTGAACTCCTGACCTACTAATACCGGCTATAAGAATTATTCTCACTTAGGAATTTTACGTTGTGAATTATTTTATGTAGGTCTGCTGTTTTTAACGTTAGCTCATACGATTGGGTCTGAAAAAGTTTGTTTTTATAATTCAATATTAAAAGTTTCTATGGCGTTGAAATTTAATTGACCTGACCGGGTTGTTACTGAAAAGGCATACAAATATTTTATGATTGGTTGCTAAGGAAATGGAACAGCGAATTAATTGAATATCCAGAGTCATAATAAAAGAAGAACTTGTATGAAGAAGGTTATGACTCTGGATGAAATGAAGGAAGTATCTAAGGAGGAAAAGAAATGTCGGTTGATCTGTAATGTTGGCGGCTAGAGTTAGAGATAAGAATTTTGTATTTGTTTTGTTACTTATATGAATTATTTGTTAATTATAAAAAATGTAATTTATTGTCTACGTTCCTTAACTTATAGGTTGGCATGCGGCTGACCACCCATACTGTAGAAAATGGTTCACTTTTGTCAATGTCACCCCTTTTCAGTGAAGGTTGGCAAGAGTTGCAGGGTGTATGTTCATTTAAGATTTGAGTTTTTTATGTGTAGGTTCACAAGCGGCAAGTGCAAGCGCGATCTTATACGTGTCTGCTTGTGAGAATACATATTAAAGTGTGAATCCCAATGTTACATATCTTCGCAAGTTATATTAGATGGACGGCAGCCCCATACAATACTGAAATTTGGTCGCCGAGAAAAAGTTCCAAATTCAAAAATGTTCCGACCTCATTCGGGTGACCTCTGGAATGTGGATCTTTTTTCTCGGCGGGCAAACGTCAGTCTTGTATGCAGTATGGAACTGCTGTCCTTAGCAACCAATACCAAACTTACCTACTTTAAAAAGGCTTAATACAATTTCTTTCTTATCAACCTTGCAAAGTCCATTTTAGTTTAAATCAGCTGAAATTAGAAGACTTATCTAAATCTAAGTTGCAAAGATATATATCATTTGAGATTCATATTAAATGCATTCCCACAAGCAGACACCCATAAGTTCAAGCTACTACATGGCGCATGTGGACCTACAATATAAAAACCCAATCTCAAATGAACATAAGCCCTGCAACTTGGAAAACTGAACCATATATTTACAGTACGGGTGGTCAGCCTCATACCAACCTATAAATCAAGGAATGAATAGTAAAATGTATACCAACTCGGTGCCTCACGCTAATTTTCCATCGTAAACAAACGAGTGCACGCGCACTCCCCAAGGCCAGGCAGCACTATACTATTATATACCTACCTACCTGTGGAATATTATTTCACTGCCTGTCAACACTGGAAACAAAATGCCTACGAAAGTGGAATCGGATGGACATGTTTTTATTTACCTAACTTTATAATATCTATTGGTATGCATTACCTGCATTCATAATATCGAGTACTTCATCTACCTTTATTGGTGGCGCAGTGAACCGGCCATTAAAAGCGCATATAGGAGCAGAAACTACTTGCTAACTACTTAAAAACTTGCTAACTGCTGAAACTACTTACTACTTGCATTGATGCTATAGCCCACATTTGTCTCAGTCCTGTCAAACGTTGCAGTCGTGTAGTCATACAAAACATGTTTTTACGTGTTTTCTTGCTTTCTCCATTTTTTGGTTTGCCACCCAATTCTAACACATGCCATAATGTCTTAATAATGCCTTTTTCCCTTAAAAATTATCGGTCACAAGATTTATAACGCATGCGTACTTTGTTCGGACTGCTTCGGACATAGTACGAACGCAGCAATGTTACCACCACCTTTCTAGAAACATTTTTACATTCGCCCGAGTTGTTTTGTGTACATTGAAATGCAACTGTGAAGTTCTTTGTCCTCTTTTTTACTAAGGACCATACTCATAAGTAAGTTGAAACAGATTTATAATGTCTATTTTATTTAAATTAATTTCTAGTCCACAGATATTATAAGTCAATGGAACCGGCCATGTTTGGTCTCTTTGTACATACATACGTATGTACAACTCCCACACATTTTGCTATACTTCCTCGCATGTTTTATTGGTATATGAGTCGGCAGAGAAATGCGTCAAGAAAATGGAGCTCGCACATTTAAATCGGGGGGGAAAACGTGACGTCACTAGGCCGGGATGATAGGCATTGTTGTGGTTGGTTGAATGGGTGCTAAGGACTAATATACAGAAGTTCCGAATCTGCCGCCACCGTCCTGGGCTGACATACAAATTAAAATCAACAGATAGAACATACAGTTATACCTGCTTCAATATAATATTATGTAGATACACTAAAATGATGCTAAAGCAATACAGGCTGTTTTTTATTCGATTAGAAAATGAGATATAAATATTGTTGCGAACTTGAAATACGTGCGCTTATACACACATAAATCAAAGTGACCATACGGAAACATATACACGTGAGACGGTACCGTCTGGAAGTGGTTGTGATTTTGTGTGTACATAATGTGCTGGTAGTGGAGTGATCTAGTAATTGCGAGAAATACCTCTCTGGTTTATTATAAAAGAGATCGAAATAGCACGGCCAGGAGTCGCAAGAAAACAATTAGCTAAGTAACACCTTTAAACAGTGATTGTCAAGTTTGAAATAAATTGTAAATTGTGAAAAATAAATTCTGTACAAATAAATCTTGGCATTTTAATTAAAAATATAATCCAGCAGAAAACGTAAAAATATAAAAAAAAAAAAAAAAAAACCCCGGATTCGCTACCTTTGGTTCTACACGACTCATTTATCACATCGGTCATCGGATGTCCCCATCCGTAAATTTCAAAATGCAGTAAAATAAAAATAAAATCCCAAATTTTTATTTGCCACGGGCGTCACACACCTGAGGGGAAATTTTGAATGCGCTAACTCCTTGTAGTACAAAGAACATAAAGAACAAAATTCACGTTTGAACGCGGAAAAGATGTGCCAAAAATAGGTCGGCGGCCCAAGCACTATTATTTTACAAATCTCAGGGTCGCCACGGATCAATTTAGTAATTTTATGGCTGCAAGAGTACCTACACATTACATGCCAGCAGAAAGAGGCACAAAGTAGCAATTTGGTAGAGCTCAGTGTGAATCGACCTTGGATCGACTCAGTTTTATGGTGTTCTGTCACAAAAATACTCACTATCTAAATAATTTATAATCCAAGTTGCAATTTTGCAAAGATATAGGTACTAACAATTAAAATTCATATTAAATGCGTGCCCTAAAACATACGCGTGTAAGTACGTGCTTACGAATGCTGCATGTGTGCTAACAAATTAAAAACCATACATACACTCTGCAACTTTTGTCGAACTTCCCTGAAACAGGGTGACATTGGCAAAGTTAACCATTTTTTACAGCATGCGTGGTCAGCCTCATAACAACCTATAAGTTAAAAGTTAAAGGATTCAATAATCATATCAAACGCTTTACGGACTTGTTGCACCAAACTGCAATCAGACAAAAATCAAAATTAAGTGTGATTTCTCCCATCAAATAAAAAAAATGGTTGCATATACATAAATCAGCTGATGTACATCATCTTTCCTATTCAAATTCCATTATAATATTACCCATTTCCGAGAAATATTTAAACGAGGTCCTTACCAGAATAAGCAATCAGATTTGATTGGAGGTTGGTGCAACAGGCCCTTAATCATTCTGTTCAAGTACTATGTCGTCTCCAAGTGAGGGCATTATTTTATCGCATTGCAAAATTAAAATTAGAAAAGAAAAATCATGTATGAAAATCATATATTATTTATTTTGAATCCTTATGATAGTGACGCATGAAGAGATGGGATACATACATAATATTGTCCGCATAGAGCTAAAATGTGGTGAACATGTGGGACATAATAATCATACAGGGTTTATTTTTAAAAATTAAATAAAAATATTTATTTATTTTGTTGACCGTTAAAATTCTTTGAATTGGTCTGCCATTACTCTAACTGCCTACATTTCTACATATGTGTTGAATAAAACGCAATTTTGGAAGTTTTAAGTACGGAACTGTGTTAGTTGTATAGAATCACAAATGACAATTCAGCAGTAAATGAGAAAACACATAGAAACACAGAGAATGACATGAACACAACCTTAGAAAACCCTAGATGGACATCGTAATGATTAATGTACTTATGCGTATCTGCTTGTGCAAATGCATTTAATGTGAATCTTTAATGTTACATTTTTTGCAACTTACATGAGATTAGATTAGACAGCAATTGGGTCTTGCTTGAGAATTTGTGTTTTCAATAGCGGCGACTACGCTTGCAGAGGGTTCTTGAGGTGTGTTCCAAACAAAGACAGCGCTCACCAAATAAATCATCCTAATATTACAACTATTATAAAAAAAACTTGTGATTTTTTTTTTATGCGTCGTGTTTTGGTAATAAGTACGAATCTGAAGAACCCTATTTTCGTAACAATATGAAATGCAGGCATCTGATATTTTGTATATTTTGGTCGTATTGAATGAGACGTAGTAGTGAGCGATAGCAGACCGGAAAATCGAGTTTCGTATTCTTTGTTGGTAATGAAAAAAACTTTATGATCAACTCGTCGTCCAATTTACATAAAAATACACTTTGATTACTAATACCAACAAATTTTTACACTAGTAAATACATGTATAACTATTAATTCTATATTATATTTTTTTGTTTACCTATTAATAATTTCTATCATTTTTTTGTAATAATTTATCGGTCTGTAGTTAGGCTCGATATCGAAAGGTTTTGGATTTAATCCTTCTCATGTATTATCTAAGTTTAATAAAAAGGAAAGATACACGTCCATAAAAAAATACGCGAAAGTTCGCGCTTACAAAGACAGCATGTGTGTTTACAAAAAAAACATCCTTTCAATTCGCAACTAAAGCCCCCGCCCAAGGGTTCACATTTGGCGTGTGTGACCTATTTATTTTCACAATTGAAGTGGGGACTTCTCATATCTCCAGGGGCTGGTTCTCATTTTTTGTATACCTTTCCGCATTTTTTTTGGCTTTGAAATAAGCATCGTAACTTGAAATTATCTCTGTCACCCTTCGTAGAGAACGACCCGTTGCCCTCTAGCATGGAAAACAAGCATTCTACTAACTGAGCCAACAACCATACTTCTATAATCTATCTATCTATAATCTAAGTTACAAGGATATATTCATTCAAAGCTCTCAGATGTATGCCCACAAACAAACACGTGTAGTTCGCGCTTACAAATGCTGATTGTGTACTTACAAATAAAATTCAAACCTCAAATGAACATAAGCCCCACAACTTTTGCCGACCTTCCCTGAAACAGGGGTGACACTGGCAAAGTGAACCATTTTTTACACTTCATGAACATATAACCTTTTCCGCCCCTCTCTGAAACAGGGGTGACATTGGGATTGAAATGCGTGCTCAGGAGTAGAAGTCTCATCACCACGGTAATTTTTACCTACCGAATATCAGTAATATTTGTATTAAACCTGTCAATCCAAGATGGCCGCAAGTGAACAGCTGAATATTGCCGATATTCGGTAGGTAAGAATTACCGTGTTGATGAGACTTCCAGCTTAGGAGAAAATATGTGAATCGATCTGTCCACACTTGTACGTAAAGCTCCGCGTCCATCTGGGTAGTCAGAGGCCATGAGGAGTGTTTGTGTGAATCGATATTTCCCGCCCTTGGTCGGAGACAGTCAGTCTATGGCACAGTCATAATATTGGTGGCCCAGTTTAGCTATGGACACAGTGTGCCACAAGTAGTCTTTACGTGTTTTTTTACAAATTATAAATATAAAGAAGCTAAAACGCTCACTAAGTTAGCGCTGTTTTTGGTACACGTGAATTTATTTAGAAACGCTATATGGTCAAGTTTAAAACGTGAAATTTTTTACACTTGGGTTACAGGTTTAGGGTGCAGCAACAACGTAATGTAGGGACTTACCTACTGTAACTGTAACTCTGTCACCATTCCGCTAGGAGTGGTCAGAGCCTCTGCAGAGCTACCTCCATTTTTTCCTATCCTTACATACCTCTTTCAATTCATTCATATCCATCACCTTTTTCATGCATTTTCTTCTTTTACGCTCACTTTGTATATCCCATTCTTTCACAATCTCCTCAATCTGATCACTCCATACTTTTCTCGGTCGTCCCTTCCCTCTTTTTCCTTTCACACTTTCTTTGTATGTACCTACGTAATATATTTTATAACCGGAGGCGGCAATCTAGGATATTTTTGTAAATGAGAGAAACATCTGGAAATGATGAAATAATCATTTTTATCTTTTAAAAAAAATCCTACATAGTCGCCTTTGCCTTCATACAACTCATCTTAGCATGCTTTTTACTAATGCGTACCTTCATGTCTTCTCATTTTTGTTGAAACATGTCTTATTTTATTTATAATAACTTAATCATTTAAAGTCCGGTTAAAAGTCAGTAGGCTTCATTGCCTGGGTCACATCCAGCGAATGGACCATCATATCGGAGCCTGGAAGTGTGGTTATGGTGACGGACCGAAGAGGCGCGAGGGCAGTGTGAAAACTGAAAACCTAGATCAAGATGGCTGGACGGAGTGGTGGCGTCAGTCTTTCAACTTTCATTCTCTCCATACGTCCAAACCATCTTAATAAATTTATTTTTTATCATAGCTTTTAAACTTCCTCTTGCGCGACATTCTTCTCTTGCATTACGCACCCATCACTCCAAATATCGTAGTGGAATGGTGACGGAGCTACAGTTACAGAGTTTTTATGAGTTTTGAGATAATTTTCGGAGTTGCAGGGTGTATTCGGGTTTATATATTGAAGGTCCACATGCGGCATGTTTAAGCGCGAACTTTTACGTGTCTGCTTCTAAAAATGCATGTAATGTGAATCTTTAATGTTACATATATTTGCAACTTAGATTAGATTAGATTTGTGTTTCAAAATCATTTTCGAGTGTCATCGTCAGTAGTAAATATATTCAATAGTTTAAAATCTGTTCAACATTGAAAACAACTATTTAATAATGATTATATAATTAATGTTTTGGTTGTGCGAAACCTGAAAAACTGAGCTAGGTAGTTGGTACTTCTAAAAATCTCTCTTATTGATCAACTGCAGCTACTCGTATCTCTATGCGGTGTCTCGGAGTTCTATATACTTGCATACTTACTCAGGTAGGTATTGAAAAGGAAATGCAGCTAAGAAAATTAGTTGAACGTATTTAAGATGTGTTCGCTAAACGGAGAGTTTATGTACATTGGTTTTGTTCTACTGACGAATTCATGGCATATCTCTTATATTTTTTATCTATAATGTACATTTAGTGTACATACGCATGTAGCATTTATAAACGTGAACTTACAAGTGTTTGCTCGCAAGATTCACAGTTCATTGCGTAGTGCATCTTAGCCATCGATATAAATTCATATCGATGATCTTAGCAAATTAGAATCTATCGGTGCTATTCAGACATTTTAGTCGTCCGTTGAGCCCACGCTTTGACAAACTAATGATGCATTTGTATGAAGACCTGTCAATCCAAGATGGTCGCAAGTTAACAGCTGATTAATCTTCATACATATACTTATAAAATTCGGTAGGTAAGAATGATCATGGTGATGAGACTTCCAGCCCAGGCATCATTAGTTTGTCAAAGCGTGGGTTCAACGGACGACCAAAATGTCTAAGAATAGCACTGTATGTCTCGGTACAAGTCATAATCATAATCTCATAATCTAAGTTGCAAGGATATATTCATTCAAAGCTCTCAGATGTATGCCCACAAACAAACACGTGTACCTACCTAGTTCGCGCTAACAATTGCTGATTGTACTTACAAATAAAATCCAAACCTCAAATGAACATAAGCCCTGCAACTCTTGCCGACATTCCCTGAAACAGGGGTGACATTGGCAAAGTGAACCACTTTTTACAGTATATGGGTATTAAAAAAAAAGAATGCAATGGTCTGTAACATTTTTTTTATTTTGAACTTTTTTCTTTGCAAGCTAACGTCAGTCTTATATGGGACTGGCGTCCTTAGCAACCAATAACAAAAAAATGTTTGTCTTTTCCCCAGCAACCCAGCCGGGTGCCGTCACAATATTGTCTACGTCAATTCACGTGCGGATCTCATTCTACAATCGCGGTTTTTGAATTTTGAATTCAAAAATGGAATACACTGTAAAAATGTAGTGTTGCCACGACTTATCTCTTTTCCTCGCTTTTTTTTTGTAACACTGGTAGGTAGGTATTTATATGAAATGACCTAATCTTTGTTAATATTAATTTATTCGCACCATTAATAGTGTATCAATTTGTTATTCACAATCAGGAAACAAAATGACGCAATTCTGAGGTTTAGTTTAAAATGATTAAGATGACGACATGCATTCTGACAGCATAACATAATCATTCTACTCTGCAATTTTCATTCCACTTGCGAGGAATTTTCATTCATCATGCAACATAATTTATCTGTAGACTACGAAAATATAAAACGTGTGTAAGACCCACAGTGTGGCAGCTGAAGCGGATACCACAAGAAGAACCAAAGGACTACTCAGAACATCCCAAATTTAAGTTCTTAGAATGATCACAGACAGAACATTGCGAGATCGCCAAGTGACATAGAAAGGCCTGTGAAATAGAAGACGTAGTGAGGTGAAGCAGATCCAGAAGGCGGCGATTTTGGAGATATCATGTCTCCATGGTGAGCTACGAAAGACTCAGGATCCATGAGCTGTTTTTTGTGAATCACAGTTCGAAAGATTTAGATCTAGAGAAAGAAGGAGTGGAAGTAGACGTACAAGTCTGTGATAAAAGCTGATGATCCGTTTTGAGGAACAACATATACCATGATGATGATGATGATGATTTTTATAGTGCCGTTTCGTGACCACTGTCACTGCAAGGGCGCTTACTTGTCCGTTTTATCATACAGGGAAGGATTGAACTCAACAACGCTGAAGGACATCGTGGATGAAGAACCTATATGATAATGACTTGACAGAATTACCAAAGTCCTATTTGGAGATGTGACACCCAAGTTTGGACTCCAACCACCTCCGCCTTTGGGATGACCAAGAGTCATGAAAAGGCGCTATAAAAATATTGTATTATTATTAACTCACACAATATACTGCATGAAAAATATTTAATGCTGGGTTTGAAATATAGGTCAAACATAATGTAAGTACATACTGGCGGAGTCAAGAGGGTTTCCGTGTTTGAAGATAAAATAAAAATACATCTCCTGTAGATATTACATTGAACTAAGAACACAATCCAAGCCTTCATGGGCTTTTTATATTAATTTATAATCCATTTAAGTTGCAAACATGTTTAGAATTTAATATTCACACTCGATGCACACCCAAAAGAAAATGCGTGCAATTTCACACTTACACATGTTGCATGTGTAAATATAGATGAAACCCCATGTACCTAAAATGAACTACAAAATATTGCAACATTTGCCTGAAACAATGGCATCAGTGAACCATTTTTTACAGTCCAGGTGATCAGCCTTATACCAACCTAGTGGTGCTAGATAAAGCGCATTTTCACACGGCACGGTCCGATGCCGGATTGGAAGTCGCGCAGTGTATAGGATGTATATGTTATCCCATACATTTCACGACAGGATCCGGACCGAAACCGGTTCGTGTGAAAAGAAAGAAACGAAAAATGGAGTATTGAAATATCATTAAAATTTTACCTTGGCCCTTTTCTTAGTTTTTGTGAGCATGAAAATAAACAAGTAAAACATTCAGTTAATACAGAAATCAATAAACTACGCAGTTGGTTTCATTTATTAATTTTACATTCAACTACATAATATGTATTAAATGATAAATATTTTGTAATCAAAAGGTGTGGAATTTCTAGGTTGGTACAGAATTAAATTAATCACTACGTATGTAGAAAAAATATACTTTGTTATCAAAAATTCTAGGCATGCTATTTAGATGTTTTTTTAGTGGAAAATGAATAAGTTGGTATTACTATTTCGTACTAGCAAAATAAACAAATGATATTTTCGTGACAACTATGTTTTTTCGCAGCTGCTAAAAAAAAAACAGTCTATTACTGTTGCTATCGGCTAGATCCACTTCTATAATTTTACAAAGAATTTCTATTCAATAAAAATTAAAGGCAATCACGTTATTGTATGTGACTATATTGCCCTTAATAACCACTAAGGACAAAGTATAAGTTTTTATTTTTTGTTGCGTCATATATTTTAACCATGAAATTTGTGCCGAGTCCATAGTATAATAAATAGGTTACCTAGGTAGTTCAAAAAACGCTACTACAAAATGTCAGTTTTTATTTTTTTTAAGAAATCCTGTGCAGGAGGCTCCCTAGATTTCAGAGACTCTAGGGTGCTTATTGTAGTGCCGCAGAGGTGTTTACGAGCTTGGTCGTCGCTACAAAGCGCCAACACTCAAGCAAGACCCAGTTGCTGTAAGGCTGGATGGACCTTTAGTGACCGGTCTTTGGTAAAGGTATGTAATTTTTCACACAGCGAAGAGCATACTTGAAAATATAAATGGTATTTTTTTGTGCTTCGCCGGGATACAAACCCACAACCTTCTATTTACTGGTCATAGGTAAGTGTTAACCACTAGACTACGGACCTGTCAGAGTGGACAGGACAAGTTGTGGTGTTGGAACAAAATATAAGCTAAGGTTGGAACCTTAGCTTATTTATATATATTCTAGTCCACTGGCACGATTCTCATAAATTTGTCCTTTTCATTGAGTTTGAAGTCGCTAAGCTAAGTTTGAAACAACTGGGTGGCAGTGCATTAATGACTTCATTATTTAAATGGCATGACAGAAAAAAGTCTAAGGGAGAAAGAGAAGCGCAAGTTGAAAGAGGATGTGAAAATAAAGGTAAAGATAGAAAAACAAAATGATGAGATGATGGTTTGGACACGTGGAAAGAATGGATGATGAAAGATCGACAAAGTGTACAAGTACCAATAAGTACTTACAGGGGGAATGTAAAATAGAGGATGGAGAAATGGTTTGATCAGATAGGATTTTTTTAAAGGATGGGATATGGAGAGTGAATGTAAAAGAAGAAAATCTATGAACAAGGTGAAGGATATAAAATCATAAAGGACCAAAGGCGGAAATGTATTTTTTTTTAAATGAAATAAATATATAGAAACATAAAAAAATGTGTTTCCATTTATGTATTTCAATTTAGAAAAAAAATCTGGATACTGCCTTTGGTTCTTGGATTTGATGAAATTAAATGAATTGAGGTGTGCAAGGATAGAAAGAAGTGGAGTAAACTCTGCAGAGGATCTAGCCACCCCTAGCGGAATGTCGATAGAGTTACAGCTACAGTGTGCATTCAGCATTCATTTGTTTACAATTTACACTAAATTATATTTAGTCTACGGAACGGTAAACGCTCGTATTATAATAACTATGTTTTAATTAATCATAATTTGGGTCACAAGTCAAATCTAGGCCACCAGAAATTAGGTAAGTCTTCTACAAATGTAGGATGAGATGGGAGTAG
This sequence comes from Agapetus fuscipes, assembly GCA_951799405.1. Taxonomy (NCBI): domain Eukaryota; kingdom Metazoa; phylum Arthropoda; class Insecta; order Trichoptera; family Glossosomatidae; genus Agapetus; species Agapetus fuscipes. The sequence continues at coordinate 3,128,780 of OX637336.1, forward strand.
GCAAAAAATTAGTTTTACGATGATTTCCCTTGACCGTTTGCCAAGATGGATAATTCGATATGTTTCTACACTATTTCAAAGGATTAAAAAAACAGCTTTGAAGAGAGTAGGTAAACATTATAATAGTATTCAACATACTTACATGTAAGTACAGGTATACTTATTTGCTAAGTAAATCAAAAATGAAAGCCGACTCGTATTTGGTTGAACAAATTGTGTACATTCATTTTAAAATTATAGCTTAATATTTTTTCAACTAGGGTCCTATTTTCGATGCATTTTTTAAGCTGAAATTTTCTACAAAAATAAGACAAATCGCTTACGGAATCTATGTTTTTTTAACGTAAAAAAATATCGGCTAGGTACGAAATTAATAAGTATGAAATCTGTTTTATGATGAAAGACAATGTTTTATTAACAAAAACGAGTTTTTATTTTTAATGGTTTGTGTATTGACACTGTGAAAAAATCATTATTAATCTTTTTTTTTACAGAATAATAAGTATAGGTCTTTTAGTAAGTTTACTAATACCTGTGGATGATCTAAGCATTGAAAACGTTAGTAATTCTATTTAAATAAAAATAAAATTGTGAAAATAAAACAGTGTTATAAATAAAGAATACTTGTGATTCTGTAAACTGTATTTTTTTTAAGTTTAAAAACGAGTTTTTAGATCTCTTGAAACTTTCTGCGTAAATGCACAAACACTTAAAAAAAATAGATAAGGGGAAAATAAATATAAAGATGCGTAGAAGTACCTTGCGATGGAAGAATTACTATAAAAAGGGCGTTTCCTAGTTTAAAAAAAACCCAATTAATTTATTAAATATAAGGTATCTGTAGAATGATCTACTTGAACGATAAAAAACAAACAATGTGAAATTCTATAAAAAATATAATAACTATTCTCAGAAGCTATTGTAGCAAAAAAGTGGCTTACAAGACAAAACATCTAAAGTATCTATCTATCTATAATCTATCTATAATCTAAGCTGCAAGGATATGTAAGCATTTAAGGCTCATATGAAATGCATGCCTACAGACAGGCACATGTAGGTTCGCGCCTACACATTCTGCATGTGTGCATACAAATAAAGAAAACCTCACATGGACATAAACCTTGCAACTCCTGCCGCCGTTCCCTGAACCGGGGTGGCATTGGCCTAAAGTATAGTATAAAATAAAAGTACTTATATATATATATATAAGGATAATTTATTTTAATGTACACATAATTAAAGAGCGCCGTTTTTGTGTGTGTCACACCTCAAGGGCCCTCTCAAATCACGGATAAGATTTCTTGTAAAGATGTGTCTTTAGTGCTCCTTTAAAGACACCAACAGTCTTTGCCTTCCTCACATTAGGTGGCAGTCTGTTCCACTCCATTGGTCCCGCAAACCGGAAAGCACGGTCCCCAAAATTAGTGCGTGTCTGACGGTGTGGCTGAACCAAGTCCACCACGCCATCCCCTGCAGATCTGAGCGTTTGGCGCCTCAAATCCCTCTCAACGGGTGTAAACATGTCAGCCAAATATGAAGGAGCTGTACCATTTACAGCCTTATACACCATCAGACAAACACGGTAGACCACCCTCTCCGGAAAACGAAGCCAATGCAGTTTCCCTAACAATGGAGTAATGCGAGTAAATTTAGACATCCCGAATATGAGTCTTGCCGCTGAATTCAGCACAGACTGAAGACGGTTGAACTGCTTTTTCGGCTGACCTATGTACAGCGTTGAGCAATAGTCAACTCGTGACATCACAAAGGCATTCACCAGGGTCTTGACTGCTCCCGACGGTAAACATCTCCTGATCGCCTTTATCTGGCGAAGTTCAAAAAATGAGGAAGATACAGTCGAGTTCAATTGCTCTCCCATTGTGAGGTTCCGATCCAGTGTGACTCCTAGAAGTCTGACTGAGTCGGAGGGCTGAATCAGCTCTCCCCCAATGGAGAGTGGTACTCGAGTTGTCAAGAGATGATCACGCCTGGTTGTAGCCGCCCACATCACTTCTGTCTTACCCATGTTAAGGATTAGGCCATTGCTTGTCATCCATTCACCAATCTCCGCAATGCAAGCTGCCACCCTGTTACTGAGAGTTTGTGCCATATGTGGCTGACACTGAGAGTAAATTTGCCAGTCATCTGCATATGCATGTGTAATGAGGCCCCATTTCTCAACTATACTCTCAATGTCAGCAGTGTATAAAATAAACAGGATCGGTCCCAGTACAGACCCCTGCGGCACCCCGGAGATCAGCGAATAGGAAGGTGAGACACAGTCACAAGTACGCACTACCTGCTTGCGATCCGCCAAGTAGGAGGAGAACCACGCCAGCGCCTTATCCCTCAAGCCGTACGAACCCTCCAACCTCCTTATCAGAATATCATGACATACGGTGTCAAACGCCGCACTCATGTCCAGAAGCGCTAAGAGAGCAAGATCTCCGCAATCCACTGCCGATATCAGATCTGAGACCACCGTCAGTAAGCCAGTTTCAGTCGAATGATATTTTCGATAGGCTGATTGCCTCTTAGGCATCAGATCGTTAGCACTCAGATAAGATACCAGCCGATCAGAGACAATGCGCTCCAGTACCTTAGACAGAAACGGTAAGTTTGACACCGGCCTGAAATTGGAGAGATCGTTAGGATCGAGATTTGGCTTTTTTAATATTGGCGTTATTTGCGCTTCCTTTAAAAAGGAGGGGATAGTGGCATCCATTAGGCATCCATTGATAAACCTAACAATAAATGGAGCCACTAGAAGAATGCACTCTTTTAGTACCCACGTCGGCACAGGATCCAGATCACACTGCTTATTTGGCGATCCCGCTACAACTCGCGTCACCTCTTCAATAGAGGTCAGCCCAAGCACTTTAAGCTGTGAATTACACAAAAGTCCCAGAGAACCAGGACTAACCCCTAGGGGAGAATATCTGGTCGGTATTTTACTTTGAAAGTAAGCAGCGAGATCACTAGCAGTCGTCACCGGACCCGCACCGGCCCGGGCATTACCAGACACGTTCTCCAGAAGTCTCCATAAACGCTGTGGACATTTTTCACTAGCAATAATGGTACAATAATGCTGGGACTTTTTCTGGAGGATAGCTGACCTGTACAGACCCTGTGCAATTATCCACATTTCTCTAGTGCTACCTGGCTTGCCACTCCTGAAATTACGCTCTGCTTGTCGCATTTTGCGTTTCAGCGCACTGCATTCACTATCAAACCAGATAGCACTATTCCGCTCCCTAACATGTTTGATTGTAATGGGAGCATGCAGATTTATTAAACTTTTCATGGTGTCATTGTACAGCCCAACTAATGTGTCTGGGTGCATTGAGACGTAGGTTTCCGGACAACAGATTGGCGATAGAGATAAATCCATTTTGAAGAAATCGATCTTAAATTTGTTCCAGGACCTGGAGGTAATTTTCCTGTATACAGGAACAGGTCGTCCTAGATTTAAACGTACCACCACCAACCTGTGGTCCGACAAACCCACATCTCTTACCTCTGTTTTCAAAGGAGCATCCTCCTGTCTAGTGATGACCACATCCAGTAGGCCACCCGCATCATGAGTGGGAGCATCTACCCACTGTCTGCAGCCATAGTCCGCAAGCAAGGCAGTGAGAGTAACACAATTGGTGTCATCTCTGCGCTCAAGCCTGACGTTAACATCCCCCACTATCAGAAACATCTCATTACGAGTTACTAAAACTTCAAAGAGCTCCCGAAATTCATGAAAAAACTCCGCCGTAACAGGCTTAGAGCCGGGGCGATATACAATAGCTATTGTGAGCGTTGCACCGGAAGATACCCGACATACAAGGCACTCAAATGTCGTGAAAGAAAAAAAGTTAATCTTCTCCACACGACATCCTGGACGCACTAGCAACGCAACTCCGCCATGGTTGGTCCAGGAAATATTCTCTGTCCCTTTTCCATGACGTGGCCTTGCCCGTGCTTCCTCAAATGTCGCGAACCCCAGTGCACGCAGTCTCTTCATGGCACTTGAGTGGTAGCTCTCATGCCACGTCTCTGTCAGTGCGAGGATGCCAAGGTCATGGCTTTTACATAATTCACAAATGTCATCCACTTTATTGGCGATAGATCTCGCATTCCAGCATCCAAGATTGATCTTCCTCTCCAGAATTTGCTGATGTCTCCCGCTGGTCAGCAGGGAGCTCGGCGATGAAGGTGCCACTGAAGATCTGGATGTGGAAGCAAGATCCTCACAATGCACTGAACAAACAGCAGGAGTTGTCACTGGTGGGGCTGAGTAGTTCAGCCGTCGCCCTCCTCGTTTTCTGCGCCTCACGCGCCTCCTCAGCACAATGTTTGGCCACTCTTTTGTTCGACATTGCACTCGCGGCACAGTGTTAGTTATTATATCTTTAAGTACTTGCAGGGAGTACCTCTGCACTGGACATAGCACTGGCGCGTCTGTTTCTGTCATGCAGGCGAGTAAGTAGGTACCTACCCACTGCAAGCACTTTGCCGCGATGTCACTTGTCAAAAATTAGAGGTTATGGAATTTTTTATTTTATTTTGAATTGTTTATTTGCAGGCGCATTCACTGTGTTTAATTGCACTGCGTAAGCATCTGAACTGCTGGTTAACTTTTAAAATATTGTAATCACTAGAACACAGTTTTAATTAGAAAAAAATTACAAAAAATAAACAGAGCTTCTACCGCCCGCTAATCAGCGGCGGTAGGTAGTCCTCGTATATTAGTGATTTAAAATACAAACAAACGATTGCATAAGTTGTTCACGAATTGTTTTATTGATTCCGTATTAATTTTAAAAGGTTGGCGACCCCTGCACTGGCTCTAGCCATTCCATTCCATCAGACAATGATGTCATCCTAACAAGGACACACTTCTACCTAGAGAATAGGCAACATTAACAATAATTATTATTAATGCGCTTTAAGTTTATCAAAATAATTAAAAACTCCCATCAAGATCGTAGACAGGTATGTGCAGGAAGCATTTGCAAAAATCTAAAATAGATTACGAGCCCTCCATCGAAGCAGAATTTCGATTTTATTTATTTTGAATTGCCATCACGCTGCTCAAGTCTTTTGCAAAGTTCTCCAACGAAAATAGATCCCACGGGAATCCACTCTGATTCTATTTTAAAGTTTTGTATGAAATATTTTGTTTAAATGTATTGTTTGGATTTAATAGGTGGCCGTGTTAGCATTCCGATCACATAAACATTTATAGAACTTCAAGCCAAAATTGTGCGCTAATGAATCATACTTTTTTTTCTACGTGAATTTTTATACAAGGATTTAAAAAAAAATGCAACTAAATACTATTCTCTACAAAGTAGAGCAAATATATATGATTACTATTTCTGTTTAACATGCTATAAATAATGTGAAAAATGCACAATTTACATTTAAGTATATAAAATAATACGAGGTAAATATGTAAGTACGACGCAAAACTTTTCACTAAAAAAGTTCCTTCCCATACAATAATAATGCTCTATTCACAGGTGGTATCAAATTACACAGATTATTTAGTTTCGTGATGAAGTAATGGTGGAATTTTTAGATTAAATAAATGACGAGCTTACCAGAAATTCCACTGAACATGTTGATTTTTTTATGGAACTAGGTACACAGTTTTGGTATTGAAACTTTTAACACGACCCTCACTGCTGCGGTCACAAAGAAACTGCTGGATCGCGGCAAGAAATAATAATACAAAATAATTATTATTTTAAAAAAAGGAAACTAAATGGTAGCAATGGCATCTACAGGGCAGTAGCATAAGCTTTTTGCACATTTTAAAAAGTGACATCTATTGGAAAGTAGAACTAATCTGCAAACTTTTCGCACATTTCAAAAAGTGACATCTATTGGGGAGTAGAACTAATCTATAATTAATATAGATCCGAATCTTAATTTATTGGTTATTCATTTATTGAGAGTCAAAAATTTTGAAAATCAATAAATAAAAAAGTTGCATTGACAAAGCATACTTTTTATTTAAATTTAATTAAATCGTATTTGTGAGCAAACGTTTTAACCTTTGATCCGTATCTCAATCTGGTGCAACAAAATGTCAAATGACAAATATTTTGTAATGTTAACGTCAAATCTGGCGAGAGTGTAAAACTTTTATACAGCTGTATTCAAACATACAAAATGCTTTATTTTGAAATTTAAAGGATAAACGTGGGATAAACTCGTAGAATACTCCCATAAAGATCTGTTGATAGAAGGTATGATGTCAATATGAAACAATCTTTAACTGGTGTGAATGATATGACGTGTCTGTTTCTAGTATTTGTAACTCTGTCAACATTTCGCTAAGGGCTGCCAGAGCCTCTGCAGACTTGCCTCCACTTCTTCCTAATCTTGCATGCCACTCTCAATTCATTCATATCCATCACCTGTTTCATACTTTTACATTCACTCTGTGTATTTCATTCCCTATCTGATCAATTCATACTCTCCTCGGCCTTCTCCTTCCACGCTCACTTTTGACTATTCATTTTTACACTCTTTTGACAGTTCATCGTCCATTTTTTCTTGTTGTCTCAATCATCTCATTGTACTCTTTTGTACTTGCACTATCATATGTGTAAAAAATGGTTCACTTTGCCAATGTTACCCCTGTTTCAGGGAAGGCCAGCAAAAGTTGTGGGGCTTATGTTCATTTGAGGTTTGGATTTTATTTGTAAGTACACATTCAGCATTTGTAAGCGCGAACTACATGTGTTGGTTTGTTGGCATACATCTGAGAACTTTAAATGAATATATCCTTGCAACTTAGATTATAGATATTATAGATACATACTTTATCTAAAATTTTGGTATTGTATTTCTATCATTTATTTTTACAAAGCTTTTGATTCCTTGCGTTCCTTCCAATGGCTCCCATCACGCATCTTTTTGTACTGGCACACTTTTTTTTTTTGTTCATTTGCTTGCCAGGTTTGTTTGATGGATTGATTTGTCTTCAGGTTGAAGTGAAGTGTTCGTCGTGGCGGGCCAAGGAACCAGCAAGATGCGCCGGGCTAACAACTACAACTACTCGCCTCTGGCGCAAAATCCCAACGATGTATTGGAAGCAGAAAATGATCGGATGGCCGAAGAGCTAAGTGACAAGATTGGTGCCCTGAAATCCTTGTCCATAGACATTGGCCACGAAGTAAGGAGCCAAGACCGCCTGCTGAGAGGTATCGATGACGACATGGATCGAACTGGGGGTTTTCTGGGAAATACAATGAATCGAGTGCTGAAACTTGGAAAGGGCGGACACAATTACTATATATTTTATCTGTTTTTATTCTCTATATTCTTGTTCTTCCTTTTGTATTTAATTTTGAAGTTTAGATGAAATTTGATGGGAGAAATTACAGCAGTATAGGGATTGTAATGAATGTAGGTGGCAGTTGGCCGAGGGCGCTGCTGTGATCTTGGGACTACTAGCTATTCAAATTAATCAGCATCATTTTATCTTTCTATTACAAAATACTTCTTTATTTAAAATATAATCTCTCTGGCACCACTTTTCATACTTCAGGCATGCCAATCTTGCTTTTTTTTATCAGAATAGAAACATTTTTGAATTTGGAATATTTTTCTCTAAGACTGCCACCCTTATTTTTGTTTGCCGTTTCCCTAGTAAGAGCTCGTTCCCCCTTGTCGGGTGTCGGATCCGTATATTAATCGGAGGTACCAGGGGTAGAACGTTTCGGACAAAATCGGTTTCCGATAAGTATACCTTCATACATAATGTTCTGCCACTGGAACCTCCGATTATTCTCTATTCGAGCTCTAACCCGGCAATGCAGTCTATGTCAATTCTCACCGGACCTCATATTCAATAAGAACCATAAGCTAAAATAACACAGGTAATTTCATTGTTAACTGTCAAATGTGATGTTTTAAAAGATACAATACAATACAAATACAATTCTAAATTTATATAGCGCCTTTTCATGATTTTAAATCACTCCAAAGGCGCTTGTTCGATGATGGCATGGTAGTTCCGTTTTCAAGCATGTTCATTACAATCAGTGTGTTGGTTGTCTTGATATTCAGAAAAATTAAATGTTGTTAAGAAAATTATATTTAAATATTAAATAATAATAAAAAAATATGCCTAAAATGAAATATGTATTACATTGATAACCTATATTATTAACATTCCTAAGAATCAAGGTTTTTTAAATCACAAACACCTGACAGAATGCCTTAACTACACATTTTCCTCAAATTTACCTTTGAAGTGGCGACATATTCATGCTGTATGTAAAGAAACCTTTGGTATGCTGCTCTAAGCCATATATATGGCAGGTATTTTCTAGCATCTTGAGCCTAACTTGGGATGGGGAAAAATATCAACACTGCCAATAATATTTTTTTAAATGTTGATATTTCGATACTTTCTCGGTATCAATTTTTTTTTTTTTTTTTTTTTTAAAGCGTTTTTACCCCCTATCGACTCGAGTTTGAAACAAAATTTTGAAGTCCCCTATCCCCTATTTAGTTTTCAATATTGATATTTTTGTGAGTGTATCAATATTATTAAATATATCAATAAGGGATAGAAATGATACAAACTTTAACTGACAATAAATTTTGCTGCACTGGAGTGCGTTCGTTTTTTAGAAAAGTCACCAATCCTGAAGAAACTAATATTAATGAAAGCACACATTGTAAATTAAAAAAACCCTTTTATATTTCATCTTTTTACAGTGGTACACGGGTCTTAAGAATGAGGGCGCTGTTGAGATATTTGGGGCTATCTTTGTTTTTTAGTTTAACAAAATACTCTTCACTTATGACAGGACCTGCCTGACGAAATAAATGCATGTTAAGTAATTGGGCTTTATAAAAACAAAATCAAAGCCGCAAACAAAACATAGTTAACTCCACTGTTAACCCTCCGTTGGTCGCACCTGTGCAAAAAGAGCACACTTAGTGTTTTTTTGCAGAATTTCCCGATTCAAAGACGACAAATGACGCTCCCTTCCCTAGTACCCTTCTGACTCGAAGACTTCTTCCCGCCCGTACCTCGCAGTAGTTCCTGCACCTTCACAGCGAGCGGAGCTGTAGCAAGTGGCCAAAAAAGCAGTGTCCACAAAGTCAACTTTTCCTGAGGAGCCTGAATCAATGGAATCTGAAGTGGACTGAGCTCACTAGGATTAAATAAACTCTTTATGGGTTTTTTTGGTGTTTTACTTTACCAATTAGTTGAATATTTTTTCCAAATTCTATTGTTACTAGGGTAAATGGGTCAAAAATGGTTATTTTGGAAATTGTGTTTGGTAAGATAATAAAGTACTATTTTTAAATTTTCTTTCTCTTAATTCCTTAATATAGATCTTAAAGAAAGTCAGTGAGTAAGGACGTTCCTCAAAACCAAGGGGAATGGGAGTAACAGCAATATGAAATAGTGTGCTTTTTTGGCACATTGCGTCCGAACGAAGGCTCTAAAAGGTTGCGACCGACGGAGGGTTAACTGTCAAAAGTGATGTTTTTTTAAGATGGCAATGGTAATTACCTCTTCAATCTTTGTTCATCAGAATCCATGTACCACCTGTACAATGTTTTTTTTTTATGGAGATGGAATTGTTTTATTTTACACAAATAAATTATTGAAAATGGAATAAAATACGTTTTATATTTAATATGTTTATTTACTCAAATATAATACATGATTATCATTAGTGTTGACATCATATTTATTTACAATTCAACATAAAGATTAAAATTAGCTCTATTTATATCTTATGGAGACATTTATTTTTTTAACTTTTCATGTTTTTTTTTAAACATTTATTTATTAACCTAGAACATTCTTGCACACATTGGTCTCTTGGTAAAATGAAAAATGATGCCTGATTTTATTACATAGCCAAAAGAAAACAAATACATTTACAATGGAGTCTGTACATTTAAATTGAGGAAAAATGTGACGTCAGGTCGCTGGGTACTTGTGATTGCTGAATGGCTGCTAAGGATCTTAGTTCTGAATCCGACCACTACTGTCCTTGCACTGTTATCCATACAAAATAAAAGACTACACTGGCAACACCACATATACTTGCAACGCATTATTATATAGGTAGGTTGAAAAGATGCATAAGCGCTACATACTGTATTTATCACATCTGTCATCCGATGGCAGTGTTGTATAATAAAAATAAAACCCCTTATCTGGAATCAAATTATTTTTTCACTATGGACGATAACCGATGAGATCATGTGAAGGAAATTTTGAATGTGCCAACTCTATTTTCATTTTTTCTCAGCGGGCAGATGTCAGGTCTAGATTACTATGACCTTTAGAAACCAATCACAAAATAAAAGTTACCATTTTTCCTACCGAACCGGCTGGGTGATGTTGGAATTTTTTGTGCCATCTCCATTCTATACCGTGCAGCTAAAAACTGAACCAGTTTGACAATATATGAAACATTGTTAATATGCTCGTAGAACCTTAGCATTAATGATTTTATTATACCTTGTCATTCCCTATACATAAAAAGATAGAAAAAGGTTTGGAAATATTATGATGAATTAAAAACTGACAATTTGAATGCAGAAATGAGTCGTATAACTGCAAACACCGTCATCTCCAATTTTTATGATTTTTGAGATAATTATTGAATTTGATTCTGCGCAGTGTAACAAATCATTTGCTGTGTGCAATGTGATGAAAGCCTCACTTAATCCTTCGTAATTTTAATTGAAAAAGTATGATTTCGTGCAAACGCCGTCATCTCCAACTGGGAAAAAATTACATTCAAAACACAAGTTTATTTTTCTCAAAATCATCGCGTAAGGAGTTGACGGCGTTTGCATTTATACGACTCAAATAAGATAATACATATTTTTTTTATAAATTTGTGAAGATGGATGCAATTCACGTACCTATTTTTGCCCGATTCGAAACAGGCATTTTCAATATCAATAATTCATCAATTTTATTTAATGTATTATTAATTATCACCCTATGACATTCAACTAAGGGAACGTCAAAGGCAAGTATGGAAGGGGAACATCAAAAAAAAAAGAATTGATCAAATAAATATAAGTGAGAATGTTAATGACTGGAATCTGCCGAGTGGGAAAAAAAAGAAAAGGATGTAAGTTGAGGAGATGAAAGAAGTGTGCAAGGACAGAACTAAGTGGAAAAACATTTGCAAAGGTAATGGCAGCTGAATAGAGCAACAGTTACGGTATGGAAATTCCTATTAGTTCATTTATGATAGTGAACAAACAGGAAATAATATTTTTTTGGGGGCAGTTTAGTATATTTAGGGCAGTATTTTTGATTACATCAAAGTACATAAAAATTCTTAACTCTTGGATGAAATGTTGAAAAAAATTACATTGTACTTTTACTGTGAAGATTAAAAAAATAATTATTTAATGTAGTTCTTTCTCTCATATACAAAATCTTTCATTTCAATATAAAAATAACTTTGGCATAAAAATGGAAAATTGCATTACACTGATATATTATATCTTGATAACTCGATGACCTCTAAAATGCGGTGAAAACAATGTGATAATCCTAGCAATTATAAAAGGACTTGTATCTGGGGTAAGAGTTGGTCATTTCTAAAACTTTCTATAACATTAAAATTTACCTAAGCTCAGTAAGTAGTAAAAATACCTTAATTTTATTCTTAGGATAGCAATTATACAGAGTTTGTAAGTCTTGTAGATGCCCACTGCAGTGACTAATGTGCCCCACTGTTCAGTAATCCTACTAACACTTCTCTTAGGCCTGACTAGCACTTTAAATGGTTTATATTTCTGTGTATGTTGCATAAATAAAAGCAATGTAAGCGCTAGTGATGCCTAAGGTAAGTGTTAGTAGGGTTGGTGAATACAGGGGGGCTACTTTGTAGAAAACAATCCCATAGCGTAATATCCTTGGGCCGCGTTTGGAGAGTGCACTATAAGCAAATATTCCAGCTGGCGACACTACAATCGTTTGCTTATTTCACATTTTTCTACTGCTCTGTTGACAGCTAACCTCAACAGCACAATCATTAATGGTAGTTAAAGGATTTGAGTTATCTTAAGCTTCCATAACTGAAAAATACACAAAAGATTTCATTAAGAGTTAATAATGCGTTTTGAGATAAATCTACATCCATTCTGTCGATCTTTGACAGCTGTTGTCTGGTTGACAGCTTTAGTTTGCTTTCATTCACGTGTGATTGTTAGAGATGTTTTCAGTGAGCAGCATAGAGTGAGCGCTCTTTGAATGCTGATTTTTGCTCACAGTACTGAAGCGAGGCCACCAAACGTACTCATGGTAATCCGGCATTTCGCCTGCAGTGGTATACTAATCGCAAGGTGGATATAATATAAGGTGAAAGTGATTTGGACACTTGGAGTTTGGATAATTGTCATCATCCTGTTCTAAAAATATATCCATGCTGCAGTGGAGTAGACATTCTGGAAGTCAACATAAGACACCGAGAACAAGTTAGTCGATAGAAAAATAAGTATACAGCGTATGGCACCAAAAATCTAGCCCATTCTGCGTCCAAACAAACCGTATCAACTACAATAATAAAACAATAAGTCTATTCAAGCAATGCACTAACAAAATGCATTTTACATTCATCAAAACTTATACATATAAAAAAGAAAATATTGGATATAAATGCAGAGTTCTCCCACCAATGAAAACATAAAAGTACTGTAAGGAATTCATTGTAACTTCCCAAAGGATTAAAAGTGTCGTCAACATCTTCACGTTGTATCCAGCCACTTTATAAATCACTCACTTATGTTGTTACAAATAGTATATCTAATCTTCACATCTTTAATCGGGGAATTCATCATGCGCGACCTTCAAAACGGACACCACTTTCACTTGATTGTGCACACAAACGTTTGTATTTTGAAGTCAGCTGTCACGTTGGAAGTACTGTATCCAAGCAAATTGTTCCTCTACACACAATGCATTAGTTTAAACTGTAGTCAAGGTGGATATTGTAAAAGGTGTGAAAACAGACAGTTTTAGTAAATTACTTGCCTGTTGCTCTGGTAGAGGGCGCTACTGTATTTGACAGGTAGGTGTTAGAGCAAGCTGTTGGCTGCCAAAAAATGTCCATGTGGCAATTGGTCCATGCCATAGTAACACAGATCAGCAAATTTCCTTAGTAGCTCTGGCGTTGTCTACGGTGGCAGATAACTAACTATGATGATGGGGCATGCAAGCAATCAGCTATTGCCATTGTGCTGTATACAAGTTTTCACACCTAAGGACATCAGCCTTGGCTGTAGTCCATGGTGCTATTTTAGCAAGCGACAGCAGCATAACATGTGATGATATGTCGATGCATGGTTTATTGTTCCTCACACAAGCAGCTTTAGATGTGGCCACAAATATAAAACCTCGTGTTCAAGCTACATATTTATGCTCGACATTATTACTCTTTGGGTCTTGACTATAGTCCATTGCTAATGTTTTGTTGAAAATCAGTGTATTAACTACATTAAGCTTCTTCCGAGCTTTGTGAGTTGGTAATTGAATTTGGATTGTTGTTTTCATACAGCTCTCGCAACAAAAGGATGCAAGGAAGAGAAAAATCAGCCATAAAGTTCACATCGAAATGCCATGGCTTAAAACCTAAAGTTTTATACTTGGGGGTATTGACACCACATGTAGACACACATGATCATTCACAAATAATGCATGACTCAGGTGTGGCAACAAGCTGACTTATAGCATAACGCTGACTTTAGATGTGTATAGGGACGTGGAGCATCAGTTGCTCTCTCAATGGGAAGGTCTGCGAGCACATCTCGCAGCGGAAAGGTGTTGCAACTGCAGCCGCAGCAGTCGCCTCCTCATGCTCTGCCTTCACTTCCACCGCAGATGGAGCCTCCTCCACATGACTTGGTTCTCGCTTGATTCTCTCTCTCCGCGTTGCTGGGGCTGCAGCCGGCTCGGGAGGAAGCGGCGCCCTCAGAATGGCTCGGAGATCGGCGGCAATGTCAGCGTCTGGTTCTGGCTTCACCGACGCCGGGAAAGTTGCCGTGGGTGGTCTCCCTGGCACGTGGTATCTGACATTCTTGGTGCGGGGACGGATTCTCTCCTCAGCTACCGGGGTGACGACTCTAGGAGTGACGAGAGTAGCAGGAGCCGCTCTGCCTCTCCGTCTGCCAGTGGGGGTGTCGGCATCAGAAGGTTTAGCTTTCTGTGTGTGTATCATCTTGGGTCTGGTGGGAGCTTCTATGTTGCGCTTGCCTTTAGGTTTCCCTTTTGTTCTCGCGCTGCCACTTCCGCTGACAGTGGGTTCGCTTGATTTAGCGTGAGCTACCAAGTCAACTTGGGCGATTGGCTCCAGGATATCATCATCTACAGGAAGAGGAGATTTGGCCTTTTTACTTCTCTTTGCTGAAGTTCTTTTCTTGACGACTGGTGGTTCAGGTTCTTCCATTTCTGGTGAGCTCTGTTCAGATTTCTCTGATCTATTTGACAGGCCCTCCAGCTCGTGGGGTTTTAACTTGCGGCGCCTTTTGTATTTCCTTGGACCAACCTGTTGAACAAGATTAAGTCAATAGGTTTGTTGAATGATTTCAGTTGAAACATTGCGTGAGATGAATGAGTGATAGTTTACCTGTGGTTGTCTCTTCATGGCTGTGTTGGCGTCACAATGCTGGATGAGATGCTGGACTAGATCCACAGAGGTGTGCATCAGGCGACCACAGACGGTGCAGCAAAATGGTGCAGATCCTGAACACACACATTATAAATTATAGGACCATAAAAAAATACTCAACAATAGATATCAGACAGAAAATTAAATAATGCAAGTAGAGACAACAGACAAGGTAGGCAAAAAAAAACAACAGGATGTGAACAAATAATGTGAAAACAATGGAGAGGATTGCAAGGAACAAGGCTTCACAAGAAATTGGCAGGATCACATGTCCGGTCGATAGCTCAGTTGGTAGAGTGCTTGCATTCTATCCCGCGAGCTCGGGTTCGAATCCCACCGAGGAGGGTGTCAGAAATGATTTCCTATTTCGGTGTTTATTTCAAGCCCCATAATAAAAATACCGGCAAGGTTTACTCAGCCTTCACAAGAAATGAGTACCAGCCCCCCTCGGGAGCTGGGAAACCTCCACTTCAACTGAAGTGGTTGGCGTAAGGCCGGCCCCCTTACCTGTAAAAAAAATAGGTTCAACTCACCAAATGCGACCCCTTCGGGGATAATGCGGCAAGAAGTTACACTATATGTGTAGCTTAGTTGCGTTTTACATGTCTTTTTATGAGCATTTATATTTTAAATTAAACATGAAAGTCAAATGTTTATGTATATAGGTTATGGGTGAATTACAATGAATTGTTTGAAAAAGAGACGGACATGAGTGGGCCATTCAAGGATAGGCATGTTCTTTTTCTTTGGGTCAGCTTTGGCCCAGTGCAGGGTGACATGTAGCACACTCCGGTTCCTCACACAGAGATCATGTATGTAGCACCTTATCAACAGCAAAGACAGGATGGGAACAGGTGGAAGGGAGTAGAGGTGGAGTTAGTTATTGTGTGTTACCAGTTCCCCTCCTTGTGTCGGGCGCAGAGTGGTGAGAGCGCACATGCTCGCGCAGCACCACCCGCTGATTGAACGCACGCGGGCACAGACAGGATGGGAACAGGTGGAAGGGAGTAGAGGTGGAGTTAGTTATTGTGTGTTACCAGTTCCCCTCCTTGTGTCGGGCGCAGAGTGGTGAGAGCGCACATGCTCGCGCAGCACCACCCGCTGATTGAACGCACGCGGGCACACGGCACACGCGTACGGCTTTTCACCTACAAACAACAAAAATAACATGATAGCAGAATCACATCATTATTCAAGGTCAACTTAAATATTATGATGATTTATTTTGGCAAGCTCTGTTCTTGTGTGAATCACGCCTCAAGAGCATTTTGCAAGCTCGGTTGTCGCTAACGAAAACTTATTTTACACAAGCAAGACCCAATAACTGTAACGTTGGATGAAACTTTGGTAAGGTGCATGAACATCTATGTAAATCACCCACAGATTGGCCGGTCCGCAGTCCAGTCGCAACACTTTGGACTCGTAAATGGAAGGTTGTGGGTTCGAATCCCGACGGAGCACAAAAAATATACCATTTATATTTTCAAGTATGCTCTTCGTTGGGTTGAAAAATTCATAAAACGTTTACCAAAGACCGGTCACTAAAAAGGTCCATCCAGCCTTACAGCAACTGGGTCTTACTTGAGTATTGGCGCCTTGTAGAGACAACCCTAAAGTCTCTGAATTCTAGGGAGTCTCCCGCACAGGATCTCTTAAAAAAAACAGTTAAATTGTACTAAAATACACTTTTTATTTGTTTAGGAGTTGTCGGTGAAATTGGGGTATTACGTGAATGCTTATTTGTGTTACCAGTGTGTATGCGCTCGTGCTTGCGTAGAGTCCCCCCGTCAGCGAAGGCCTTCCAGCAGAAGCGGCAGGCGTAGGGGCGCTCCCCAGTGTGGATCCTGATGTGGATCTGCTGGGAGCTCCTCGACCCAAACGTCTTGCCTGCAATGCAAAACATAACAGTGTTGCAATCTAAATACGTATGTCACCTATGGATTCCTAAATTCATCTGATAATCTAATTTAATTTGCAAAGATATATAACATTTGGGATTCACATTATATGCATTCTCACAAGCAGACACGTACAAGTTCGCATTTGCACATGCCGCATGTGAACCTACAACACAAAAACCCAAATCTCAAATGGACATCACCCTGCAACTCTTGCCGACCTCCCCTGAAACAGGGGTGACATTAGCCAAGGGAACCATTTTCTACAGCATGGGTCGGCAACCTGCGGCCCGCGGGCCGCATGCGGCCCTTGAGGCGTCTTGGTGCGGCCCGCAACGCACGTGCCAGAAAACTACAAATCATTTTCATTAAATGACAAAATAAAAGCATGTATCAAGAAATTTAAAATTATATAAATGAGCGTATTGAATTGGCGGGGATTCTACAATATGAGATTTATTTTGGGGGGTAGAATTAATAGTGGATTAATTTGGGGGTAATTTTAATTTGTAGTTCGTATGTCAATTGATTAATGTGTACGATGCATGACTCACAAGACCCAGGGAAGGGAGGGGGGGGGGGGGTGCTGGTCAGCATTTGCTGAAATGCTGACCATTAGATCTGCCACTGCCCAAGTGCGGCCCGCACTAAATCACACGTAACATATTTGGCCCTTTTACAACAAATGGTTGCCGACCCCTGTTCTACAGCATGGTGGTTAGCCGCATACCAACCTATAAGTCAAGCCATATCAATCAAAATAGTCCCATTCAGGATGATATTGATGTTGGGCAGGGATGATGTGTGGAGTATACTGACCGCACTCCCTGCAGGGGAACTGTCTGCTGGCCACCCCAGCGTGGGAGTGTCTGTGGTTCATGAGAGAGCCTCTATATGACAGGATGATAATGATGTTGGGCAGGGATGATGTGTGGAGTATACTGACCGCACTCCCTGCAGGGGAACTGCCTGCTGGCCACCCCAGCGTGGGAGTGTCTGTGGTTCATGAGAGAGCCTCTATATGACAGGATGATAATGATGTTGAGCAGGGATGATGTGTGGAGTATACTGACCGCACTCCCTGCAGGGGAACTGCCTGCTGGCCACCCCAGCGTGGGAGTGTCTGTGGTTCATGAGAGAGCGGCCGTCGGTGAAGCGCTCCCCACACACGTTGCACACCACGGCCTTGTCGCGGTGAGACGCCATGTGGCGTTTTAACCTAAAACAACACAAATATCAATTGTAATTTACACAATACGCAAAAAAGCTGAGGCTTTCACAATTTTGATGTTCCTAACCTAACCTAACTTAAAACAACACCAAAATGAATTGTAATTTACATAATACGAAAAAAAACTAACAGTGCTATTCACAAAGCATTTGATCCATAGCTGATACACGGATCATTGTTTTTTTGTATGGAAAATTCACATTAGGTGACGGTTGAGCCATGGATTTGCTGTGTGAATAATACCGTAAGGGTTTCAAAATTTTGATTCTCATTTTTTTACAGATGTTTTGTAGATTTTGATTTTATTGTTTTACTTGGTGATTGTTTGTTTTTTATAGTCAACTGTAATCAATTGTTGTACTCCTTGACATATAGGAGGATATGAGGCTGACCATCCATACTGTAAAAAAATGGTACACTTTCCCAATGTCACCCCTGTTTCAGGGAAGGTCGGCAATGCATTGGCATGTTGCAAGCGTGACCTTGTACGTGTCTGCTTGTGAGAATGCATATAATCTGAATCCACAATGTAACATGTCTTTGCAACTTAGATTAGATTAGATTCCTTCTTCAGAAATGAGTGGCAGGAGGTGGTTCCTGACCTGGCTTTGTTGTGGAAGCTCTTGCCGCACTTGGAGCAGAAGAGCGTGTGCGCGGGCGCGTCGTGGCACGTGGCGCTGTGCTTCTGCAGGGAGCGCCTGTCCCGGCACGCGCGGCCGCACAGCTGGCACGTGTGCGGCGGCAGCGGCCCGTGCGCGGAGGACACGTGCGCCGACACCTGCGCCGCGTCGGAGAACTTCTCCCCGCACTGCATGCATCTAATCACACACACAAGTAATCATCAATATCTACAGTTTCGTCAATGATAGTTCGCTAGGACAACAAAGTTATAATAATGATCAGAAATGCCAGCTCATACAGTGTGCGGTAACACTAAATGTAGGCGGGCGCACTTTTTAAGCTACCTGCATATTGTATTGAAATTATGACGCTCTGTCCTGTCTTTGGCCCGGCTAGGTGGCATTGCAACTAAGCAACACATATAGTGTAACTTCTTGCCTGTGTTATCCCTGTAGGGGTTGCATGTGGCAATTCGGGACCTATTTATTTGTACAACCCACAACCTTCTATTTATGAGTCCGAAGTGTTGCCACTGAACTACGGACTAGTCACATTTTATAATTCCGAAATTAAAAATATTGCAAGTGTATTGTTGATGGTGTTGTGGTGTCACCTGTTGTTCCTGCTGCGGGCGTGGCTCTCCGCGTGGGCCAGCAGGTCCAGCGCGTCCCTGAAGCTGTCCCCGCACACGCTGCAGGAGTGCTGGGAGAGCTGGGCGGGCTGCGTGCCCCAGGGGTCTCGGTCCTCGGCCTCCTCCTCTGAGCCCAGCCCCAGCAGGTCCCCCTCCCCATCTGCGTCTGCGTCCTCAACCTCATCACCTATGTCTTGCGGCTCAAGCTTATAACTGTAACAAATATTAGCAAATGTGTAAATATAATTATATCAGTGCACTTAGTTTAAAACATTGCGCAAGCTCACCTCGATTGCGTAAATAGTGTTTTTATTTTATTTTATTTTATTGAGGAGAAAAAACAGATACAGATACACAATGATAAAAACAAGAGAAATGGATACATATACTGTAAAGTGCCTTAAATCCTAAAAAAAATCCCACAAATAGGTTAAAGATTGAAAGTAGCTGACAAAAAAATTAAAAAAGAAATAGATTAAGTCAAAAATAATTTAAATTAATAACATAAACAAAAATCACAGGAAGAAAGAAGAAAAGAGATTATGGAAACTAAATCACTCTCTAAGAGTACCGTCGTATATTCCATACATTCTCGATTTACACTAGATTTGGGGATACAAATTGTGAGTCGGTAGGATATTTTACCTGTGTGCTGCTCGGATGTGTCTCCGCAGGAGATCAGCTCTTTGGAAACCTGCACCGCAGTCACTGCAGAAGAGTTCAGCCCCGCGCGAAGCCGTCGTGACCTCATCATTCACAGAGGAATCAGACAAGGTCTCTGTAATGATACATACAAATCATATATATAAAATTGTAGGGGGTATTTGCGTCCATTTTATTTGAATATAATAATATTATACAATAATATTTATCTGGTAAATAGTGAGTCCTCAAAGAAGTGCATTAGGAAGGATGACTCCAAATATTGGGGAAAGGTTTAGGACAAGGAAGTTTATTAAGGCGACACAGTTCGATCCACCACTATAATCTATAATCTATAATCTAAGCTGCAAGGATATGTAAGCATTTAAGGCTCATATGAAATGCATGCCCACAGACAGGCACATGTAGGTTCGCGCCTACACATTCTGCATGTGTGCATACAAATAAAGAAAACCTCACATGGACATAAACCTTGCAACTCCTGCCGCCGTTCCCTGAACCGGGGTGGCATTGGCAAAAGTGAACCGATTTTTACAGCACAGAGAGAGCATTTATAATAATAATAATATTAGGATGAATTACTTGGTGAGCGCTGTTTTTGTGTGTATCACACCTCAAGAGCCCTCTAATTGACTACATAACAGGATGTTTTTGATGAATTTAGAACTGTACACTAACGGTGCTATTCTTAGACATTTTAGTCGCCCGTTGAGCCCACGCTTTGACAAACTAATGATGCATTTGTATGAAGACCTGTCAATCCAAGATGGCCGCAGTGAACAGCTGATTAGTCTTCATACAAATATTACCAAAATTCGGTAGGTAAGAATGACCGTGGTGATGAGACTTCCAGCCCGGGCATCATTAATTTGTCAAAGCGAGGGCTCAACCGACGACTAAAATGTCTTAAGAATAGCACCATAAGTATACAACATTGTGTAAACTCCCCTCAATTGGTTAAATAAAAAAATGCATAGAAGATACAAGAGCACTCCTAGGGAGAGATATAGTTTTTATACATTTTTCTATCGAAGACTTTATAAGAAAAGGAAGACAATGAAGGCAATACAGGTGTGAACATAAAAAAAACATAAAAAACTGCGGAAGAGCTGTAGTGCGAGTGGGATGTTTGTGGCGGCTCAACTACCCTCCTGGAATGGGTTGCTGCGAACCCGAATGGCTGGGTTCAGAGACAGAATTGAATCCAGCGAAAACTCTCTGATCGTAGCAATCAGAGGCCTGAAATGGGAGTTGGGCATATGGCGTCATTGGGCAAGGAACTTGAAGCTTACGTAGCCTTTTTTCCCTGTTTAATATGTTCCTGATATTCTAATGTACAATGACCATGTATTTCTCTTTTCTTTCACTGTTTAACTATATATTTTGTTTGCTCTTTTTTCTCATATATTTCATCACATATTTTCATGTTTCTACATTTTTGTAATTTTATATGTACTTTTTCTATTGATGTATTATTTTTTTATGGCTGGTCATGTATTGCACCCTCCACATGACTAAGCTGGAATAAACACATATTATTATTATTATTATAAATAGAATGGGAAATTATAGGATCCCGAGTATCGCTCTTCAAGGGAACCCAATTGGAAGAAGACCTTTGAAGAGATGGTGTGATAGCTAGCATCTTGCTCACAAGAGGAAGTATTAAACGTTAGGGCGCTAGGGAGTATTAAACTTGTACACGTTAGAATGTGTTGATTTGCTACCATTGACAGGTGAGACAGCCTGTGCGGGTCTATGGGGGTGCTTGGCGCGAGAGTGAGACGCAAGCTGCTCTCTGCTCCAGCACAGCTCTCCACACACTTTACACTCCAACGGGGAGTCCCCACCATGGATCTGAAATCATAATCAGTTGTACTAGTATACTTAAAAATGTTAAATAAATCTAAAACAATTTGATGATCAATGGTAATGGCTGCGTGAGAACAGGCAAAAAATACATAAAATTAAAAGTAATTAAAACTAAATTAAATTTTTGTAAGGTTTGTGCATTCACAGAGTGAAAATAATTTTTTCATTTTATTTAAAAATAACTAATTTTATAACATACTTTTATTTGCACATTTTTGAGTTTAAAATGCCTAAGCGCTATCGGAGTAAGCCTCTGATGGACGTAATGACATGGAAAAAACAGATGGACAGTTAAAGCCGATAGTGCTTAGACATTTTAAACTCAAAAATGTGAAAATAAAACAATGTTATAAAAAAAGTAACTTTTAATTAAAATGAACATAATTTATAATTGGTAAATTATAATTAATATTAAGAGCCATAGTCGCCAACATTGCAGATCAATCGCCGTTTCTTTCAGTCCTTGCATACAACTTTAATTTCATTCAGAGTTATAACCTTTTTCGTGCATTCTCTCCTTTTGTTATGACTTGTGTAAATAGGAACATGTGTGATGACAAAATCACCCGCTAGTGGCGCTGTTGTATATTCCATACATTATCCTATCTTGATTTTATTTATTTATTTGAGATTAGATTAGGAAGATTTCTATTAACATGATAAAGGCAAATTTGTTAGATGTTTTGTAGACGGGGTACAGATGGATCTGATCTTACCCTGGCATGGGAGGCAAGGGCCTTCTCTCTAGCAAAGCCCACCCCGCAGTGCTGGCAGACAAATGGCTTCCGTGGGTTGGTCATCTCAAATTTGACCCTGACGGGGGCCAGGGTGGGGGCAGCAGAGGCTGAGGAATTGCCCCCTGTGGAGGAGGTGCCCCCGCCCGCAGCAGCACTGCCGGGCGCTGCGTACTGCTGTGTGCGGGCCGCCACCGAAGTCTCCATGTCCAGTGCGTACGAGAACGAACCACCATTCTACAGAATTCAGAATATATTACTCATTTTTTTTACGTATGAAGTGTTAAAAACTATTTCAAAGATAGCGAGTTGGATTTTGGAAATTGAAAAAAAGGCAAGAAGGTAAAAAATATCACGTACTGAAAATGACAAGTTTGTACTGAAATATATGGCAGAAATGAGTGTGTCAAAAAGTTACTGTTAATTTTAGTACAAAAATCTAACCGTTTCATATACTTTTTACTCTTTTCCTCAGTGTGACCACGATGGTAGTCAGAGTCTTTTTTAAATTACCATTCATATAAGCTGGTGAAAGGAGACAAGTGGGGGGCACAGGCTACAATGGAAGATGAAGTGAGAAGAGATACTACACAACTCCTCCAAGTGACAAGTTTGAGGATGCTGCGGAGGACAGGACTTGGAGATGCAGATTAGGGCTGCAACGCCAGCGCAGACATAAGATATTTGACAATTATTTTTACATGGTTTTATTACCTCTGATGACTGCGGAGAGCGTCGCCGACTTTTCCTCTTTGTTGGTATTGGATCAGGTATAATTGTATCTGTAAAAAGTAACAGTTTCATAACAAATACCAAATATCTTGTTTAAATTTATTCAATGAGGTCCGCACGCGAATTGACATAGCCAAAATTGTGTTGTCAAGGGGCCGGGTTGCTAGGGCAAAGGCAAATAAATATTTTGTTATTTGTTGCGAAGGACGGCAGTCCAATACAAGATTGACGTTCACTTGAGAAAAATGTTCCAAATTCAAAGATGTTCCCGAGTCCATTATGAAAATAAAAACTCTTATCTGTGCACAAAACAATTCAATCAAAATGAAAGTGCCGCAGTAACTTTGCGGTGGAAAGGACAATGGCGTGTTTATACAGAATCATGACTTTGTGAATCTAAGTAGGATTCCACTTCAATTCTTCCTGAAATTCTATAAGCGATTTGGACAATAAGGGATCCACAGTTGCAGCGTAGTGAGCTCACCGTAATCATTGTTGTCGTCTGGGTCGGGCACGAAGGCGTGCACCTTGAGGTGGTTGAGCAGGTCGCACCTCCTGACGTAGCGCAGGCCGCACAAGTTGCAGCCAAACGGCCGGTCGTTCTGGTGCGCCACCATGTGGTTCATGAGGTTGGCCTTCTTGCGGAAGCGGCGGGAACAGAAGTCGCATGGGTACGGCCGCATCGCCGTGTACTCATCCTGAAATGAAAAATATATTCCATACAGGTTAGCAACCAGGCTCTCAGATTGTCACAAATTCTTGGCTTCATTTACCATTGCTCCATAAAACAATTGAGCCGCAGTGTTAAATAATGTCAACAGCTTCAGGTGTTTGCTTAAGTCACAAGCAACAAGTTAAACATTGATTCAATGTGAAAATCTTTAACCCTTTTAACTGCAGCTGACACGCATAGGCGTCAAATGTAAACTTGCATAAAGTGCGGCTGTCAATCATAGATGTCTACATCTGCCTTAAAGAATTCAAAAGTCTGCAAGTGAAATGTGCTAAACCTTTGTGATTGTTGTTCTTGAATAACTAATACATGTGACTGTGCACATAGTTTGTTCACAAGTGTCGTCAATAAATTAAGGTAGAAAACAATAAATGTTTTGAAAATGTGCTAGAAAAAGTATTCCGTACTGGGGGTATTTATACAGCCAGAATCTTCAGAAGGGAGAAGGTTAAATATGTACATAAAAATCTGTAAAAATATGATTAGAAAAATCCGCTTGTTATATTGGAAAACACAATGAAAAGCTTGCAGAATTCCTCACAAGGCAAATCATTTAAATTTTTTTAGAGAAATGTTGATACCTGATCTGTAGGAAGTGGGACGTCTATATCGTTTTCTTCATTCTGCTGCTCAACTGTCACCAGAGCCAGCTGATCCATGGGGACCTCCACTCTGAAGCAAACAGTTACACTCCAAATTAATAAACACTAGCTAAGTAAAAAACATCCTGGCACATTTTTAAGGTGATATGAAGATGATGGGGCTTTGAGATATTATACAGTATTGTCTGATTCGGTCCATAGCTCAGTCCCGTTGATAGATTCAGCTCCTTCGATAGATAAGTTGGAAGAGTGCTTGCATTCCATGCAGATGGTGAATGGTGGATAAATTCTTTTCCCACCAAGGGTGTCAGAAATGATTTCTCGTTTCAGTGTTTATTTTACAACCAAAAATAAAATATCGGCAGGACTATTTTAATAAATTATTAATTAATAATTACCGAATGACTGTTGAACCAGGGTCAAAGTTATGGTCAATGGATCCAGGCGGGGATCGAATCAGCATTATTCTATTTCAAATACGCTAGAAAGATCAGCCACTTGACTCCCTCGGCCATAGCGCCGACGTTTATTAATATGACTATTATATTATTATAACGTTTATTAATACGTTTATTAATTCCTTGACTGATAGGTTGGTATGAGGTTGACCACCCATACTGTAAAAAATGGTTCACTTTGCCAATGTCACCCCTGTTTCAGGGAAGGTTGGCAAGAGTTGCAGGGCTTATGTTCATTTGAGATTGGGTTTTTTATATTGTAGGTCCACATGCGGCATGTGTGAGCGCGAAATTATGCGTGTCTGCTTGTGGGAATGCATTCAATATGAATCTCAAATGATACATATCTTTGCAGCTTAGATTTTGTTATTTTTTTTTTTTGACTTACTCAGCCTTGACATGAAATGATACTAGCCCACTTGGGAGCTGGGAAAACCACTTCAACCGAAGTAATTGGCATAAGACAGGCCTTTCAGGGACTAAGTGGTAAGAAGTTGCATTATATGCGCAGCTTAGTTATGTTTTTAGTGGTCCCTGGTCAAAAAAGATCCAAAAAGTTTAAGGAGATATTGAAGTTGCGCCATAGCTTTGCAACTCAGCACTCTTGAGATGATTATTTTGCACCAAGTGGCACAAGACATAAGCAATAATAGTACCTCTCCTGCCCCCCAGGCTGCACCCAGTCGTCAGTGATGACCTCCTCCGTGACCTGGCACTCCACCTCGTTGTCCAGCTCCACGGCCTCCACAGTGAAGGAATCGCCGCGGTACTGGCCCCCGTCCCCCTCCCCCACCCCGTACGCATGGTTGTACGAGCCCACAATGTCCTGTGCAAAGGAGATGAGATTCTCGGCGGCGGTCTGGTCCGTGTCGGCAATAATCTGCTCGGCCGTCAGATGCGAGGTCTGATCTTCAATCACACCATAATGCTGAGCTTGGTTCTCTATGGCGCATATGACCTCTTCTGCGATGACCCCGTCACTCTGGACCTGAGGAAATAGATATTTATGATGAAGTATACTATTTCTTGACCACTACGCTCTGCCCTCACTGCTGTCAACAAGGGCATGGTGCCCAAAAGAGCGAACACTTCAAATTTTGCAGACAGGAGCTTTGCGGTGGCCGGGCTGGTTGCCTGGAACAATTTGCTCGTCACTGTTTGCGCGAACCAGCCTACCACCACCTTCAGAAAGGGACTGAAGACACTGCTTTTCTCCAGAAGCCATGGCGCCCTTGAGATGGTCCTGGACCATTAAATGGCGCCACAGGAAATAAATCATCCATCATCATCATCGTAGGTTGGTATGAGGCTGACTACCCATACTGTAAAAAAATGGCTTGTGTGAATTCATATGTGAATCCCCTAATGTAATATATATTTGCAACATACATAGATTAGATTAGATCTTAGCTTCCTTGACTTATAGGTTGGTATGCGGCTGACCACCCATGCTGTACAAAATGGTTCGCTTTGCCAATGTCACCCCTGTTTCAGGGAAGGTCGGCAGGAGTTGCAGGGTGTATGTCCATTTGAGATTTGGTTTTTATGTTGTAGGTTCACATTCGGCATGTGCAAGCACGAACTTGTACTTGTCTGCTTGTGAGAATTCATATAATGTGAATCCCCAATGTAACATATCTTTGCAACTTAGATTAGATTAGATCTTAGCAACCTGGATTATGGATAGATTCATTATTAACACTTACTCTGGGGTCTTCCTCCCAGCGCAGCGTGAAGCTGCCGCCATCCATGGCGCCTTCTATGTAGTCCAGTTTATATGCATATCAACCTGTTAAACAAACAATCATTTATCAACGGAAAAAAAACAATCTAAACGCCATTTTCTATTCGTAATAATGCATCATTACGTTGTCATCAATTGAAATCGCGTTACCAAAGATAGATTATTCAGTAATGGAGCAGTAAACATTATGCTAAAATATTAGTTTACAATGGTGGTAAGTACGTGAAAATTTGACGTATGGCGTATGAGGTTATGGATTTATAAACGAAAGGTTATGTCAAAAGAGATGCAATGAAATATACACAAAATATTTTTTCACGCGTGTCATGAGGTATTGACTGAATTGGTCCATCTTTTAAATGCGTCACTGCACAAAATACATGGATAAGGCATGCAAAATTGCTGAATAACACAGTTTTCGTTCGTTTATCGACGGGCGTTAGAAATACATTACGCAATATTGCACATTCTAACAGCCTCCGAGCCGCCAAATAACTTTAATTTAGTAGAAATACTATTGAAATATCTTAATAAAATTATATTTCTTACACTTATCGAGTAATTTAATTTGTTTCTTGGAAAAAATAACCTAACCAATACGGCGATACTGAAGCTTCGTCCTTTGGCTATTTTTTGTTTAGCCTGGGACGCGTTCATAAGCGCTAATAAGCATGCAAACGCAGCCGCGACGATGAAAATACCTAAGCTGTCTTAAAATTCCTATAAAAATAATAAAATATGTTCAAATATGGAAGCAGAATTTATAAATATAATGTGGGTATTTATTTAATGTTGTAGAATGAAATAATCTTGCTTTTATTCGTCATATTATTTATATTTTCTTCATATTATTTTTTTATATTTTTTTTGTCATGGCAGCATCATAAGCGATCGCAGCGCAACATGTCGTCATTTTTGTGAATTAAAATTATTATTATCTGCGAAAGGAAAGGTATGAGAATGCGAGGAAGCGGTTTAGATCACCAAAATATTGTTTGTTTTCGAAAGTTAGTGCCCGTAAAAAAGTGATTAAAACATTTTGTGTATCGTGAAAGCGACCATTAGGATTACAAAACGAAAGGTACGTATAAAAAATAATTATAAAGTTTTGTACACCCAAATAAAATATGGTTACCTTAATTTGTTATTGATGTTTGTAAACACTTACAAACTTTTTAAAGTAAAAATTGAAGCTATTCTGCAGCGTAAAATGCTTAAAAAATTAATGGTAGCTGTGACGGAACACTTTTATGTTACTTCTGTAGATAACAAAGCTGTGTAACCCATGACTCAACAGGGATGTCAACATCATAAGTAGCACATAAATATCTTTACAATGAATAGCGTTCTCTAAGTAATATCATAAACAGAAAGGTGAATTTAAAATGTAAATGTGTAGTTATTTTACCATTGAAATAAAGTAATGTGGTGTTTAAATTCACTTTCTGTTTTTAGCAACCTAACCTTTAAGATTCACGACCTACATTAACCTGTGTTTTGGAAAGCCATTTTCTTTCTCTTACAGATTTTTACAAACGCCGCTGTTTATTACGAATTTTAATATCTTTGTTTTATTCTAGGACTATATAAACACAAGAAAATGGCACCTACGACAATGATCGAGACTGTTACCATAACAAGACCTCTAAAGGTAAGACAATTTTTTTTACAAGTTAAAATGTCTTTTTGTTTACGATTCAAGAAATATTTTATCTTTCCGTTATCCAAAATAAGGATGTTTGTTAATTTTACTTTATAATTAAATCATTTGAACGTTGTATGTAAAACATTTGTTAAATTAATTATTTTTTCTCGCGCCTATTTTGGTCAGAGTCGACTGTGGAATTTTGGCGCCCATGTATAGAAGTATTTTTTACATTATTTGATTATTATTACTTATTCAGTCACTTCTTATCCACTGCTGGACATAGGCCTCCCCCATTATTATTATAGCTACCTTAATATACATAGGTAGATCCAATTGATTTTTATGGGTTGTATTTCATATTTATATATTGAACATTACGTAGCCTATAAGTTGATCCAAATAAATATTTTTAAATGTATGTTAACCTTGTGCTGTAATTGTAAATGCTGCTTTTTCAATTTCAAATCAAAATGAAAATTTAGACA
The DNA here is from genome assembly GCA_951799405.1 of Agapetus fuscipes. Classification (NCBI taxonomy): domain Eukaryota; kingdom Metazoa; phylum Arthropoda; class Insecta; order Trichoptera; family Glossosomatidae; genus Agapetus; species Agapetus fuscipes. The sequence goes on from OX637336.1 coordinate 3,157,504, forward strand.
ACGTAATGTAAACGTATGCTTCGAGATATTTTATTTGGTAAAATAATAATAATATTAGGATGATTTCTTTGGTGAGCGCTGTTTTTTTGTGTGAATCACACCTCAAGAGCCCACTGCGAGCTTGGTCGACGCCATAGAAAGCGCCAATTTTCAAGCAAGACACAGTTGCTGTAAGGCTGGATGGACCTATGGTGACCGGTCTTTGGTATAAGCGTATATGAATTTTTCACCCAGCGAAAAGCATATTTGAAAATATGAATAGTATATTTTTTGTGCTCCGCCGGGATACGAATCCGTAGCCTTCCATTTATGAGTCCAAGACCAAGAGTATATGACCGGTCCAAAGCTATATTTTACGTTTGTATTTATATTTTTTGGCCTTTTTTTTGGCGAAATTTCATTGTTCGTCTTTTTGAATATTGTAACAATGAAATCAAAACACCTTTTATGGGACTACCGTCCTTAGCAATTAATAACAAAATATTTGTATGCATTTTCCCTAGAAACCCGGCAGGGTGGCGACACAATTTTGTGTATGGTAATTCACGTGCGGACCCTTATTGTAAAATATTCCAAATTTGATTTCGCTCGAAGACTGTTCTGTATTATTGAAATTTCAAGTGTTTATCTGTGTGTTTTTAAATGGCTGACCAATGCAACAGTCTTCTACCTTATCAGCCGTTGTCTTATCTGCGTTGTTGACCTATGGATGTAAATGGGATTGGCTATTTCCTTATATTTTCACTCTCTGTTTTAACCAAACGTGAATTAACAACCGCAGACATATTTAAAATTACAAAGAATTCGAATTGCGTATTGATATTATTAGTCATCACTTTAATAGATACATGCCCCCTAAATCTTTATACGGTACTGGTATTGTCATACATTTTAGATATCAAGGAAGGTTTTGTAAAAAATATTTTCAAATTGATTCCTGGACTAGAAAGTTGGTATAAGGCTGACCGCTGATGCTGTAAAAACTGGGCTCACTTTTGCCAGTACCATTCCTGTTTCAGGGTTAATGTTCTTTTGACCGGTCCGTAGTCTAGCGATTAACACTTCTGACTCGTAAATGGAAGGTTGTGGGTTCAAATCCCGGCGGAGCACAAAAAATATACCATTTATATTTTCAAATATGCTCTTCGCTGGGTAAAAAAATCATATACAACCAAAGACCAGTCACTAAAGGTCCATCCAGCCATACAGCAACTGGGTCTTGCTTGAGAATTGGCGCTTTCTACAGCGACGACCAAGCTCGCAGAGGGCTCTTGAGATGTGATACACACAAAAACAGCGCTCACGAAATAACGTAACGTAACGTAATAATCATTGTACATTAAGGCTTTCACGGCCGGCACTTGACACAATCTTAAAATTTTTCTCGGGTTGTGTAGCCATGTTCTATCGGAAGTTTGTTACACTTTTTTGTTACACTTTTTTCCGGACGTTTCGCCCATTATCTGCGATGGGCCTCCTCAGCGTATTTTTTCTTCAGGCGTTCTGACTTCCTTAGCACGGAACTGTCAACGGCCTGTGGGTTGGTTATTGGAAAAAATACGCTGAGGAGGCCCATCGCAGATAATGGGCGAAACGTCCGGAAAAAAGTGTAACAAAAAAGTGTAACAAACTTCCGATAGAACATGGCTACACAACCCGAGAAAAATTTTAAGATTGTGTAATAATCATTATTGAAGTTTGGTTTGTGTAATTCCACTTGCAGCATGTGTGTGTAAGTGATATTCATCATAAGCAGTTTGCCACGACCCACACTTTTTGGAACTCTGCTTTGCACCGTATCATCAAAGGAGTCGTTATGAATGGCCACGTCTATGGATCGGCAACGAGGGAGGATTCTTTCTTCAAACGGAGAACAATGGTGGACCCCTTGGCGGAGCACCGAATGCAGGAGGGCAATGCTTCTAGTTAGAATACGTCACCTTGGGGGGCGGCTCCTCAGACGACACTTCAAAAATCAGGCCCGTTGGGTTACGCAAAATTGGTTGCTATCAAAATATACTCTTTTCTTTCTCCTACAAACAATAATAATAATCAATAATCTTAGTTGCAAAGATATATACTCGTTTACACGCCGAGAAACAAACACATGTAAGTTCGCGCTATAATCTGTAATCTATAATCTAAGTTGCAAGGATATATTCATTAAAAGCTCTCAGATGTATGCCCACAAACAAACACGTGTAGTTCGCGCTTACAAATGCTGATTGTGTACTTACAAATAAAATCCAAACCTCAAATGAACATAAGCCCTGCAACTCTTGCCGACATTCCCTGAAACAGGGGTGACATTGGCAAAGTGAACCATTTTTTTACAGTATGGGTGGTCAGCCTCATACCAACCTATAAGTCAAGGAATGATGTTAAATTTGGCCCGAGTCTAATTTGTTGACATTTTTTCTATCGTTAATGCTGCCTTACTATACATTTTGACGTTATTTTTTGCCACCTGATTTATTTTGATCAATAATCTAAGTTGCAAAGATGTATTAACAACCTACTTTATTAACCTACATTAATAAATGCACCCCCAAAAGCAAACACGTGTAAGTTGGCGCTCACACAATAAATGCTGCATGTAAGACACTAATCTAATCTAAGTTGCAAAGATATGTTACATTGGAGATTCACATTACATGCATTCTCACAACCAGACACGTACAAGTTCGCGCTTGCACATGCCTCATGTGAACCTACAACATAAAAACCAAATCTCAAATGGACATACACCCTGCAACTCTTGCCGTCCTTCCCTGAGACAGGTGTGACATTGCCAAAGTGAACCATTTTTACAGCATGGGTGGTCAGCCGCATACCAACCCATGGGTCAAGGAACACACACGACAAATTACATTTTATACATCACTAAATAATAATATCTATGGACAACAAACAGAAAACAAATTCCAATTTAATAAACCCTAGCCTCCAACATTACAGATCAACCGGCATTTCTTTCTGTCCTTACATACTTCTTTCATTTCCTCCAGAGTCATAACCTTCTTCATACAGGCTCTTCTTTTATTATGACTCTGGATATTCCATTCATTCCATTCACACAGACTTTAAAATTAGCAGACACCCTGCATCCCATCCAAATATTCTCTGAAACAGGGGGGATAAAGGAAAAAGTGAACCAATTTTTATATTATGGTTGGTCTACTTCATATTTATCAAGGAAAAAACATTCAACTGCATAAAAACATCCAATAAAATAAAAATATAAAAACCCTGAAAATTAACATTTCAACAGCATGGGATATCAACCGATACTGTTTTCTACCGTTGTCGAAGCTGATATGGGCAATCTTGTAGCCTCGCGAATCATTTCTCGCATACTTTTTTTTCTTCCGACCATTAAAAATCAAAGGCTTGGTAGTGTGGTGTTTTAATGGAAGCAACATAAGAAGAGGAAAGGGAAACGGGATAAAGATGGCGCTCACGAATGTGTGCGACGTCGAGAAATGGCCGCTGCCAGCTCCTTGAGTTGTGATGTTGGTGGAAACGAAACTAGATTACGGTATTGCAACGTGCTGTTATGATTTGGTTGCGCGTTCAACTTAATCCCAGGTTATTTTCCGAGAAAAAGGCAATAAACAATCAGGAATCGAAACCACAATGTACGTACCCCTGACTTTTGAAGAGTAGGATGTACAGTACTGTATCCTGCCGCCGTTCCACTAGGGGTGGCCGGTACCTCCGCAGATGCGCCTCCACTTTTTTCTGTCCTTACAAACCACTTTCATTTCCTCAATATTCATCACCTTTTTCATACATACTCTTCTCTTATTCTCACTCTGCAGGTTCCATTATTTCGCAATCTCACCTATTTGGTCTAACCATTCTTTCCTCGGCCTTCCCCTTTCGCGCTTTCCTCTGACATTTCCTTTGTACACTTTCTTCGTTAGTCGTTCATTATCCATTCTTTCGAGATGTCCGAACCATCTCATCGTACTTTTTTGTACTCTCATTCTCATATTCTCTTTTATACCACACTCGTTCATCACCCAATCATTACGCACTCTATCATTCAGTGTCTTTCCAGCCGTTGCTCTCAGGTAAGCCATTTCAACCGTACATACTTTACTCAGCTCACATTCATTAACTGTCCACGCCTCACTTCCATACATCAATGTCGGAACCAATATGCCATTGTGGACCGGAAATCTCATATTCTTCGTGAGTTTCCTATTTCTTGCAATTCTTCCAATCGTTCCCATTACACTTCTTCCTCTACTAGCGCGCTTTTCCAATTCTTTCGTCAATTTCCCATTCGACTCAAACTTGCTTCCCAGATAATCAAATTCTTTCACGACCTCCACTCTTGTTTCATTCAGTCTTATCTCAATCTACTCGCATTCCTCAGTCCTGTCAAGCACTAATACTTTCGTCTTACTGGCATTCACTTTTAAACCGTTCTTACTAAAAGCATCATTCATTTTGGTGAGTATCATCTGGAGCTCCTCCGCTGTATCAGCCAACACTACGGCATCGTCAGCATAGAGAAGAACTCCAACATTCGTCTCACCCACTTTCACACCATAATGAGAAATTTCTGCTTCTTTCATACAATAGTCCATGATTATGTTAAATAACCACGGACTCATTACACACCCCTGTCGTACTCCCTTATAATGTAAAATTACGAAATGTTAAACAAACAAGCGAACGCTTAGCCTGCCCTTGAGGAACCTTGTCTAACCTCCTTGGCTTGTAATGACGTGACTTAGGAACTCAAGCGAATGCCAGGCGATTTGTAGCTTTAAAATTATATTTATTTTCTCAAGCGCGTACGCAGTACGGGATGTAGCAGAATGGTACTAATCTAATTCTAAATCTAAGTTGCAAAGATATGTATCATTTGAGATTCATATTAAATGCATTCCCACAAGCAGACACGCATAATTTTGCGCTCACACATGCCGCATGTGGACCTACAATATAAAAACCCAATCTCAAATGAACATAAGCCCTGCAACTGCCGACCTTCCCTGAAACAGGGGTGACATTGGCAAAGTGGACCATTTTTTACAGTATCGGTGGTCAGCCTCATATCAACCTATAAGTCAAGGAATACAAGCAATTAATTACATCCAGTTATACAAACAAACAAACACTAGAAAATCTACAAAACATCTATAAAAATTAAAATTGATTCTTGGCCTAAGCCGCCTACCGCCTACATTACAGATCAGCCGCCATTTTTTTTTCGGTCCTTACATACTTCTTTCATTTCATACAGAGTCATAACCGTTTTCATACAAGCTCTCTTTTATTATGACCCTGGATATCCCATTCATTCGCTATTTCGGAAATTTGTCTATCCATACCTTTCGCGGTCTTCCTCTACCACGACATCCTACTGTTCTTGCAACATAATATACTTTCTTCGTCAATCTTTCATCATTCATTCTCTCCATAATATGCTCAAACCATCTTAGCATACTTCTTTTAATCTTCACTTTCACACTTTCTTTTACACCACACTCCTTACGAAAACTACTTGCGTCAAAACAGTTTGGACTCCACTATATTACAGCTCAATGCTGCCAGTAGAATAAAATATAAAATGTACGCCCCGAAGTCTGTATATACCTTACACAGCTCACAATGCTCCCGAGACCTGGGATTAATGAAAGGAAACTACCCATGTACTATGTATTTACTTCGGTTGGTTCATGCCGGCCAGACGGAGTGAAACTTTGCTGTGAAAAAATATCCCTATCTTAGCATCTATACTATAGTCTTATATTAATTAGCATCGACGGGATATTTTTATTCATTACATAATAACTCCGCCAAAATAAACGTGAAACTATGATACTGGGTAATGAGTGAGTTTTACGCATGACCCGTCAAAAAAAAAATCCCAAGTGACAAACAAAAACGCATGAAAAATATTATGCGTCCAAATGTTGGATACAACTAATCCACTGGTGCCCTGTACAGTCCGTATCTTCTTCTCCAGTTTCAATCCTAGGGTTGGCTTGCAGCAATTTTTTTCACTCTTCTCCATTCTTCCCTGTCTTGTGCGGCTCTTTTAAGGTCTGCATATTATGATGAGCAGCGCACGTCCACCAACAGGTCCTCCAGGTATTCTTGGCGTGGGCGTCCCCTAGAGTTGGTCCCCTCGGTCATCCCCTCCATTATGGCATGCAAGAGACCTTCTTGTGTCAGTCAGACAGTCCATATACATAAGTACAAAAGGGGTAATTCTTGCATATTCTAGATCATTCGATTTCTCGCTCATACCAGCACGCCGTTCTATGTACGTTACTTTGTACTACCATCACACTAGAGCCCGATTGTTCTACACACTAGTGTACATGTTCAGGCGCGTGTGGGTACTTCAATAAATTATTTCGTAACAATATCAGTCACCTTTTTCATACATTTCGTTATTTTACGTACACTCTGTAATCTCTGTTTGCCCTATTCTTTCACAATTTCACCAATCTGATCTAGTCGTGTATTTTCACAAGTATTGTCACTTGGTTTCCCATCACTTTTCCGAGCAGTTCATATGTTGTGCTCTTAGGTGAGTATGTTGATAATACCGACGGTTAAAAGGCAGTAGGGCATAAGCGACATAAACTAAATTGTTCAGGAGAGCAGTTTAAAGTTTGAGATTGCAGAAAAATGGCACAACTTTTTTATTTTGTATCATAATATTATCGTTAAAATCGAAACGGCTCTAAAATTAAAAAAAATAATGGCATTTATTGGCATTCCTATTCATGCGGTTGTACGATTTTTTTATATCACAAGCGCCTTTAGGACATAAAGGCCAAAATCTTGTCATAACAAAACCATACTTTGAAAACTCAGTTGTTTGCTTGGGGGCCGTCCATAAATTACGTAGATTTTGGCCGATTTTAGACCCCCCCCCCCTTACAATCATCCTATAGTCATTATCTAATGACCGCCCCCCCCCCCCATAATGTTATATTACTTACATAATATTTTGTATATTTTGTAGAAATTGGTATTTACAAGAACGACGTCACTTTTGGTAGTCGTATATCATTTGCCATCATCCGCAGACCAGACTCCCCCCCCCCCCTTAATGCGAATGACGTAATATTATGGACAGCCCCTTGGGCATAAACAACACCAAAATCATCGTAGAGCTATGGGAGTTAGCGCATTAGAAAGAGCGGAATTTTTCAAGTAGGATAGCATTCATAACTCATAAAAGATAAAAAGAAAAACAACTTTGTTTTCGATTACTATGAGTATATTTTAATTCCACAACCGGTTTCGCAAACATCCGTTCGCATCATCAGGTGGTTAAATTAATACCTGATGATGCGAACGGATGTTTGCGAAACCGGTTGTGGAATTAAAATATACTCATAGTAATCGAAAACAAAGTTGTCTTTCTTTTTATCTTTTAAGATAAACGATTACAAAGTTAATGCCCCTACAATCAATAAAATTCATAACTCATTTTTGACCAAAATATTGCTAATGCCCTACTGTCTTTTAACCGTCGATATACTCTCGGTTGGCCTTGGCATGGCTGCAGCACGCTCTCTATATTATCCAGAGTTTTCTATATTACAAAATCTGATCCCGCCAATGGACACAGAAGAGAGGGAAACCAGAGCACGGGAGAGTTCTGCCTCGTAGGCCATATTGGGAATACATGGAAAACGAAAGTTGGATGATTTGTTTACGAAATGTACTCGTACATGGTGTGTTTTTGTATTCTTATAATTTTACTGGGGTTCTCTTTTAATTAAACTGCAATTATTTATTTTAACAGAACTTATTTTACACGGTTCAGTTCACAATTTACAACAATTGACAATCACTGTTTATTGGTCTTTCACGACAGAATGCTTGAAGCGACTACTCTGCTGATGCCCCATTGTAGTCCGTTTATATAGGTACAAAAGAGATCCTTCTTGCATATTCCAGACCATTCGAACTCTACCATGATGAATCATACTAGACGGTATTACACACACTGTTGTACCTGTACAGACGCACGTAGGTACTTCGAAGTTCGTAGTTCGTAACACTATCACCATCATACTAGTGCCGGATTGTTCTATACACTATGTATGCACGTACTGGTGCACAGTATGTATTCACATAAGTTTTTTTTTTCATTGAGTATGAAGTCATTTAAGCTAACCTTGAAACTACACGATCTTCGACGCTTCATTTTGCTCTCTTCTTAATCACGAGCAATATCGATAATTGCAATCTTCACTTTTCTATTAAGACGAACACTTGGAACGTCTATCCATCTCTGTCTACATTGTGTCAACCGTTAATAATTAAAAAGAGTGGGAGCTAGTTCGTTATTGGAAAACGTTTGTATTGTCGCTTTAAGCTGAATGGTCCGTGCACACCAGAACTTCGAGTACCTATAAACTTGTAAGAACTTTTAACTAACTAATTAATTCATCGAGTATCCCAAGATGACTATTTAAAGTTTAAAAGCGTTATCCCATTTGATTTAAAAAAAAATGAAATTTCTCGATGACTTCCTCGCTTCGTAAAATTGAGATCTTCTTCGAGCTCATGGATACTGAGATGAGAATGACAAGCTATATTGTCTTCCTGCTATATAGCATCTCATTAGCTACGATAATAATAATATTAGGATGATTTATTTGGTGAAAACTGTTTTTGTGTGTATCACACCTCAAGAGCCCTCTGCGAGCTTGGTCGTCGCTGTAGAAAGTGCCTATTCTCAAGCAAGACCCAGTTGTTGTAAGGTTGGATGGATCTTTCAGTGACCGGTCTTTGGTAAAGGTTTATGAATTTTTCAACCCAGCGAAGAGCACATTTGGAAATATAAATGGTATTTTTTGTGCTCCGCCGGGATTCGAATCCACGACCTTCCATTTACGAGTCCGAAGTGTTGCCACTGGACTACGGACCGGTCCAAGAAATGCCAACAACACGCGGTGTACCTAGCGGTCACCCATCCAAATAGCATCCGCGCCCAATGTTGCTTAACTTCGGTGATCTGATGAGAACCGGTGCTTTCAACACGGTATCGTCGTTGTCAACGATGTGTGCGTCTTTTATCTCCCTTTCTGGAGACATGATCTCTGTAAAATTGCCTTCTTAACCTGCTGTATCTCACTATGTTCTCAATCCCATAGTATTCTGTGATTTTTTTCATTATAAGTTTACTTCTATTTTGTTCAACAAATAAACCTATTACGGTGTTTTTCACTCACAGCAAGCCCAACTGCCACCTTACGTGAATTTGCCATACAGAAAAACGATGATCCATGGACCAGTTATAGATCAAACGTGTTGTGAAAAACCCTGTTAGAGTTTCATGATAGTTATTGGCTGGAAATTTAAGGCGACCCAACTCTTACCATTTATTTATTATTGAAATACATTCATAATACACTTTTTTCTCTCTTTTTTTTTTTTTTTTTTTTTTTTTTTAAAAAAAATAGATTTGTGAAGAGGAATGCAATTCACCAACCTATTCTGCCTGGCCAGAAACAGGTATTAATATCATCATTTAATAATTCATTATTGTTTATTATTAATGAATTATTAAATAATAATTACCCAATAACATCTGTTGAACCAGGGTCAAAGTTAAAGTCAAGTGACCCAAGCGGGGATCGAACCAACGTTGTTCCATTCGAAACATGCTAGAAAGATCAGCCCTCTTGGCCCCCGCGGCTATAACCCCGACATGAATCTATTATCTTAAATCTATTACATTTTTTATTATATTTTTGTAACGCTATACCTCACCAAAAAGAGACTAAGCTCTTGTGTGTGGTGAGGGTGCCACTTACTCCTTATCCACTAACTATATGTCCTCGTGTGTAGGAGCTTTCGCTTCTCCCAGAGTCCACTCAAAGGCAGCTTAGCTTAGTCGAAATGAGAACAGCAAAAAATAAGAAAAGCCTCTGCAAGAAGTCTACCTTTTGTATACTCGAAAAAAGCTGTACTCTGTTAAACGCTTGTGTAATCTTGTTGCTGTGCTTCCCCGGGTAACGTACGGTTCCCACAGGTTTAGTCCATGCTCACAAATGATTCGGCCTAGTTTTTTTTAGTGATAAACGCCGCTTTTCTCGTTTTTGTAATCCTATTAGGAAGTCCTAAGCTACAAATCTATTATCCACCTAAGTAGGTATGAGCTGCTATTGTGTTTAATTTTTTTTTACTTGGTGTATTATTTACAAAGTAGAACGTGTATTCACTGGGGGTGATCAGAGCCTCTGTAGAGTCACTTCCAATTACTTTAACCATGCGTATTTTACCGGAAGGTGCTTTTCGAGATCTGTTGCCGTGGTATATCGAAGCTGTATCTTCTTATCGTATCGTCCATGTTAATAAAATTAATAAAGAAGTAATAGAATAAGTATCATTTGGTGTCATAACATCCGTGTCGAAAACGTTTCGATTTAATTGTAATATTTTCTTTTATGGTAGGTAAAGAAAACATGTTAACGTTGTTTAGAAATGTAAGCTTTCATTGGTAGCGTAATTGTGAAGCCGCACAAATGCCGGGGCTGTAGTAAAATAAACGAATAATTAAACCAAAATCAATAGGGCTTACGCAGCGCGGACTTGTTGCGACCTTTTCCAAGGGTCCGCAAGAAACCTGCATAATCAGTCAGCGGGCCATCAGTCGTAGCGTCCGGTCCTCCCCGTACGGCCAGGCCCTCCTAACTGTGCCAAACTAAAGCCATTATCTCAAAACTTGTTAACCAGTTGCTCGCAGTGTTGATTCCATCATAATAATAACAACTTGGGGGATTTATGCGTGGATCGCACTTCTATGAGCTTTGTCGTCCAGAGTGCCATCTCAAGAAACAACTGATTTTGGACTTGGTGAATGTTTGTGACCAGTTTTGATGTAGGCACATACGTATTGGTTGATCTTAATGACCTTCGATTTTCCTAGAGTTGCGTTTGAGTTGGAAGTGCCAAAGAGCCAGATTCTGTGAGACTTGGAGAATCTTTGTGACCAATTTTGATCTTGGTATATGAGCATTGGATGATTTATTTTGTGAGTGTCAATTTTGTCTGGATCTTTACCGCAGAGCTTGGTTGTCGTTTGGTATCGCTATCTCCGTAAAACCCAGTTCCTGTGAGACTAGGTGAATCTTTGTCACCAATTTTGATGAAGACATATGCGTATTCGATGAAGACTTATGCATAGCAAGTCTGAGGAGCAAACTACAAAACGCGTCGGGTGAATGATTGTGAAATAGTGTAACAATTTGATCCAAAATGTTGAAGAAGAACGTAAAAAGGGATGGCGGGGAAGAACGCAGAATTGCTCGTGTGCATTATAGGAATTCTGGTGTTGACTTGGATGAAAGTGGAGTTCCTTTAGAGCCGAATTACCGTGCTCCCGATTTACCTGCTCAACTGAATATTTGCACCCTGGAGAGCACCTACCGTTCGTACCAACCCCCCTTGGCCAGAACTCGACAGTTTGTTAGCGACTCCAACATTTGCATGCAGAAAGACGCTGATTGGTACAGAGAACCGAGGATCCATTCCACTTATGACTCAGGTCCTGTCAACTTTAACATCACTGCTTCACGTTATCCATCCGCAGATAATGCCGCCGTTGAAACTGTAACAACCAGATTCAAAACTCCTGGAAGTGTATTCGTTCGCTTTAAGACTCTTTTTGGCAGAGATGGCAGTTCACAGAGAGTTGAAGTGATCACTGATGATACAAACTATGGAAGTCGAAACATTGTTACTTCTGATGAAAGCGGGATTATAAGGATGAAGACTCTATTCGGAATGAAGGGTTCTAATGCTGTCACTGTTAATGAATCAGTGGGGGAAGCGAATGATAAAGATGGCGGTACAATTGGAGAACGGATCGGTCGTGTGAGAGCGTACTTTGTAAGGAAAGGGGAATCAAAAGGAGAAGTCGATAATGAAGTACAAGTCACTGTGCCTTCCGATGGCATTATCAGGATGAAAACTTTCTTCGGTGGCAGGCGCGTCTCTGATTGTAACGCGCCTAATCTCGATCAAAACGAAAATGGAAAAAATATTTCGAGCCGCTTTAAGACATTGTTCAGTAGAGATGTCAGCTCGCAAACTGATGCAACGAATTCAAACTCTACCGGCGTAGAAAGCGCTGAACCAAACAATAGTAAATTTTCTCGTTTTAAAAATATGTTTGCTCTGAAACGTGATGAACAGCCACATGAAGAAGAAGCTGCTAAAGATATTAACGATAGACAAGTATTCAGTCGACAATCCAATACCCCTGCACCATGCAATGATACACAATCGTCTGGTCCACGTCGTATTCCTGCTTGGATGGATGACGCTGTGAAAAAGGTCCGCGCTTCCCTTTCTGGCACTCGCGTTGATGACGTGGAGATTCCAGAACCTGGCAGAAGACCCCGGCTGTCTTTGATCCACCGTGTGAAGAGCAGGAAGTCCTGGAGTGCTTCCGGTTGGCGCTGGAGACGAGCTGGAGAGTCTCAGGCTCCAGGAAGACGATCCGCGCGAATGGAATGCGGAAATTTCCCCTCTTTACCTTCTTGCTGTAAAGCGCCGGAAGTTTCCTTTGGCGCTCGACGGACTTCTTCCGGAGAGCCTTCCCCTTTCGTACAGGTCAGATAATATTATTACGCACATTTTATGTTTCTTCTGCTTGCTTCCTATCATATAAAATAACATTACTAATTTTACAATAAATAATATTTAAAAGTAGTTCCCCGTTTGTTTTCCTTGTGTGAAATTAATTAATACGGCACCTGTATCCAGGACGACTTTCTGTTAATAATATAAGCTTTCTATGTGCTTCACAAGAAGTACCTCATTTGAGGCACATTTGTGTAAAGCATGCGGTGAGCTTAGAATGAAAATATTTTTCCTGATTATTTTAATAAATGTCTTCGAAATGTAAGGAATTAAACGAAAAATCACGAGTGAAAATTTTTGATGAATGGTTTCCCAAAATATTTTGATTGCAATGCTATGTTCTAGAAAAATCTAATATAAATTAAGTTAATGCATAAAACAGCGAAGATGGTGCTAAATTCAGTCTATTAGAACATGTTCGGAAATACTGTTGTGTGAAAAATATACATATTTTTTTCAAAAACATTAAATTGTTATGAAATTTCGGTACAAGATATTCTGATTATTCCCTTAGTTACTTTGTTTGATCAAAGTTTTACACAATCCCCTAATGTAGTCCGCCGATCCGTTTATCGCCGGACCCATCTTTTGCATTTAGAACACCCTCCGGTCTCGAACTCTGTACTTGCGTGCTAAAAGTTTATCCCCGTGCCAATTCACTCCGCCAAACCTCACCCAACTCAATATCAACTAATCCACAAGTTCACAAAGTCCGGTCACCAACCGCAACCCAACCTTCATCGTCTTACGCTTCATACTGAGTAACCTCAAGCTTCGGACGCTTTGGTTACACTTATCGTAGTTTTTTTAACGATTTTTGGCCTTATAAAAGTAAAAACGCATCCCTCCTCGCTCACTCCTTTGGATCACAGTTGGTGCTCCGGCACACGACTCGGTTGGTGTTGTCGAAAACATAGGTCCTTCGAGCCGGATCAATCGGATGCATGAACTGAACATTTTAGTGATACTTTCGTATCAATATTCGTACAAGTATGAGTTAAATAAACATAAGATTGCCTACGTTAAACATATTTTTCGCAATTCTTACACGCTTCTGATTTAATGCTAATATTACATATCTTGAAGATAAAAATTGCATTCTTTACTATTAAAAGTATTATGCAGTTTTCGTGTAGGTTTCCAATCAAGAAGTAAAAACTCAAAAGAGATAACCCATACTATCGAAAGTTTGACATTTAAAAGCAAGAATGTCAGCTTTGACAAATGTGCTTATTGACAGAATTATCGTTGTTTTTATTTTATTTTTATACTTAGAATTTTGTTATTGGATGGATATACATATTTATTTTGCACTGCATAACTTTCTATCGAAAAGTCTGGAGCATCATTATTTTCTAAAAGCAGTGCTTTGTTAAGATAGCTATTTGTCTCGGCTGGTCGCCATCCTCTTGACTTTAGGATGGGAGTCGACGTCCATGAGTCGATAGCATCCTAATTTTCTTGCAACCTTTCGATAGACTTCCTAAGATTCTTCATTCGAAAATGCTGCTGAGAAAGGTGCTATGTCTTATTGAATGACCTATGACTTGTTTCTATGATTCATTAGCCATTTCGGTCTCCTACGAGTAGGTCTAGCAACACTCTTTAATTGGATTTATTTTCATAAAAGACACCCTTATTCATAAAAGGGATTTAATCGTTAATTCAGTTTAAGCCTGATTTTTGGTTTAATTTTTTTTTATGAACAAGGCCTAATGTCTAAAAATCTGTATAAACCTCGAACACAACATCATGTTTCGGATTTCGAAGGATTCTAATGACGTCGATACTTGAGGTCATACTTCAATGGCGTCTCCAGTGATGCGTACTGTGTGAACTGTGCTTGCTTTATTTATTTACTTATTCTTATCTTCCGCATTCCTTTGATGATACAGTCGTTCTGTTATGCATCTATCGTTCATTGCAACTGTCACCTCATTCCGACGATATGTAGTAAGTGTTTTTTTGGAGGTAGTACCTATTACTGTCAAAGAGTAAAGAAGCCCCGAGTGTAAAACATGGCGTAAACTCACCTCGTTTACGTATATCGAAAATGTATGGAATATACGACAGCACTCCTAGAGAGTGATTTAGTTATGGTACATTTTTTCGATGCCGGCAATTTATAGTTTAGTTATAATAAAATAGTTAACGCAATATAATACACTCGGTGTACTGTACCGTTAGTAAATATTAAAAAAAAAAAAAACTAATTTACGCTCACATGTCGTGGGGAGTAAAAAATGTATGGGAGTTTGCGTTGCCATTTACGCTCACTTGATTTTTCCTATGGAAGATTCAACACCGCCTCCAGAGAGCGTAAATGGCGACGCGAAGTTCCGTAATTTTTGTACTTTTCTCGAAACGTGAACGACT
This sequence comes from Agapetus fuscipes, assembly GCA_951799405.1. Classification (NCBI taxonomy): domain Eukaryota; kingdom Metazoa; phylum Arthropoda; class Insecta; order Trichoptera; family Glossosomatidae; genus Agapetus; species Agapetus fuscipes. The sequence continues at coordinate 3,172,519 of OX637336.1, forward strand.
GAGCGTACTAGTTTTATATACTACAGTTACTTTTATCACATTTTTTTTGGAGTCTGCAGTTCTAAAAAAAATCTCATTATTGAATGACATCTATTGTTTGCTTTTATTGGTTCGCCACACGCTTCTGATGCTTCAGAAGCGCTATTCTGTTAAATTCCTTACGACCTTAAGACGACGAGATAGCGATTCGTGTCCAAAAATAACGTGTACTGTGATTTTTTTTATTATCTATTTTTTCACTTTGCCAATTTCACCCCTGTTTCAGGGAAGGACGGCAAGAGTTGCAGAGCTTATGTTCATTTGAGATTGGATTTTTATATTGTAGGTCCACATGCGGTATGTGTTAGCGCGAAATTATACATGTCTGCTTGTGGGAATGCATTTAATATAAATCTTAAATGATATATATCTTTGCAGCTTCGATTAGATTAGATTAGATCTATTGAGTTCTTTCTGTGACTTGGATTGATATCTTAAGTCTAAGGAATTTAGCATAATATTGCAATAATATGTAGCGCTTCAGATATTTCTTGTATTTGGATCCATAATAAACATTTTTGTCTCCCCAATTGGTTCGGATAACGGACGCTCTACTGTATTTTGCTTACTGCTTCTGCTTTGCGTTTAATGTTTATTGTGGTAAAAATAATTAGGTGTTGCTGATGTAAAAGAGCAATGGAATCCTGCCCTCTTGCCCGTTGTCCTCGTTCTCATATTATGGAGATAGCGGTCATTGTAACTGTCAGCAAATTCCTTGCAATTTTTGACCGCAAACGCACTCACTTGTTTATCTTGCAAAATTCTCTTGGCGCCAAATCGACACGCCCCACTCTCCCTTTCCAATCAATAATATTCACAACAATATTGTATTTAACATTTTTCTTCTTAATCTTGTTCCTCATTGAGAGTTGTGACCCTTGTGGCCCAATAACTATATTTTTATTTAGCACTAATACTTGCAGAATGAACGTAAAGTAATTTTATATATTAGACTTATTTACTGTAGGACCTACTGCCAACCATATATATATACAAGGATAATTTATTTATAAGGTACACATAATAAAAGAGCGCCGTTTTTGTGTGTGTCACACCTCAAGGGCCCTCTCAAATCACGGAACCATGTTACAGTAATTGCGAAGGCGGCAAGAGTTGCAGGGCTGATGTTCATTTGAAGCTTAGATTTTATTTTTTGAGTACACATGCAGGAATTTTCACCGTGAACTTAGACGTTTTTGCTTGTGGGCGTGCAATAAATCATCTTCTTCCACAGCCTCTCTCATTCCACTTCTGAACGTAAACTGCCTCTAATCTTCTCCATGCCTTTCAAAAGGCTGCCGTATTGACCTTTTTAAATTCTAGATTTCGATGTTTAGTTGGCAATAAGTTACCACTGTTTCTGAACGGGTTGACTATTTTATTTCATCCCCCTGGAAGTCTCATCACCACGGTAATTCTTACCTACCGAATATCGGTAATGTTTGTATCAAGACCTGTCAATCCAAGATGGCCACAAGTGAACAGCTGATTAGTCTTCATAAAAATATTACCGGTAGGTAAGAATTACCGTGGTGATAAATCTTCCAGCAAGCCTAGCGAGTCTAAGAGCCCGTTCCCACTTGTCGGGTGTCGGATCCGTATATTAATCGGAGGTTCCAGTGGCAGAACATTATGTATGAGCTATTCACACTTGTGAAATGTTCTGCAACTGGAACCTCCGATGAATATACGGATCCGACACCCGACAAGTGGGAACGGGCTCAAACCCTTAGGGTTACAGGCTCCTTTAAATACGAATCTTAAATGTTTACTTATCTTTGGAGTTAGGATTAATTATAGATCGCTGATTGTCGATAGAAGTGGCACTGAAAGAATGAGAAGAAAGTTACATAAATTTAACCTACTTATCGGCATTTTGTGAGTGATCTGTTTCCCGTGTGACATTTCAGTGTCAAATTTTTGTTCGCCTCACATTATGTAAGGAAATACCTCGTCGTGTATAAAACTGTCAGTTTTATTACGAAAATGTTGGAAATAGGAATTAGGTTACGAGACGCCCTTGGCGAGTTGTTTTTTTTTTGTCGCCAGCGCTTTTCGCAATTCATCGAAAAAAATTGGCCTGAATCTTTTCATTCGTAAGTAGGTCCTAAATTTTCTTTTGAAATCCATAGAAATTTTGGATGGTTTGACTGGAATATTTTATTATTACTATTCTCTTTTGCGTCTTCTACAACGATCCGAGCTATCCTACTTTTATTCATGCGGTATTTATTATGTGTCCCCTACAGAATACTCCATCCCTCCAACCACCGCGGTGTCTGATGCTGTATTCACTTCATCGGTCCATCGTGTGGGTGATCTTCCCCTTCCTCTCTTCCCAATCAAGCTAACGATTACAACCGGCCTTTTCAAGTTATCCTTTTTGTCACGGACAACGTGTCCGAAACTGAATAATCCATCGTGTACAGAATTTGGCCACAGTCAAGCTGTCCATGGGACTCGCAGCATGCGCCTCCAGCACCACATTTCGAACTTGTCATTTTTTCTCCTTTCTGCTGCTTTTATGGCCCATATTTTAGGGGCGTAGATACAAAGTAGATTGGATTAGATTCCAGACAAGCTTTAGCTTGGTACTCATACTCCGGTCTTTCCAGATTTTGTCTAGCATAGACAATAGACATGGCATTTTTACCAATGCCGATATGACGTCTTATCGCCGATATTCATTCCTAATTTGAGGTCCAGGGAACTGAAACTCATTTTTAATGCAAATCTAACGTAATATTGATTTGAGGGCCAGTCTATAGTCCAGTGGTAACACTTCAGACTTGTGAATGGAAGGTTGTGGGTTCGAATCCCGGTGGAGCACAAAAAATGTATTATTATATTTTCAAACTTGCTCTTCGCTGGGTTGAAAAATTTATAAACCTTTACCCCAGACCGGTCATCAAACGGTCTATCCAGACTTACAGCAACTGGGACTTGCTTGAGAATTGGCGCTTTGTAGCGACGACCAAGCTCGTAAAAATCCGGTCGATAGCTCAGTTGGCAGAATGCTTGCATTCCATGCCGAGATCAAGGGTTCTATCCCCACCGAGACATATCTTAGATCATAGACTGTCTGTCCTGTCCCAACCCGGCCAAATGACATTCAGTTTTGAAAAGCGTTGAGTACGTTGTTTGGTTGGTTCGTAGTTTGTTGTTGCTGATATGCAGGGTGGGAGGAATTGGGGGGGAGGGTGCAGGAATGGGAGGGTAGAGGGTGTGTTCCCGGGGTAAGGGCGGCAGTCGACGTCGGGACGTCGTGGCGCGCGCACCGACGCTGTACATCGCTCCAGACTCGCGCTCAAAATACACCCTCAACACCCCAACAAACATAAAGGATCAAACGGGTATCACATTCTAGACAAAAACACCCAAAAGGGAAAGTGAATCTAAATAACAACCCCAAAGATATCCAAATTAACATAAACAATATTGTGAACAATCTAATGAAACTATATCAATTTAAAACGACGTGTTTTTTTCTACGTTTCGCGACATTTTTGTGTTTTGATATCACGTCCGCCATTAAAATGATAACTGCACATTTTTTATGACAGCTTAAATATATATTTTATTTAATATCTCCCCATTAATAATAACGTTCAACTAAATTTTGATTACTTTTTAAAGCTTGATGCGTCGATCAATGTAAAGTACATTTATGGTTTTATGAATGATTTCTGTTCTTATTTACATCGGTCAAGTAAATGAAATATTTTTTATTCGTTCAGTTTTTATATGCTTGAATTTTTTGCGTAGGTACTACTGAAATGTAAAAATTAATAATAATATTTAATCTCGAATAAAAAAGCTACAGCTTCGTACATAGTTCACTTTAGTTAGTCCTTTAAAATAACTATTTTTTTTAAGCAGTTTCTTCATTATAAGGTTGGCATGAATCCGACCTATGATGCTGTAAAATATTTGGTCCACTTTTGCCAATACCAACTCTGTTTTAGAGAGATGCGACAGGAGTTGCTTGGGATTATTTTCAATGGGGCTTAGATTATTTGATAAGTACACACGCATCATGTGTAAGCGCTAACTTAAACGTGTCTACTTTTGAACGCGCATTGAATATTATTCCTAAATGTTGATATATCGTTGCAACTTCCAATACAAATTATTATCATCAATCGTCGATTTATATGATTATTACCTCCATGTTTTGAGAATATTTACATACCTGAGTCGTAAAGAACCAACTGTAGGGATCTAGTTTTTTTTTTTTAAGATAACATAAATTTAAAGAAACACCACAAAAAACATATTTTTATATTTCATATTTGTCTTATTTTTGAAAAAAAATCTAGATGTCACTTTTGGGTCTATACCACTCACTGACAAGGATTAACAATGACTGATACTTTTATAATTCTTTTCGATGTGAAAAGCTTATCTCTGAAGAGTTTGTGTATTCACTCAGTGAAAATTCATATTTATGAGGAATTATAAAAAGTAAAAAAAAAACACATTTATCACAAATTGAGTACCTATTTATTTCTCTCAATAAATTTCTCTTATAAATCCTCAATTTTGTAAATAATGTTTTCTTAATTTGTGTAATTCCTCATAAATATGAATTTTTACTGTGTAAATATAGACTCTTAAAATTCTTAAAATCTTTTTACAAACAGAGCTTTATTTTCACAAATTTCGTATTTATTTCTCTCAATAAATTTCTCTAATAAATACTCAATTTTTTAAATTAAAACTCTGTTTTCTTAATGTGTGTAATTCCTCATAAATATGAATTTTCACTGTGTAAATACAGACTCTTAAAAGTCTTAAAACCTTTGTATAAACAAGAGTTTTATTTTCACAAATTGCGTATTTATTTCTCTCGATAAATTTCTCTAATAAATACTCAAACCGTGCGTTTTTTTTCCATTTCTATAATTTCTCATACAATGTTTTTTTTCTTATACTATACTTTTTGATAATATTTTTATTACATTTTGCTCTGCATACAAGTGAAGATGGATAAGTGATCTTTTTATTGTTTCTCCCTGAAGCGCATCCCTTTATCGTCTTGTTCTCCCCGCTTGGAGTCTCCAAGGCGCCGTAAAGACGAGGGTAAACTCGAACCCGAGGCTCTGCTCTCAGACAGCCACTCATCACACCTGTCTTAATAATATCTACCGGGATAACGCGGCAAGAAGTTACACTGCATGTGTAGCTTAGTTGCGTTTTGCGAAGAAAAGTATACAAGAAATGATTCACGAGAAAACAAGATTGCCCTTAGCTTCGAGACAGCTATAATTTATGTTGCAAAGATATATTAACATTTAAAGCTCATATCAAATGCATGCCCGCAAGCAGACTCGTATAAGTTCGCGCTTAAACATGCCGCATGTAACCTACAATATAAGACAGTCTTACAAGAACATAAGCCCTGCATCTCTTACCGATCTGACCCTGAAACAGGGGTGACATTGGCAAAGTGAACCATTTGTTTTACAGTATGGCTGGTCAGCCTCATACCAACCTATATGTCAAGGAATATAATAATTTGACAATACTTTTAGTGTCGTTTTGTAAGTTCACCGCAAAGGCACTGCATATCCTTTGTTTGTTGCATGTTTTTTATACTTCATTGGGAATAGGGAAAACCACAATATATTGAATGAGCGGTTGGCGTAAGGGTGAGCCCTTTACGTGTGAAAATGATTAGGTTATATTCGACCGAAACTCGGAGATAATTCGGAGAGATTCTCACAATTGCCGCGTTGCTGCCGTAGGGGTCGCGAGTGAAACTTTTTTTCTTTTTAGAGATAAGGGGGACAACCTTACGCCAACCAATTTATTTGGAGGTGGAGGCTTTCCTGCACCCTTAGGAGCTGGTACTGGCTGCTGAAGAAGGTTGAGTAAATTTTGCCATGTTGTGATGATTTTGGGTTTAGAATAATTTCTTAAAATAATCGGTCCCTAGTCCAGTGGCAACACTTCTGACTCGTAAATGGAAGGTTGTGGGTTCGAATCCCGGCGGAGCACAAAAAAATATACCGTTTATATTTTCAAATTTGCTCTTCACTGGGTTGAAAAATTCATGACACCTGTACCAATGACCGGTCACCAAAGGTCCATCCAGCCTTACAGCAACTGGGTCTTGCTTGAGAATTTGCGTTTTATAGCGACGACGACCAAGCTCGTAAAAAGGTTGATAGCTCAATTGGCAGAATGCTTGTAATTCCATGCCGAGAGCATGGGTTCGATCTCAAGGCTTACTCAGCCTTCACAAGAAATGGGAACCAGCCCCCTCGGGAGCTAGAAAACTCCCGGTCCCAAAATAGGTCCCGAACCGCCATAAGCGACCCCTTCGCGGATAACGCACGCAAGAAGTTACACTATATGTGTGGCTTAGTTTGTGTTGCGTTTATTGTAAAGGCGCAGGCTAATGCGCCATCATGTTACCCAGCCGAGCAATAAAAGCGCCATAAAATTTGCCATTTTGCAATATAATTTAGTAAGTGTATCAGATATGAGTGGGGAGGGAAACGGACGAAAACCAACCCCATTATTAACAAAATGCACCTGCAACGCAACTAAGCTACACAAATAGTGTAACTTCTTGCCGCGTTATCCCCGAAGTGGTCGCATGTGGCGAGTTGAACCTATTAATTTTTACAGGTAAGGGAGCTGGCCTTACGCCAACCACTTCAGTTGAAGTGGGGGTTTCCCAGCTCCCGAGAGGTCTAGTACTCATTTTTTGTGAAGGCTGAACAAACCTTGCCGGTATTTAATTTTGGGGTTGGAAATAAACACCGAAACGGGAAATCATTTCCGACACCCTCGGCGGGATTCGAACCCGAGCTCACAGCATGGAATACAAGCACTCTACCAACTGAGCTATCGTCCGGACTGCTTAAATTATAAATCGTTAGTAAAAACGCATTGCACATAATAAAATAAATAAAAACATATTACGCAGATATCCAGAGTCATAATAAGAGGACTGCTTGTATGAAGGTTATGACTCTGGATGAAATGAAAGAAAGAAATGGCGGTTGATCTGTAATGTTGGCGGCTAGGGCTAGGACTGGGATTTTTTAGATTAGAATTTTGTATCATGTTTAAGCTTTGATGTCCATAGATATTATTATTTGTCGGTTGTAAAAATGTAATTTGTCATGTATGTTCCTTGACTTATAGGTCGGTATGCGGCTGACCATCCATGCTGTAGAAAATGGTTCACTTTGCCAATGTCACCCCTGTTTCAGGGAAGGTCGACAAGACGTTGCAGGTTGCATGTTCATTTAAGATTTGGGTCTTTATGTCGTAGGTTCATATGCGGCAAGTATAAGCGCGAACTTATACGTGTTATCTAGTAAAAATGCGTATGATGTGAATCCCCAGTGTCACATATCTTTGCAACTTAGATTAGATTAGAGGTGTCATTTACACCAAAACTTCGCCAGACTCATAATTGAGTTTTAGACATTCGTTTACCCACAGCGTATGCATATGAGATAGATTCTCAACTTCTAATCTGCCTAAAACTTCCCTTGATCGTGTGAATTTAAATTGTATGAATGTCCGGTCGATAGCTCAGTTGGTAGAGTACTTGCATTACATGCCGCGAGCTCGGGTTCGAATCCCACCGAGGGTGTCAGAAATGATTTCTCGTTACGGTGTTTATTTCGAACCCCAAAATAAAACACCGGCAAGGTTTACTCATCCTTCACAAGAAATAAGTACCAGATCTTTTGGGAGCTGGGAAACCCCCACTTCAACTTAGGTAGTTGTCGTAAGGCCACCCCCTTTACCTATATAAATAGGGTTCAACTCGCCACATGCTGCAAGAAGTTACACTATATGTGTAGCTTAGTCGCGTTTTTTTTTTACGTTCCTTGACTTATTGGTTGGTATGTGGCTGACCACCCATACTGTAAAAAATGGTTCACTTTGCCAATGTCACCCCTGTTTCAGGGAAGGACGGCAAGAGTTGCAGGGCTTATGTTCATTTGAGATTGGGTTTTTATATTGTAGGTCCACATGCGGCATGTGTTAGCGCGAAATTATACATGTCTGCTTGTGGGAATGCATTTAATATAAATCTTAAATGATATATATCTTTGCAGCTTAGATTAGATTAGATTAGATGAAAGAATCAACATATCTCCTAGTTAGTGATTTAGTTTTCATACATTTTTTTTCTATCTACACGATCGAGGCGAGTTTACCCAATGTATTTTTATACTTTCAATACTGAAACATGGGTTGTTCACCTGATCAATTTCGCATTCAGCGTTGTATTTGGAAAGTTGGTTGAATTTTAGAAGTACCCTTAGGGTGGGCGCCCTCTCGGCCCCCGCCCTAGGACGATCGATGAACCGCCCACCATTCCGCCCCCAACGTAGCACACCAAAGGGAACGACACTTAATCTGCTGATGTCTCAAGTTCTTACGGCACCCCGACGTCAAGTTTATTTCGCGAGGGGACAAAACACCCCAAATGGACAAAACTGCTAATGACTTTGGTCAACTTTTGACGTGTAGTCTTCCAGTGTGCCAAAAGTGTGATGGAAAGTATGATTCATCACGAGAATATTTACGAGGATCGTCGATCAGTCGATGACCTCTCATAGTATATTTTACGTATCATACAATTCTTTGACTTATAGGTTGGTATGAGGCTGACAACCCATGCTGTAAAAAATGATTGACTGTTTCAGGGAAGGTCAGCAAAAGTTGCAGGATTTATGTTCATTTGAGGTTTGGATTTTAAATTGTAAGTGCACATTCAGCATTTGTAAGCGCGAACTTATACGTGTCGGTTAGTGGGCATGCATTAGTTTTGAATGTTAATATATCATTGCAACTTAGATTATAGATCAGTCGATAACCTCTGATAGTATCTTTAACTTCCAGGTCCATCCAGCCTCACAGCAACTGGGTCTTGCTTAAGAATCATTGCTTTCTATAGCGACGACCAAGCTCGCAGAGGGCTCTTGAGGTGTGATTAACACAAAAACAGCGTTCACCAAAGAAGTCATCTTACGAGTATATTATCATTGTGATATACCTATTCTCTTCTCGAACACCTTCGCTATTTCGATAATGTCCGATCAAATTCAATATTGTTACGACATAATCGTTACAATATTCATCGAAGATTCAGTGACTTTTTAACGCGAGCTGCTAGTTTGGAAGCTGTGGCTAGACGAAGTTTTTCAACGGCAACGACCCATCGAGAGATGAATGTGTACAGTCTCGCAGACTTATAGAATGGACCAGTCGTTGGCTAAAACAGATTAATGACCTTACAGAATCTATTGCACCTAGAGAGCAATGCTTTTGTTTTGTCTAGATCTCTCGAAAAAAAATCTCTTCTCCGAGTTTCATCGAAATTATTAGCTCTCTTGTTGAACAGTTCTTAATTTTGATTGATTGATTTTTACACACGCAGAGAATATGAACTATTTCTGTGAGTCAATTTATAAGAAAATGTTTTCAAATAAAAAAAAAACATTTTGCCTCTAATTAAAGGCCTTTCTAGATTTATCAGATTTTAATTTTATTTCGAGTATATTGAACAGTAATTCTGTATGCGATTATAATCATATTTTATTTTATTTTATTTATTTATAAACGGACATGATAGTCCAATTACATAATTTTATGACAAGGTAATTACATAGAATAACAAAGAAAGAAAAGTAAGAAAGAAAGAAATAAAAAAAGTATAAAAAGAAAGAAAATATCTGTATATATCACGATGAAAATTATAGTCAGTACATATCTCCTGTAAATATGGAATAGAACTGGTCCAAGATGTGAACCCTGTGAAAGGGCTCTCAAATCTTTCTGTTTGGCACCTTGTAGCTATCTGGATCACTTATAAATGATACACGTAAGTTAAACATATTTTTTAACGATAGCTCTGTGAAAAATGATTAATTTTACTTTACTGTAAAGAAATCATGTTTTCTTAAATTCAATAAGTTAAATGGTTTCTTTTGATTCCTTGCGTTGCCGATAGGTGATAAGCATTTTAAATCAAATCTCGAAATTTATATCTGCATACTAATGCGTGATATTGAAGTGAAGGAGATGGTATAGTTAAATTTTCTTGTGGCAGATAAAATAATAAAGAATGCATGTGGAATATTTGCTTCTGAAAATTTAATGGCATAGGTATCACTTGATCTTCCGTTAGTTGCCAACTACCACACTTTACATCTCTTTATGTATGTTGCTGGTTGTTATGGCTGTTGCTACCCAATATTGTGCAAGTCTTATGTCATAAGCAAATACAAACATAGCATCCAAACATTTCAGTACCGGCCATCTTGTCTTTAATATTCTCCTTAAATATTAAATAGTAATGTACTCAATACAGAGCCTTGAGGGGCACCCCTTTACAGCTTCCATTTCAACATCTCGGAACATCATCAACCAGAATTTTTGGATCACGCCGATGTAAAACAAGATTTGGACGTGTATCTATCCTCTTTAGAAAAAAATAAGAAATTTATAGGTACCTGCGTTTCTGGTGAAATTCCGATGGCAGTAACATCTGTAGATTTTCTGTCAGCTGCCAAATGCCACACTTTACATCTTGTAATGCCCCGGGTCCGCTCCTTTCCCGCGAGTAACATTTCTTACACAATATTGTAGGAGTTTTATGGCGGCCGTTCTTGTTTTATAATTCAACTCCGGGGATCGAAATGTGTAGCCCTGTGATTGTACTGTATATCACACTAGGTACTTCCAGGATATTGTAACATCGAGCTTATGTTTAATAACAATAATATATATAAGGCTGATATCTTTGTTGAGCGCCTGATTTATTTCGAATCTCCTCATGGGTCCTCAGCGAGCTCAGTCGTCGCTTGCTAAAGCACCTATTATTCTATTATTCGAGCAAATTTAAATTGCTTTAAGGCTAGATGGACCTTTGATGAACTGCCTTTAGTTAAGGCGTATGAATTTTTCAACACAGTTAAGTGCGTATTTGAATACTTTTCAAAAGTGAGGGGGCCGGCTTTCGCCCACCTTTTTATTTGAAGTAGAGTTTTCTTGGCTCTGGAGAGACCTAATTCTCATTTCTCGTGAATGCTGGGTAAACCCTTCCGGTTCTATGATTTTTGGGTTTGAAATGAACACCAACACGGGAAAGCATTGACACCTTAGCCCTCTGGCATGTAAACTACGGAGATAATGAAATCTTTCTGATATTAGACGACCCGTCATGGGATTCAAATGAGTTGAAGACCCACCTGTTCGCACGCTCATATGAGCAAGCGCCTTTGGGATGACCAAATGTCATGAAAAGGCGCTATAAAAATCTTGTATTATTATTATAAGTATTTTACGAACTGAGCCTTCTACCTGCGAATATTGACGTTTTCAACATAAATTAGTGCGTAGCGTCTATATTATTTTATCCTCGTCGCTCCCGCCGTACTTACACGACATTACGTAGCACCGCTCTCCGCCATTTTGTGTAGCTTCTGAATTCAGTTTTATTTCTTCCTCGGCAATTTTACTTTATTGGTCGTCTGCTTTATTGTACGTATTTTATTCTGCTCTCTTTATATTTTTGCAATGCCGATTTTTTATTACAAAAATATTGTTTTACTTTTTATGCGGTAACAAATGAAGAAAGTGTGTCTTGAAGCGTGATTTTGTAAACCTACAGTTCTAAACATTTAACCCGTGGCTTATACACGGATCATCGTATTTTTTGTATGGAAAATAAAGCTTATGTGGAGGATGAACCATACGTTTATCGAATGTGAAAAGCACCTTTAGAATTTTTTGAACTTTTTCAATAAAAAAGATGTATCCTATACATATTGGTTTTTTTTTTTTTTTGAGAAATGAAAAAACTTTTATTGTTTTCGTATTGAATTTTTGAAGGGGAATGCAATTAACAAACCTTTTATTTCTTGGCCTGAAATGGATATCTACACTACAGTAGCGAAGCGTGCCATACAAGCCGATTCCCATCGGTTTCCCGTTTAAAATGAGGCAAAAATGATAACAAAGTAGACTGCATGGTTTCAATGGGGAAAAAATACGTATTGTTTATTTGGTTTTAAATGTATTTTTTTACTTTGTGCCTATATTTTTTAACTACTTTGTTACATCATTTTAAAAGGGAAGCCGATGGAAACCGGCTTGTATGGCACCCTTCGCCACTGGTATCTACACAATACCTATTCGGGTTCCTGGCCTGCCAACAAATGGCTTCATATAAATAAACATCACATTGTAATTAGAAAGAAATGAAAAACATTCCTGACCGCGTCAGATCTGTAAACAGCGCAGTTGTTCACCATACCAAACAAGCCAACTCTATTTCAAGCTCCATGTTTAGATTATACACACGAATTCCTTCATTTTCAATAACATAACAGTTTAGACTTCATAAAGAAGCACTTTCTACTTCTGTTGTAATCCTAGGTTTTGTTTCCGTTTTGGTGTATATTTCAAACCCGAAATCACAGATTGAAGAGATTTATGCAGTATTCATCCTAAATGAGAATCTGCCGCCCCCTTTTCTGGGAGCAAGTAAACTTCCATTTCAAGGGAAGTGGTTGGCGTAAGATGTTAAATTATGATTACGGTCGTTAGACATTTTAAAGAATGAAAAAAACGGATTTTACTGACCATGCAAAAGAGAAGAACGATTTTCTTTACGTTTCGTCGGAGTCATATGTGACGTCCTCAGGAGACGTTTGTCATCTACAAAGAGGAACCACGAACTGTTGAATTGTTGTTGTTTGATCGAGGCCGAAGGTTGTAGGTACTTTTATTAACCTTCGGTGATACATCCATAGATGTCGCAATAGCCCCAGTTGTACAGAAGAACGATATTATGTCTTCTTGTGAAATCGTCCGATTAATGAAAGGGTGGATCATACATAGAAGTAAGTACTGGCCTCCATTTACAGGAAAGTTTGTAGCTGTCATCTCTTTTTTTTTTTTTATACTTAAATTTTATTTATTGCTCGTATTCCTTGACTTATAGGTTGGTATGAGGCTGACCACCCATACTGTAAAAAATGGTTCACTTTGCCAATGTCACCCCTGTTTCAGGGAATGTCGGCAAGAGTTGCAGGGCTTATGTTCATTTGAGGTTTGGATTTTATTTGTAAGTACCCAATCAGCATTTGTAAGCGCGAACTACACGTGTTTGTTTGTGGGCGTACATCTGAGAGCTTTGAATGAATATATCCATGCAACTTAGATTATAGATTATAGATCTCTGTTGAAGTTGGGGTGCCTGTGTATTTCGATTGCTTCCTTCACAAGTCGGGGGATGAGAAATCTTTCTTTAGATAGAATCTTTGTTTTATCAAATCTGATAAGATGATTCACCCCTTTCTGTGAATGACGTCTCCTGAGGACGTCGGATATGACTCCGACGAAACCTACAGAAAATCGTTCCTCTCTTTTGCACGGTCAGTAAAATCCGTTTTTTTTATTCTTTAAAAAGGTTGGCGTAATGCATCCGCCATACAGCCCTGATCTTGCACCTTTTTCGTTCACCTGTTCCGGTCTCTTCAGAATATCTAGGAAGTGTCAAACGCCCCCTGCAAGGTTGCCAAAGCTTTTACCAGACTGAAAAAATCACTTCCGTCTGGTAACAGTACGCTTCCACAGTTCTTGTTTACCGTTTACGCCAATCTTGTCAAATATGACTTTTTCATGCAGTTGTCTTATGAATCAAATTCTACACAATCTGAGCTAAGAAAAACCGTAAAACTCGATAATGTGTGAGTTCTTTTAAATATTTTTTAAATAAATTTCTTGTTTTTATAAGACACATTGGTCCAGTACACATGCAAACATTGCTCATGTAAAATTTTCTCAATGGCGTATACGGTAAACAAGAACTAAGGCAGCGACTGTAGACGTAAGCAGTAGACGTCAGGTTAACATCAATAGAGGACTGCCTAAACTACTTGTTGCGTTTTTTTTTATCAGAAGTCCCAAAATTTCTACAGCAACGGGATCATGTCTCTACCTACTACAAGATGGCAGATAGTCTACGAACAAAATGGCACATATTACGTACTGTAATTAAATGTAAATTAACTTTGAAAAAAAAATGACCTAAATTTTCATATAAAATGCGAAGAAACTTGTTCCCCGGCCTATTAATTATCACTGTCACAACTATCCGGGGTGGGTCTTGGCCTCTCTTAATCAATGGACAACGATGTAAGAAGTTGCACTATGTGTTTGTACGAGTTTCGTTTACGATTATACGCTCTGATGTGTTCCTTGACTTATAGGTTGGTATGCGGCTGACCACCCATACTGTAAAAAATGGTTCACATTGCCAATGTCACCCCTGTTTCAGGGAAGGACGGCAAGAGTTGCAGGGCTTATGTTCATTTGAGATTGGGTTTTTATATTGTAGGTCCACATGCGGCATGTGTTCGCGCGAAATTATACATGTCTGCTTGTGGGAATGCATTTAATATAAATCTTAAATGATATATATCTTTGGAGCTTCGATTAGATTAGATTAGATGTGTAATAACATTATGTCAGAGTTCACCCCTTCGCCAATAACGGCTTATTAAATGCTTCGCTCGTCCTCCGATAGAGTAAACTTAACGAGCTGTTTGCCCTGGTGGAGAATAACTGCAACTTATGCACTTGTGATCATGATTTAATGGGCCGTAAAGTGTGAACCTAATAAAAGTATGCCTTATTGCTAAAAACATACGTTAGATAGATCACCGGTCTGATGATATTTATTTATCACGTCACTCAATGTAGTTGTAGATTTTAACGCCATCTAGATTCTTCAGTCTAGAATCTAGACGAATAAACATAGCGAAGATTAATTTATATTTTCTGAAAAAAATAAAACATAAGATAAGTTGAATTTCATCGTATTGTAAAATTCTCCTTACGGACCGGTTTATTTTTGTCCGTGAAAATTTACAGTAAATGAGCCAATATTATTTTTTCTTTTCAAATTATGCAACAAGATCTCCTCAACACAATAAAAACAACCTTTATTTTTTCTTTTATTTATTTTCTACTTTTTGTGTTAAAAATAGATACCTTCCGGGTTAAACAATAAAAGATTTTTGATCTTATTTTAAATAATAGAGTGAAAATAAATATCAGTTGCGTTTACCTCCTCACTACAATAAAAAACATTATGAAAAAAAGTCTTATCTTTTATTTTATTTATTTTCAACTTCAGATTTTCTGTCATAAATACCTTCCGGGTTAAAGGATAAAAGTTTTTTGATCGCATATCGAAAAATAAAGTGAAAGTAAATAGGTTCAACAGTGAATAGTAAAAAAAGTGAAACTACATAAGGAGGTGTCTTAGTGTATGCTCAGAGCTCAGGCGGCGCTCTTTTGACCTAGCTGCAGTGGGTCGGAGGGGTTATTGTGTCCGCCGGTTGTGTGGTGGAGGGGCGCTGGTCGGATGCGGGGCCCGGCGCCTTGCCCGCCCCCCAGATGAACGGGGGCGCGAGGGCGGGCGCCGCGCTGCTGCCGCCGCCGCCCATGTTCGCCCAGCAGCGCCCGCACTACGCGCAGCAGCTGGAGCCGCAGATGGCGCTGCCCTCCCGCCATCACAACCACCTGCAGCAGCACCCGCAGCAGCACCCACAGCAGCAGCACCCGCAGCAGCAGCAGCACGTGCAGCTGCACCAGCACCAAGACATGCCGGATAACCAGATCGCACAGGTGAACATACACTCTGACACTTCACTATTTAGATGGTGGAGAAAGCTCATTTTTTAGGATTTATTTGGAGTCCAACGTCATCCGAGGAGTCGTGACTCGGCTCCATCGAAACGAAGAAGGATTCGACCATTATGCTCTGACATGTCACAATTTAGATCGTGGAGAAAGGTCATTTTTTAGCATTTCTTTGGAGTCCAACGTCATCCGAGGAGTCGTGACTCCATCGAAACGAAGAAGGATTCGACCATCGAGTAATAACATAGAGGAGCAGAATCTAACTTACTGCATTGATACATACTATAGCCCACATTATGTTGTCTCAGTCCTGTCAAACGTTGCGTGGTGTAGTCATACGAAATAAGGTAATTTTGTCGAAATGCATTTTGTGTTTCGACATCCAATTATAACACATGCCATAATGTCCTTAAGTAATGCCCTTTTCTTTTAATATTAATCAATTTTAGCGATCAAAATATTTATAACGCGTGTTATCTGTCAACTGGCAGCCATTATTTTTCGCAATATACCAACTTTCTGGGAACATTTTACATTCGCCCTAGTTTTTTTGTGCACATTGAAATGCAACTGTGAAGTTTCTAGTCTACAGATATCATAAGCCAATGATGCTCTCACATGTCTCAATTTAGATGGTGGAGAAAGGTAATTTCTTTGCAGTCTAACGTTATCCGAGAAGTCGTGACTCGGCTGCATCGAAACTAAGAAGGATTCGACTTTCTTTACCAACATGACTCCTGATAATCAGTAGGAAAAATGAAACGTACGTAGGGTGTACGATAAACTCATAAAGTCACAGTTTTGGAAGACGCCTATGTCGAATTATAAAGCTCTTAGTTCTCTCATGTTAGATCTATTGATCTGTTGTGTTGAAAGTTTCCTCCCGTGATACTGAAGACCAGCTGTCCCCCAGAGGGTCTACCTGGTTGGCGCTGAATAATTGGCAGTTCCTTTGCAGCAACATTTACTATCCGCTCTGTATTCATTCTGGACACATGGTCTCTCGCCAGAAGCGTCTTCTCTTCCTACTCCAACAGGCAACATCCTCAGTATTACGCATTTTTAAGATTCATGTTCCTGTTTCCGGCAATGGCCCAGAGAGCATTTTATTTCTGACGTTCCTAGCAGAGATTTTGTTCACGTTGTCTGCTTCTGCTCTTGTTTCTTACCCATGTCTTGCAAAGTACACTTTATTCTATTGTTATGAACTTGAAGTACCTACGTGCCACTGTACATGCATACATAGAACACACTATGGCACTAGTATGATGAAGATAGTACGAACTACGAACTTCGAAGTACCTACGCGCGCCTGTACAGGTACAATAGTGTGTATAGAACAGTCCAGTATGATCCATGATGGTAGTCTTAGTGCATTCGTGATACTTATCACACTGGTGGAACGCCCTGATATTGGAATCATCCACTATGTTCGAGAACAGTCGAGAACCGTCCGTATGAATGAGTATAAAGGTAAGCCGAAATCGTGTGCAGGAGATGTCGATAAAACATTGAGCCGTGAAGTTCGAAGGCCAGAGCTAAAAATCAATTGTTGTAATTTGTGAACCAAATTGTGTAAAATAAATTCTGTTAAAATCAATAATTTCAGTTTAATTAAAAGAGAACCTAGTAAAAATGTAACACTATGATCAAATTTATAATAGCAATGTTCTAACAAACGAACAAACAAGCAAACAGATAGAGGTTGATATTTTTCAAGTGCAGCTAAGCCAGTCCTACCGCAATGCAAACTCCTCCAAGCCCAGCGTCTAGTTGCACCTTTGATTTCCGACCCGCACCCTCGCCAAGCTGAAACTTTCCGTCCTGAATGTTTTCCCGCTATACGTCCCTGTTGTATACCAAGTTCTGGTGGTCACGGAAATACACGGAACAGAGGGTTGCATTACAAAAATGTGGCCAGAGTTACATAGACTGCCTACGTGTAATGGATGTGCAATACATATAAGAAAATCGCGTTATTTGGCCATAGTTTCAAGATGTTATACTAATGGGAAGCAGCATAAAAATACGCCTTTTTTTTCTCCAAAAAAATTTATTATTCGTTTGCAGCCTTTCTGTGAATAAGACAGTTGAAAGAATGCTTGCGCTTCATGCCAGAGCTCTGGGGTTCAACCCTTACATTTTTCTCGAATACACAATGCTTCGAGTAAAGGGAAAAAACTCGTACTCAGGGTCCTGATTATTGATTATCGAATCTCCAAGACTTCAATGGACGCTTTTCTCGGCGGTCAAACGAAACACTTGTAATAACAGTCAAAATAAACCGTCCTTAGCAACCAATAACAACATATTATATTTTCCTTTTTCTCTTGAAACCCGGCCGTGAGACATCACAATTTCGTATTTGTCAATTGGTGTGCGGAGTCCATTCAGACGCTGCAAACGTTATGTTGGCATTTCGCGCGTCGTTCCTTACTTCCCGCAACCATTACTTCGGCTAGAGTCGGCACGAGCTCGCTAATTAACAAAACTAAGTCAGTTCCCCGACACCAGACCCGGGAGCGCAGCGTGAAATGAAGTTGCAATGGGAGCCGCCGCACCACACGAGCCTGTGCAGGTTAGCGCTTATCACTGCTGTAATGCGGTTATCATTTGATACTTCGCTTCGTGTATAACGCAACCTAGCTGCGCATGTAGTGGGACTTCTTATCGCGTTGTCCCCGAAGTGGTCGCATGTGGTGTGTGGATCCTATTGGACCTTAATAGGGGGCTGGTTTTCATTTTTTGTGAATAAGTTGCTGGTTCTCATTTTTGGTGATTCCAATGTGATCTGAAGGCTGATGCGATGATTTTTTTAATAAGGATTTACAATAAAAAAACTAATGCTGATTTTCGTATTGGTTTCTTAGGACCCTACTCCTATGACGTGCTTGTTGTGATTGAATTCAATCCGATTTGATTTGTTTCGATTTAGTCTCTCAAGATATCGCATTTTATTTTATAATTTGTTGAAATTGTATTTTATTTATCTTTAATTACTGTTCTTATGAAGTCCTGTAATGCACGCGTAAGGTGATATTTCATTGTGTGGTGCTTAAAATTTTCCATTAAATAGACCTGCGACGTTTGCCCGACGACTTTTGATATTTTTTTTGGTAATTTCAATCATTTGTGCCTACCTTATAGATACCTACATAATTTATGTCTGTCTGGGATTCGCGCCCAGCCGATCAGCCATGTCGCGATGGAAATAAATGCAAAACGTTTTATTGCTCGCGCGCTTCTAGTTGGGGTGATTGTGCGCAGAAAGTTATTGCCACGACTCACAGATGTCGTCATCTGTCACGCCATGCCGCGTCTTTCTTTCTTTCTTTTTCAATCGTTCACCTGTAAACATCGATATATAGAACTGGATGGGCTAAGAAATCAATCCTTTGAATATTAGAAATACGCTACCCCACTCATCATACAAAAATCCAGATTCAGTCTATCGGTAACCTTCCAACTGTCGACAGGTGTGTTACCTAATTGGAAAAAAAATCCATATAAATGCCAAACTGGGTATTTTCTAAACGTGCCAGCAAAAGAGAGTAAATGTGTTATAGATAGGGACTGGAAAATTTCGCGATCGCGATAAAACGAATTTATTCGCGAATTTTGGTGTTTTAACGCGAATAACGCGAAATTTGAGGTTTTACGCAAATATCGCGAATTTTCGTACTTTTGGCAGAAATTGTGCGAAAAAGTTGTCATATTGTGTCGCTTTTGCAACGCAACGATTTTGTGGAAAAGAAAAGATTCCTACGAAAACCCTTTGCAAGGTGCAAAGCACAGGAAAATTGGTCGGTGTTATAGCCGAGGGCGCCATGTGGGCTGATCTTTTAACGTTGAAACCCGCTAGAACGCTAGACGCGGGGTTCGATCCCCGCCTGGGTCTTTTGCCTATAAATTTGACCCTGGTTCAACAGATGATTATTGGATAATTATAAATTAATAATTCATTTCAATAAACAATAATTAATTATTAATTAATGATATTAATACCTGTTTCTGGCCAGGCAGAGTAGGTTGGTGAATTGCATTCCAATTCACAAATCTATTTTATTTAAAAAAATAATGATAAGCAGAACTGTCCTGGATCCTCTAATCAGACTTGAATCGTGACATCAATGAAGGAAAATACTTCAAGAAGTGAAGCTGTTGCTGGATTAGCCAAGAGCACAACTTGAGGCTTTCATAAAAGCCAACATCCCTTGAAAAATTAGATAACCCTCATCTAGAGACTAAATGCACTAAAAATAAATATTGCAGGGTATTCGGAGTGTCATTGACATATTAAAACTTTTTTCGATCAATGGTTTTTTGTAAGTTAGGTACTCCTATTGATTCAGATGTTGTTTATTAATTGTTTTTTAAATTAATTATTGTTGTTTATATAATAAATTGTAAATATTAGTGATATCTTTTGGTTTGCAATTATATAAACCTTCATTTTGATCAAATCAACTCCAAAAACTATACCGAATCTCCCTGTTTATCATGAAAAATAACGCGAATTTCCCTGTTTTTGATAAAAAATAACGCGAATTTCCCAAAAAAATAACGCGAATTTCGCAAAAAATAACACCACTATTTTCCAGTCCCTAGTTATAGAACATGGAATAATATTTCACTTTAATCACTATTCTATATGATTACGTTGATAAAATTTATTTTTCGTTTGTCAAAATATTTTGTTCGCGAAAGCGACTGCCATTTCTAGAACTAGTGATGCTCAAATATATAGGTACTTGCTTCCTCAGGTATGTAACTTCTTTGCTCGCGGTAATAGATACTTGTGAAAGTCATCCAGTACACAATGAGGTCGGAACATTTTTGAATTCGGAATTTATCAGATATTTTCATACTTTCAACAACATTAGTAACAAATACCGTTACCATAGTGATTTCATGGGTTTCCATGGTGATATGTACATAGATTGAAGACGGAGTAGAGACACGTTGCTTACATAGAAAATAACAAAAGCATTTCATATGTCGTGAGCGAGACAGCACTATTAACAATGTCAGGTGTCAAAGACGTCGCATCATGTTGATTGGTACTAAATCACATTCATGGCCCCTCCATTGAATATACCTCCATGCTTGTAAACGTATCGCTAAACGTATAGCGTCTGTCGCTATTATAATGTATGCTGACTGTTAAGTATTTGGTGTTTCGCTAGGGCCGGCCATGTAACGAAATGATTTAATACTGTATGTAGGGAAAATAAAGAACACAGGAAAAATTTCTACATGGAATAGAAAAAACAAAAGATTGTCAGCCTCATACCAACCTATCAGTTAAGGAGCATATATGATTTGGGAAAATTTAATGTGATTGTCTTTGCAGTAGCTGCAGGTCGTAAATCATCTATTAAAATATCTTCCAAGACAGAAATCTTTAGTTCTCAATTCATTCTACACAAAGTGCCCCGAATATCTTTGAAGATCTTGTGATAATATGGGGTCTGAAAGGTCAGAGAGCGCGAGGTGAATATCCTACTCAGTCGTTCATCGTCCATTCTAGATTGATTTCATATTAACTTAATCACTTTATCTTTACCCGTAGTACGAGTTTTTTCACAATACTCGAAGTATTGAGTATTCGAGAAACAAGATTCGAAACTTATTTTGCCAGAGGTGATTTTCAAGTTCACATACATTTTTCTCAAATACTCAATACTTCGAGTATTGTGAAAAAAACTCGTACTACGGGTACTGAAGTGTAGTTTTTCATCTGTATCGTTTCTATATTATGGTTGTTGGGCTTTTTGCGATTGATTGTCCGTACACAAGCGACTTAGCCGGGTCCGATGAGGCCGTAACTCACTCGGGATTGAAGTATAACAGGGTTATCCTGCGACTCGCAGCTAAATGCGCCGGAAAATCGACAAATAAATCAAGCGCTACCTAACCAAGCAGGCATGCTCAGACTTTGCTGCAAGAATCACCTACATCAGTAAAAATCACTTCAGCGCCCTCTCACTGGTATATATCGACGGTTAAAAGGCAGTAGGGCGCAAGCGTTCAGGAGAGCAGTTTAATGTTGGAGATTGCAGAAAAATGGCATAACTTTTTTATTTTTTATCATATCGTTTTAAAATCAGCTCTAAAATTAAAAAAAAATAAAGGCATGTATTGGCATTCCTATTAAAGGGGTTTTACATATTTTTATGTCACAAGCGCCTTTAGGACAAAAAAGGCCTAAATCTTGTCGGTTACACAAAAACCATACTTCGAAAACGCAGTTGTTGCTTGGGCATAAACAACACAAAAATCATCGTAGAGCTATGAGAGTTAGCGCATTAGAAAGAGCGGACAATTTCAAGTGTTATACATTTTGTCGCTTATGCCCTACTGCCTTTTAACCGTCGATATGTAAGCCCACCAGCACACATATATGCTGGGCTTGTGGGCTGGGCTGTGGCCGCAGGTGAACAGCTGATTAGAGATTGACAGGTGTTCATACTAATCTGAACGACAATCGGTAGGTAGGATCTACCGTTTGTGATGAGTAGGGCCCGGATTAATATGTAAATACATATTTTTTATTTCAATAGTTTCCATTAATTATTTAGTTTTCTACATAGATTATGATGTTTTGAGCTGGAAAATGCAGATTTTATTTTCCATATTTTTCCATATTTCTAGGTTAAGACCATATTTGCACACGAAAATCACATTAGTCCATATTTTCAATGTTTGGTACTTAAACTAGAGAGAACGGAATAATTTTTGCTTTCATAGCGCTTCGGAAATAATTAGTTCGCGGTTTGGCGCGGCAAATACTGAAAACAACGAGTAAAAAATGAACGAATCGTTTCGCCGTTCACTGCTCGGCCGGGCGTTCGCCCGAAGGCCGAACGTCAGCTCGTCGTCAGCCAGTCACAACTTGTTAATCGTCGCGCGTACTCGTGTCGCCTGCTTGTGTCGCGCACATTGAATTTCTTTGTCTTGCGTCGTGATTTATGTATTCTCCTGCATATTATTATATCCGAATTATTTAACTGTGCCCATTGAAATAATGCCCAAGGACAAACAACCTTTGCGGTTTAAATTAGGAAAATATATTGAAGATTTCCCAAACCAGTCTCTGAGTACAGATGGTAATGTACTGTTTTGTAATGCTTGCGAAAAATCCGTTTCGACTGAGCAGCGTTTCTTAATATCACAGCATGTATCTACCACAAAACATAAGATGAATATCTCAAGGAAAAGCAAATTCAAACAACAATTTTATTCTCAAGCAATAGCCAGCGGTTCTCAAAGTGATACTTTCTCGAAAGATTTGTGTCATGCCATGATGAGTGCAGATATACCTCTGTGGAAAGTAAACAATCCTGTATTGAAAAGCTTTCTTGAAAAGTACTCAGGCAAATCTATTCCCGACGAATCCACATTTCGGAAAAAAAACGTAAATGATATTTACGAGGATTGCTTGGCATCGATTCGAGAAGAAATTCAGGACGGACCTATATGGGTTGCAATTGATGAGACGACGGACACCATAGGCCGGTGCATAGGAAATGTGATTATTGGGCTCCTAGTGGAAGAAAAATCCAGCAAATCTTTTTTGATAGCATGCGAAGAACTTCCTAAATGCAACCATCAAACATCAGCCAAGCTGTTCAACGATGCAATGAGTGTTTTGTGGTCCGATGGTGTTAAACATGAACAAGTTTTCTTGCTACTGACCGATGCTGCTCCTTACATGGTCAAAGCCGAAGATGCCCTTAAAGTGTTGTATCCTAAAATGATTCACGTAACATGCTTGGCACATGGAATTAATAGACTAGCCGAATGCGTGAGATTCCAGTTTAAAAATGTTGATAGTTTGGTATCAAATGTAAAGAAAATCTTTTTGAAAGCACCAAGTCGGATTTTAAAATTTAAAGAAATGCATCCAGACATACCTTTGCCACCAGAACCTGTGCTGACGCGTTGGGGTACGTGGTTAGCAGCGGTTGAGTACTACTGCGAGTATTATACTGAGATTAAAACGATTGTTTTTGAATTAGAAGATGAATCCGCTAGTATTTTAAATGCAAAAGAACTTTTCGAAAATGAAACTCTTCGAAATGATCTAATCTACATGTTCACGCCAAAGCGCCATCTTTCGATCATTCCTCAAATTAACCTCCTTATCCTGGAACTTCACCATTATTATCCAAAATCTGTTTTACCGACCCACATATTGCCACTTGCATTTTGATCTTGGAGCAAGAAGGTTGTCGATAAAAACTTCGTGGGTGAAATTCGAAAACGTCGTGAATTTAACCGTTGTGCAGTCCATAGCAAGTTTGGACATTTGTGTGTGTTTTGTGTCCTCAAGAGCCGTGTGGTTTGAGCGCGCCTTTTGGACAACGGGAGCCGACTGCAGTCGATCCAAGCTGGATGACGGGAGACACGAGGTAGGTGGCAAATTCCTTGGGTCCTTCCTTCCTTTTGTCCCGATCGAGAGTTTGGAGCAGTTGCGCCCCCAATCGTCGTCGTCGAGACTCCTCAGATCATTTCTCGAATTGAGGAGCCCTCGAAAGTAATTAAGATACTCAAATAAGAAACATCGGCGCAGTGGCGTGCGTGAGATTCGCTCGCGCGTGCTGCGTGCGCGCATCCACTACATAAGAAGCAATTTTTGTTTTCTGTCACATCAGATCAAAGCACTGGAAAATCCATCAACATCATTAAAAGAAAATGTTAAGATCATTAAAACAATTGAAACCACAATTATGGAGGCGGAAGGCCCTGTTGCTGAATTGGTAAAAAACAAAATAAAGTCTGTACTTGAAAAAAATAAAGGGTATACAACGCTACAAAAAATTAACAACATGCTAAATGGAACAGCAGCTGGCAATCCAGAGGAGGCATATTCACCCTCAGAGTTGTGCAAATTTAAGTTTGCCCCAATCACATCCTGTGATGTTGAAAGGTCTTTCAGTCAGTATAAGGCGATGTTTCGAAAAAACAGACAAGGTTTTAATTTTGAAAATTTAAAGAAACTTGTTATTGTGTACTGCAACAACTCGACTAAAAAGATGGACGCAGAGTAAATATAAGGCACTTTAAGTTCTTTGATTTTATATTTTATGTTCTTTGATGTTAAAATAAAGGGTTTTGTACTGGGTAACAGTTGTTTTTTATTCCATATTTTTCCATATTTCAGTTTTTTATATCCATATTATATTTACATATTTCGTGATTTTTGATACATATTAATCCGGGCCCTAGTGATGAGACTTCCAGCCCAGGGGCCCTGGTGCGCGGAAAGACGTGGAGCCCCTCGTTCCGTTTTTATTTTCATTATTGTGAACCGAAACGAATATTGAGTACTCAATACACGGCGTTTTAAGTGAATCTTAAGATTTTTTTAGTCCGGCTGATAACAGATTATAGAATGATTGCATTTCATGCTGAAGGCTAGGGTTCGATCACCACCGAGGGTGTAAGAAATGGTATCCCGTTTCGATGATTATTTCAAACCCAAAATAAAATACTGACCAAGTTTACTGAGCCTTCACAATTTGGGGGATACACATTACACAATGCCTTACCGCAGCAGGATCGCTATTCCTGAACAGATATAATCCTGATCGGGAACGGAGACGTGTATCTGCCACTACCTGATTTATGGATCCCCCTTTGGGTGAAGTTTTTTTTTCTAAAAGTTCTGTTTTGTATCATCAGTACCCTTAGTACGAGTTGCAAAACTTGGGAAAAGTAAAGTTTACGAAAAGTATGAAAGAGTTATTTCCCCCAAAATCTGCCGTTTTTTGTTTCTCACACTTTGTGGTCTTAGCAGAAGAGTTACAGTGATGAACAAGTTCAAACGAACAAAAACGGCAGATTTTGGGGGAATCACTCTTTAATAATTGCCGTAAACTTTACATTACTCAAGATTTGCAACTCGTACTAAGGGTACTGCACCCAACCATCTAAGTCTCAGCCAACTCTCATACTGTTGCAGACTTTTATATTGCAGTATTATCTAATTAAAACACAGAAAAAAACACACACAAAAAATAACATCAGAAATAATCGTTTGTCACCGCTGACAAGTTGATATTTATATTTATTTGCGATCTGCCTCACTGGGCACAAAATAATACCGAAAATAATAGAAACTGAGACTGGATAGTTTCGCTTTTATAAGCCCCATTACATATCGTGATGTAATTCAGGTTCTTCAGTTTTTGTTTATTAAAAACACCATTGTGACTATTACATATTTTTACACTGATTTGTATCAAACGGAGCAGAAATTTGTTTTCTTTATATCTAATCTAATCTAATCTAAGCTGCAAAGATATATATCATTTAAGATTTATACTAAATGCATTCCCACAAGCAGATATGTATAATTTCGCGCTAACACATGCCGCATGTGGACCTACAATATAAAAACCCAATCTCAAATGAACATAAGCCTTGCAATGTCGAACAAACTCAGGTCAAAGAGCTCCTATGTATAGAATGTGCAGTGATTTTAATATATATTTTAGTGATTTAGATATATTTAATAAAGTGAAGTACTCCTTTAGATCTGACCTATTAAAAAGTATTTATAAAATGTCCGTGCTATCCATTATATCTTGAATGGGTTTTCTTTTTATCTTTTTTTGTATATTTTTTGTTTATTCTTAGTTTCTCTTTTCACTTTTTTTTTTCTTTCCTCTTATTTTTATTTCTGTTGTTAATTTGATTTACTTTTTACCTCATCGATTTCTTTTATGTTTTTATTTTTCGTCAGCTATTTTATTGTTTTTACATATCTGTGGGAATTCTTTAGGATTAAGGCACACTACTGTTTATGTTTACATTTTTCTTGTATTTGTTTTTGTGTCTGTATCTGTTTTTTCTCCTTAAAAATAAAATAAAATAAAAAACTCTTGCCGTCCTTCCCTGAAACAGGGGTGACATTGGCAAAGTGAACCAATTTTTATATTATGGGTGGTCAGCCGCATAACAACCTATAAGTCAAGGAACATACATGACAAATTACATTTTTTAAAATCAAAGAATACCGTATCCGTATCCATTAAAGTTAACAGCCAATTACTTAAATCTACTCATTGATTTTTACGCATCATTAATTCTCACACAAACCTACCCCTAATTCTTCACCGTTTATACATAGTATGTATTGACTTTCACGCCCTAAAAATCTATTAGTTACTGATGCCTCATTGACCCTTTGCCAACCCATGATAAAGCACAAAATAACGTTCACCGGCTAGGTCACAACACACATATATTACTCGTATAATTTACTTAATCCGGCACACAAGCCTTGAAGGCTCGGATCTTCCCGCACCACATTCCTCCAGGACTTTGTCTTGTACCGTTTCGCTCCATGGTTTCCTTATTCCCAGAACTTCCGCGTCGGCCTCAACATTGCCTGCACACCGTACCCTGGGACGTCCGAGTGATCTGACACTGAAGGGGGGCACCATCCAAGACATTTCTGATTATCCTGGAGTCCTCTGCGCTTGCTACATGTCCGGCCCACTGAAATATTATTGATTTCATTACTGAATTGATGTTTGAGTCTTGAAATATAGACCTGAAGCACTATTCTGCTAAATTCCTCACACTTTGGATATCAATCCAAGTCGGAAATTGCTAGCGCTTGCGGAAGAATTCCAGAGATGAAAAAATCACACTACACCTTATTTTTGGACACGAATCGCTATCTCGTCGCTTTAAGCTCGTAACGCATTTTTGCAGAATAGTGCTTCTGTGAGGTCTGCGTTGGCTAGAAAGCACCATAATACAACCTTAGGTATCATGGCGATGGGTGCCATACAAGCCGATTCCCATCGGTTTCCCGTTTAAATGAGGCAAAAATGATAAAAGTAGACTGCATGGTTTCAATGGGGAAAAAATACGTATTGTTTCTTTGGTTTTAAATATACATTTTTTACTTTGTGCTTATATTTTTTAACTACTTTGTTACATCATTTTAAAAGGGAAGCCGATGGGAACCGGCTTGTATGCCACCCTTCGCCACTGTCAGGTATAGATCCGAGAATGAGACGAAGCAGGTCTTTAGAAGCTTTTGTTTTTAAAGACCTGTAGAGATGTCTCTTGTTTCTAAGTCTGCCGGACCAATGTCCTCCGTCAGTCCTGGGTAGTGCGTGCGCTGTCGCTGCTCAATACTCTGGCCTCCTCAGCCCCACACCTGGATATATTTACAACTGGTGTGGATCGCTTACTATCTGAGTCTGTTTGTATACTAGAACGACGTATGGGTGCGTAGAATAATGTATCTGTGTATCTGCGTATTGTTACAATGTTATATGTATTGTGACGTTTTGGTGTCTCACTGTCAGTCCTGTACCTACATACTTGTTGAATAAATAAATCTAGTACATCATGAAACAACTACACTTTTACATGTCGTTCGGCGACAAGAGTGTTTCTCGAAAATTCCCCAATTTACTCTCCGAATTCCATAGAAAAAACATGAGTTTCTCTGCTTTTCATATGCGCTACTATATAATAACATTGTGTTAACCGTAGTGGCGTGTTGAGTTGGTTAATCGTCGCGTCGTCTGTGACGCTCACAGCTGACCTGTCTCCTCGCCTGGCTGGCCGGGGCCTCCATTATCCGCAGACGCCTCATATACAAGCGCCAGCATACCGCTGCCTTAGTTCTTGTTTGCCGTATAGACCAGTAAGCAAATTTTACAGCAGCAATGTTTTTGTGTTTTGTTATTGTAATTGACTAAATCGTAATTCAATTACCTATTTTACCGAAAGTACTGTAGGTCTGGCATTATAGTAATCCATACAAATCATTATAATTTTACGTTTAATACTAAAAAAAAACGTTTTAAAATGTATATACGCCAAAGATGCGCAACGAAAATTACGTAAAGTGGATATACGGGAAAATATCGGACTTTGACCGGACGCTCGCGACAATCTTTTAGTAAAATACATAAAACATACAACAATGTGTGGCGTCATGCCCACGCGCGTCTGTGATTGGCAGATTAGGCAGTCACGTGGCAGCCACGCATGCGCCTCCAGCGTTTGCTGGCTATACGGCACTCAAGAACTGAAATAAAATTTCGAACACAGAATATCGTATGTGAAAATGTTGAATAGCTCGCACATTTGAGAACAAATACGTATTTTTCTTAGCTCAGATTGTGTAGAATTTGATTCTTAAGACAACTGCATTAAAAGGTCATATTGGACAAAATTGGTCTATACGGCAAACAAGAACTGGGGGAGCGATACATAACACACATGCATGTGTAGCGCGGCTCCGCTTTGTGCCAGACACATTGTCACACTTGTTTATAATTACGAAGTTAACACTTCATGTGTGGTCGCACTAATGAGAGGATTAACATTAACAAAGACGTATAACTATGTATAACTTATTGCTTTGATTTTATTTGGGTTCTTTTTAATATAACTGCAATTTATTTTACACAAGCTCTTGGCTTATCGACTTCACGGCTCAATGTTTCAATCGACTCTGGGCTGGAAGTCTCATTAGTCATTACCACAGTAATTCTTACCTACCGAATATCAGTTATATTTGTATGAAGACTAATCACCTGTTCACTTGCGGCCATCTAGTATTGACAGGTCTTCATACAAGTATTGCCGATATTCGGTATGTACTTAAGAATTACCGTGGTGATGGGACTTTCAGCCCTGGTCTCACACACAATTGCGGTCCAAATATATGACGCCTCTCGCGTATTCCAGACCCTTCCTTAATGTTACATATCTTCGCAACTTAGATTATAGATCTGCTTGCTAGCATAGTTTTATCACACTTATTCATTGTTGTTTGTTGAGATGATGTAGGTTTTGTGATTCGGCGTAGATTGATCAGCGGCCTGGATGTGAAAGCTGCCAAAGCCTCCATCAGGCGGCGCAAATCTGGGAAAACTTTCGACAATCGCCGTCAAATTAATGCGAAACTTTAATTACAGCCAAGATGAGCACGCGCCAACGCGCCCAATTAATACTAAAATCAATCACAAGAAAATTATCACAAGCATATTATATTATAACTTCATTTCAGTGCCGCTTTCATCAAACATGAGACCAGTGCCCTGAGTACGAGTTGCAAAACTTGAGTAAAGTAAAGTTTACGGAAAGTATTAAAGAGTGATTTCTCCTAAAATCTGCCGTTTTTGTTTTTTACACTTTATGGTCTTAGCAAAAGAGTTACAGTGATTAAGAAAATGAAGTTCAAATAAACAAAAACGGCAGATTTTGGGGGAAATCACTCTTTAATACTCGTAAACTTAACATTACTCAAGTTTTGCAGCTCGTACTAAGGGTGCAGGCCGCAGACTAGTGGATAGTGCTACGGACTCGTTGTTGAAAAGTCGTGGATGCGATCAATAGCTCTCTATTCATCTATAAACTAAATTGGAAAGATATATAAACATTTAAGATTCATATTAAGTGCATGTTCACAAGCAGACACGTGTAAGTTTGCGTTTTCACGTACTGCATTAGTAATAAAATCAAAAAAACAAATCATAATCAAATAAAAAATAAAATCTTATATGTCCATAAACCCAGCAATTCTAGCTGCGCTTCCCTAAAGCAGAGGTGGCATTGTTAAAGTGAAGCATTTTTAAAGCATGGGTGGTCAGCCTCGTACCAGCCTATACATCAATGAACAGTGCCACTAGTAAAAAAACATTGCGGAAACTCACAACGATGGCGAAAATCGAAAAAATGTATCATAACTAAATAACTCTCTAGGAGTTCCGTTGTATATTCAATACATAATATGTTAAATTTACGCAATCGAAGTGAGATTTACTCCATGTTTTATACTCGGGTACAGATATATTATAATTTTAGCTAAATAAAACGAACAGTTAATAAAAAAAACAATAAAATACAATATAACAATTAGAAATAACATTTAAACTTTAAAAACCTTTGCCGCCAACATTACAGATCACACGTCATTTTTCTTCTCTCCCTGCATACTTTTTTATTTCATCCAGAGTCCTAATATTCTTCCTACAAGCCGTTGTCTTATTATGACTCTGGATATCCCATTCCTTGGCTTTGATATAATCCTTCACGGAAATTGTGTCATCTCGCGTGGAACCTGGATTTTCACTTAACCCGACAATCCAACGGCCTGATGCCACCATACAGTTACCTCAATTTACATACAATCTGCATTATCCGACGCGCAATGCCTCTGTCCTACGACGTGTATATTTTTATATAGTACTTAGCAGTGACGAAGGGTAATTTCTTTCGGAAGGTAAACCGATTGAGAAAAACAAATCCATCTATAATCTATCTATAATCTAAGCTGCAAATATATGTTAACATTTAAGGCTCATATTAAACGCATGCCCACAGACAGGCACATGTAGGTTCGCGCCTACACATTTTGCATGTGTGCATGCGTCGAATCCCATGGACGGCTAGACGCACCAATGAGTCCATTCGTCGGGAGCTGCGTTTGGATGGCTTGACTCTGGCCAACATGTGTACACGCCGTATTCTTCAGTTCTTCGGACACGTTGTCCGTGGCAATGAGGATAGCCTGGAACGACTGGTTGTGATCGGTAACTTGGAGGGGAAGAGAGGAAGAGGTAGATCCCCCACACGATGGACCGATCAAGTGAAGACAGCAGCAGGCACCTCAGTAGTTGGAGCGTTGCGGGCAGCGCAGTCGAGGGAGAGCTGGAGAAGATTGGTTGCTTCCACAAGGGTCACAACCCTCAGTAATGAGGAATAGGATTAAGAAGAGATACAAATAAGCAAAACCTCACATGAACATAAACCTTGCAACTCCTGCCGCCGTTCCCTGAACCGGGGTGGTATTGGCAAAAGTGAACCCATTTTTACAGCACGGGTGGTCAGCCTCATACCAACCTATCAGTCAAGTCTTAAATCAAATATTAAAATTCCGACGGGGCTATTCTTAGACATTTTAGTCGTCGGTTGAGCCCACGCTTTGACAAACTAATGATGCCTTGCCTGAAAGTTTCATCAGCACGGTCATACTTACATACCGAATTTTGGTAATATTTTTATAAAGGCTAATCAGCTGTTCACTTGTGGCCATCTCGGACTGACAGGTCTTCATACAAATGCATCATTAGTTTGTCAAAGTGTGGGCTCAACCGACGACTATAATGTCTAAGAATAGCCCCGCAAGGGAATAAGAACAACGCCTCACGATAGAAGCACAAAACTCAAGTAACACCTCTGCGGCACCCTTTCTGGGTGACATAGACCCCCAAGACTTTCAAGAATTGGGGAGCTTCCCGCACAGGATTCCTTAAAAAAAAAATTATAATAAGAAAATAATATTTTGGATAAAAAAAGTGTCATAGACTCCTACGGTGCTATTCTCAGACATTTTAGTCGCCCGTTGAGCCCACGCTTTGACAAACTTATGATGCATTTGTAAGAAAGACCTGTCAGTCCAAAATGGCCGCAACTGAACAGCTGATTTTTCTTCATACAAATATTACCAAAATTCGGTAGGTGGTTATGAAACTTTCAGCCAAGGCATCATTAATTTGTCAAAGCGTCGGCTCAACGGGCGACTTAAATGTCTGAGAATAGCCCCGTTTGAGTCTCTAAAATCTAGGGAGTCTCCTGCACAGGATTTCTTAAAAAAAAAGGTGTATGAAAATTGTGTGGTCTTGATATTTATCATCCCATAGGAGTAGCGTATTTGTGGATCCGCGCCCACCTCACATCTCCCATTAAACAATCCAGTAATGGAATTACGCTACGCCTGTAATTTCTGAACACAATGAACCGCAAGCAGCTCAACTGATTATGCATGGAGGCAGTGTGCAAGCGGTTTAGGAAAGCTGTTAAGTACAACTTTGAGTTATGCATACGTGCTGTATCGAAACGTTAATGTCTAATCTAATCTAATCTAAGTTGCAAAGATATGTTACGTTGGAGATTCACATTACATGCATTCTCACAACCAGACACGTACAAGTTCGCGCTTGCACATGCCTCATGTGAACCTACAACATAAAAACCAAATCTCAAATGGACATACACCCGGCAACTCTTGCCGTCCTTTCCTGAAACAGGGGTGACATTGGCAAAGTGAACCATTTTTACAGCATGGGTGATCAGCCGCATACCAACCTTTAAGTCAAGGAACTACTACTTGAAACTAACTACTAAACTATTGATTTTTTTTTTTAAATAATCCAGTGCGGGAGACTCTAGATTTCTTACCCTTGTTGAGGTGACATTTGATATCCTAATCTTTTGTAGCAGGGCTTTAGTCGCATGGTGTTGTGTTGTCTGTACTTAGAGACCCTGAGAGAAAGTGGCGATTGATGTTGGCCAGGAAGAATAGGTTGGTGAATTGCATTCCTCTTCACAAATATATTTTTTTTAATTAAAAAAATTAAACAAATAATTAATCATCAGAAAATCCACCAAAGGATATGTACTGTTGGTTACTGGCGGAAAGGGATATTATAGTGAAGTCCTTCCTGGTCGCGTCTGTTGAGCCTACTAAGGAGGAAGGAGCTCGCCCTCAATTAAATGATAAGCCAGCAGATGGGGGATTATATTTCACATTCAAATATTACATGTACCCACCTCTCTGCTCAAAGCGCTTAATTACTCCGTGTCCCGCCGACTGTGAAATTGTGCTGGTAATCCAGCGCCCCTGTGTGGCAACACCTCCCCTATCGGATGACTCGGTCATGGAATGTTCTAGTCTTTCTCTAGAGCGGTCCGTCGTTGGTGGCTACCGCTATATGACCGGTAACACTTCAGACTCTGAATGGAAGGTTGATGATGATGATGAGTTGATGATTTCTTTATAGCGCCATTTAATGATGTAGTCATTCCAAGGGCGCTATTGCAAACGATGCCTGAAATTTGCTTGTCTTTCAGTGCATTCCGGAACTTTCCATGGTCCTCTAGCTCTCTTACATGATGTGGCAGGTGGTTCCAAGCCAGAGGACCAGCAACTGCAAATGCACGCTCTCCAAACATTGTGTTAACTCTTCTTATAGGTTCTTCAATCCTTGATTTGGCTCCAAGGTTGTGAGTTCGAATCCCGGCGGACCACAAAAAATATACCATTTATATTTTCAAAATGTAATTTGTCGTGTATGTTCCTTGACTTATAGGTTGGTATGCGGCTGATCTCAGCGCGGATGGCAACTCGTTCGATACACGTCAATGAAGGGCTCCCGTCAGGCACATTAGCTTCAGTAACCTCGACGTTCTGGGGAGGGTGGGACTTCTTAGAGTCATGCGTTAGCCCCTGATTTGAGGATCCTCTTTTTCCTTTCTTGAGTAGAGTAACTTTAGCTGATTAACTTCAACGGGAAGGCCTTCCGCCGCCAAAAAAACATTGCAAGTGAAGTATCACCAAGTGAAGCGACTCCGCATGAGTTGTATGAACTTGGTGGGTGGAGGTGGGTAAAGTGCCACCCATGCAGTAAAAATGGTTCACTTTGCCAATGTCACCCCTGTCTCAGGGAAGGACGGCAAGAGTTGCAGGGTGTATGTCCATTTGAGATTTGGTTTTTATGTTGTAGGTTCACATGCGGCATGTGCAAGCGCGAACTTATAAATGTCTGGTTGTGAGAATGCATGTAATGTGAATCTCCAATGTAATTTCCTTATTTTTTTAACTTCTTTGCTACTTAGATTAGATCAGATTAGAATGACCGGTCACCAAAGGTCCATCCAGCCTTACAGCAGCTGGGTCTTGCTTGAGTATTGGTACTTTGTAACGACGACGACCAAGCTCGTAAAACGGTCGATAGCTTCATTGATAGAATGCTTGCATTCCATGCCGAGAGCAAGGGTTCGATCTCAAGGTTTACTCAGCCTTCACAAGAAATGAGAACAAGCCCCCCCGGGAGCTGGGAAACCCCCATTTCAACTGAAAGTGTTTCGTGTGAGGCCGGCCCCCCTTACCCGTAAAAGTAAATAGGTCCCGAATCCCCACATGCGACCCCTTCGGGGATAACGCATGCACACATAATGGATTTTTTTTGTATAACCAAAAAAAATATTTTAAAATGTCATAAGTAATGTTTCAGGTTCCGAATATTTCTTAAGGTAGACCAGTTCGATTCTTGAGTCACTTTTGTATTTCAGGGTCTTCGGTGCCACAACTCGATTACGTCCGCCAATTTCCAAATTGAATTTCAGACCCTTGACTTCTTGGCGCCGAATGGAAGAGAATAAATTACCACAGTCGCTACGGGCCATCTCAACAATCGATTAGCGGGCTCTGTTTACCAGGAGGGCACCAGGACAGCGGTTGTGGTAAACTGATCAAATTTATAAGCAAGACCATAAGGTCTCCCCTGCCTTCATAGAAGCGCATGCATCGGGTAGAGGCAAATGCATTTCTAATCTAATCTAGTCTAAGTTGCAAAGATATGCTACATTGGAGATTCACATTATATGCATTATAACAAGCAGACACGTACAAGTTCGCGCATCGGGTAGAGGCAAATGCATTTCTAATCTAAGTTGCAAAGATATGTTACATTGGAGATTCACATTATATGCATTCTCACGAGCAGACACGTACAAGTTTGCGCTTGCACATGCCGCATGCGAACCTACAACATAAAAACCAAATCTCAAATGGACATACACCCTGCAACTCTTGCCGTCCTTGCCTGAAACAGAAGTGACATTGGAAAAGTGAACCGTTTTTTTTACAGTATGGGTGGTCAGCCTCACACCAACCTATAAGTCAAGGAATACAAACAATTAATAACATTCAGGTGTATAAAAACAACAGAACCTTAAAAATAAATCTATTAAAAAAAAAACATTAGATATACAAATAATAAAAAAATAAAAATTTCACCTAAAACACTTTTACGGCGCAATAAGCGTCATATGCCGCTAGAGTCTCTCAAAGCTAGAGTCTCCCGCACAGGATTTCTGAAAAGAAAAAAAAAGTTAAAACAGCTGGGAATCCACATCGTAGGAAGAACAGCTATCTGAAGAAATAGAAATAAAGACTGGTCAATCATAAAGGACGAAGAGGAAGTAGTAGACGAGAAAGAAGAAATGCCAAAGTGCAAGCTCATACTTGGGCTGTTGTTCAGTAAATTGGAAGACTTTTCAGGTTCGCGTGACAAAGAGTGAGGCAATTTCCTCGTGTTTATATACGCATACTAGTAAACATTGAGTAATAACATAGAGGAGCAGAAACTAACTTACTGCATTGATATATCGGTACTGTAATGGCAAAGGGGCCGTCCATAAATTACGTCATCGATTTTGGCCGATTTTGGACCCCCCCCCCCCCCCCCCCCCTTTACAATCATCCTATAGTCATTATCTAATGACCCCCCCCTCTTGCTGTAATAATGGATGAGCTTAATAATTAATAATGTTATATTAATTACATAATATTTTCTATATTTTGTAGAAATTGGTATTTACAAGAACGACGTCACTTTTGGTACTCGTACATCATTTGCCATCATCCGCAGACCAGACTCCCCCCCCCCTCAATGCGAATGACGTAATATATGGACAGCCCCAAAGGGGTATATCTGTCAAATTTTTATTTTCTAAGTTTGTTCCACAAAGTGTCTAAAATAGTGTATTCCATAATCTGGCTAAGGGATATAGCTAAGTTGCAATACTTATTTAGTTTTATTATGATATGTATATGTGATTTCACAAAAAAAAACTAATGAGTTATGAGTTTCACAAGTTTGTTTTTGCTCTCCTGTAAAATTTGGTGGTAGACAGATATACCCCTTTGCCTTTACACTACCGACATAATATTAGAGCCCACATTTGTCTCTGTCCTGTCAAACGTTGCATTTGTGTAGTCTTACGAAATACGGTCATTTTGTCCAAATCCATTTTGTACCTCGACACCCAATTATAACACACGCCTTTTTTCTTTAAAATTTATCAATTTTAGCGATCACAATATTTATACAGTGTGTCATCTGTCAACTGGCAGCCATTATTATTTTGCAGTTATAGTACCAACTTTCTAGGAACATTTTCACAGTCGTTTTCACAGTTTTTTTGTACACGTGGAAATGCAACTGCGAAGTTCTTTGTTCTCTTTCTTACTTATGACCATTTTCGTATGTAAGTTGAAACAGATATATACCTAATGTATATTTTCGTCAAAATAATTTCTAGTCCACAGATATCATAAGTCAACGCTAGTAAACGTTTGTATACCTACTATGTTTGTGTGTTTGTTTGTTTACATGAATATTGGAAACGCCATACGCTGTTTTGTTTACTCCAATACCCCAAGTATAATATCTCACGTCCAAACTCGACCACAGAGTGTCACAAAAATGTATGAAAACTGAAACAACGCCTCAAGTGAGTTTTTTAGTTTCCATGCATATTTTTTTTGGTAATCACTACGGTTGAATGTTATACTTCAGTTTACAGTTCGCATGCTGTGACGTACGTACATTATTTGCATAATATCAACCGTGCAACTAACGACTCAAGTTTGTATAACCTAATTTCATTTTGATACTAAAACTACATCGTTAATACGTAGGTATTGTTATGATTTTGCTGGGTTCTCTTTTAATTAAACTGCAATTATTTATTTTAACAGAATTTATTTTACACGGTTGGGTTCACAATTTACAACAGTTGATAATCTCTTTTTATTGGTCTTTACGGCAAAATTCTTGGCGCGACTAATCCACTGATTCCCTTTGCAGTCCGTATATATAGGTACAAAAGGGATCATTCTTGCATATTTCAGATCATTCGGTCTCTCGCTCATACCAGACCGCCGTTCTATTTTCTACTACTACCATCATACCTAGAGCCAGATTGTACTACCGGCGTGATTAGAATCACGTATGCACTAATACTACCATACTCTCGTAACAGTATGTTTTTCCTGATTAATATAAGTTTTTCTCTTTTTGCACTGAGTAAAGTAGAGTAGTGGTAAGTAAAGGCTTGCTTTTTGTATGGCGATCGGCCATTTGATTTCACTGTGCCATTGGCTGCGTCTGCGTCGCTCAGTCGAAGAATCAAATTGTCGACTCCCGCTCGGCCCATCACTGCACCGCTTCCGACGTCGCCCTGTGGATGTCCATCCACTCATCGTATCCCACTGGACACTCCTCTACTAAGTGTTGTGTCTGGTTACTTGCTTCACAGTCACACAGACTTTTCCTCAATAGGTAGTTGGCGCCTTTCGAGGAAGGTTATAGCCCAGGGCTGGAAGTCTCATCACCACGGTAATTCTTACCTACCGAATATCGGTAATATTTGTATGAAGACTAATCAGATGTTCATTTGCGGCCATCTTGGATTGACAGGTCTTCATACAAATATTACCGATATTCGGTCGGTAAGAATTACCGTGGTGATGAGACTTCCAGTCCTGGATTTTTCAATGTCCGTAAAAAAATCGCGAACTTGATTTGTTATAAAAAAAATCCAGTTTCTCCCTTCTTTTAAAACGTCACAGTCGTTGAGGAACGATGTCCCGGGTGAAGCACTAAACATTCCTCCAATTTTCTCTCTATTGTGATTTCGGACGTTAAATCCACCGTTACTCTGGTAGTATATCCTCGCCCCACCGCGACGTTACCGCGGCGGTGAATCTGTCCTCTCGGGGATGAGGGAAAAGCTAATCTACCGGAAAATTGTCGGAACGTGAAGCTAAGAGAGTCACTTGTGGCGGTAGATCCTTTTCAAAGGAATCCGTTCCTCTGTTCTTATTGTATCAGATACTGTTTAACTCGATTGTTATAAATGTACAAATTTTGTAACCTGTAAATCTAATCTATCTAATCTAAGTTGCAGAGATATGTTACATTGGAGATTCACATTAAGCACATGCATTTTCTCAACCAGACACGTACAAGTTCGCGCTTGCACATGCCGCATGTGAACCTACAACATAAAAACTTAATCTCAAATGGACATACACCCTGCAACTCTTGCCGTCCTTCCCTGAGACGGGTGACGTTGGCAAAGTGAACCATTTTTACAGCATGAGTGGTCACCCGCATACCAACCTATAAGTCAAGGAAAGTTGATCTATAGCAGCGCGGTTAAACCGGTCTAGGGTGGAAGTTTCATCACCACGGTAATTCTTACCTACCGAATATCGATAATATTTGTATGCAGACCTGTCAATCCAAGATGGCCGCAAGTGAACAGCTGATAAGTCTTCATACGAATATTACCGATATTCGGTGGGTAAGGAATCACCGTGGTGATGAGACTTCCAGCCCTGTACCTACCCGTAGTACGAGAAGTATTGAGTATTTATTGAGTAATTATTTATTTTACACGGTTTGGGTTACAATTTACAACAGTTGATTATCTCTGCTTATTAGTTTTCACGGCAAAATGCTTGGAGCGACTAATCCACTCTCCGCACCATTGCAGTCCCTATATATAGATACAAAATGTATCTTTCTCGCATATTCCTGATCATTCGATCTCTAGCTACAATCATGGATCTTACTGGGCTGTTCTACACACACTATTGTATCTGTAGATGCACAGGTACAATAGTGGTACTTCGGATTCATATTTCGTACCAGTAAGATAATTATATAATTTGGGTTTTTAGGTTGGTACGATTCTGCAGGTCAGGTCGCCCATTTTATTTTATTTGATAGCATTTTCTCTAATGCGTTTTATTGGAGCGCTTTTGTTTGGGCGCTGACCTCACATTCGCGCCATTGTTGTTTGTTTTTTAATAATTCCCGCCATTTGCAATGGGACCTCGCATTGTGCCCACTATAAAGTCCACTCGTTCTTAAAGTGCTCATGGAACGAAATAGACATACCATTAAAAAGAGACATTAGATATCAGCTTAATTAACCTACGAGGGCTCTTGAGGTGTGATTCTCTGTAAAACAGCGCTCACCAAAAAAGTCATCCCAATGTTATTATTATTTGCTTGATTTTCTGGTACCGGGTTTTGACCGTGGTCCATGTTTTTGCTTGTCTTCTTTTTTTTTTTTTTTCTTTCTTGAAGACTTTCAGCTTACGTTTCGTCTCCTCTGTGGGCCACTTCTTCGGAGTTCTGCTCGCTACTGAGGTCTAAACGATAGGCGGTGTATTTTTATTCGTAGATTCTAAAAGGGGCGTTGCTTAATTGTTAGGTATAAAACTACCCTCTCGACGAAACGTAAGCTGAAAGTCTTCAAGAAAGAATAAAAAGAAAAAAGAAGAAGACAAGCAAAAACATGGACCACGGTCAAAACCCGGAACCAGAAAATCAAGCATCTAGATCCGGCCGTCAAAGCCTAAAAACATGTTATTATTAATGTTATGTTTTCTGCTGTTTTCTCTTTTGAATTAAAATGCCATAATTTATTTTTACAGAATTTATTTTTCACATGACTCAGCGAATTGCTCTCTGCGACTCTACCCTCCATACCATTTTGATCTCTTATATAGGGTACCAGAGGGTTCTTTCTCGCTTTCACTAGATCATTATTTCACCAGAACGTTATCTACAAACACAATTACTATCACTTCCAGATGGTTCCATCTTACTTATATAGGTGTGCGTAGTCACTTTAATTTCATAGTCCGTCATACGATGTATGCGTGTATAAGCGCACGTACGTATTTCTAGTCCGCGACATTCTTATACGCTAAGAGATAGACATAAGGCAAAAGCGTTTTTTTTTTGACAGTCCCCGTTGACGATTGCTTTCATGGGAAGTGTTATTTGTTCTTTTTCTAACTAAGGACGATTTGTGGCTAGGTAAGTTTATGGTTGGAATGGATATAGTGTCAACGTTACTGACCCACGACGAGACTAATCTAATCTAAGTTGCAAAGATATGTTACATTGGAGATTCACATTCCATGCATTTTCACAAGCAGACACGTACAAGTTCGTGTTTGCAAATGCCGCATGTGAACCTACAACATAAAAACCAAATCTCAAATGGGCATACCTACACCCTACAACTCTTGCCGTCCTTCCCTGAAACAGGGTACATTGGCAAAGTGAATCATTTTTACAGCATGGGTGGTTTTACAGCGACGGGTGGAACAAAAAAAGTTTGTTATTCTCTGCTTTAGACTCGCATGCGATTTTTCATTACTTTATTGTATTGTGTTGTGCAATGTGAATCGTACGCGAGTGCTCACAAAAATTTTATACTTGCGAATTTATTTTTCCAACCTAATCCCTTTCTAACTAAGCCTTGGTTTGCTGACTCATAGGTTGATCAAATATCAAAAAATATACTTCTTGTTCAATAATCTCAAAGATCTCTGTCTCATGCCAGACCGCCGTTCTATGTACCTTACTAACTTTGTCAACGACGTTACCATGTTGAAAGCACCGGTTCCCATAGATCACCGAAGTTAAGCAACATTGGGCGCGGACAGTACTTGGATGAGTTACCGCTCAGGTACACCACGTGTCGTTGGCATCTCGGACCGGTCCGTAGTCCAGTGGCAACACTTCGGACTCGTAAATGGAAGGTTGTGGATTCGGATCCCGGCGGAGCACAAAAATATACCATTTATATTTCGAATGTGCTCTTCGCTGAGTTGAAAAATTCATAAACCTTTACCAAAGACCGGTCACTGAAAGGTCCATCCAACCTTACAACAACTGGGTCTTGCTTGAGAATTGGCGCTTTCTACAGCGACGACCAAGCTCGCAGAGGGCTCTTGAGGTGTGGTACACACAAAAACAGCGCTCACCAAATAAATTATCCTAAAATTATTTATTATTATTATTACTACTACCATCATAGATCATACTGGACTGTTCTACACACACAAGTCTACCTGTACAGGCACACGCAGGCACTCCAAGTTCGTAACATAATCTATTTTCGGTATTATACAACTTTTAAAAGCAAGAACTTCCGCGGAGCAATATTTTCCCGAGTTTCTTTCAGTATTGTTTTAAAATTGAATATTCCCGGGCGTTGTTTTTGAAGCGCCCGCTTTCTGCCTTCAATACACCTCCTCGAGTGTAATTTTTCATCTTTGACCTAGATTCTCTAACGTTAATTAATAAAGCATTTTCCTTCCTTCACGTTTGAGAGCCCCTCAGTATCCCGAGTAGAAAACATTACGTTTCTACTCAACTATAACGTTTTATCAAATATCTATAAAAAGTAAAACGCTCACTGAACAAGCTTCTTTAGTTTACATACATTCTATGGTAATCATAATGTTATGTGTTATACCTACTTGGTACATGACGTTTTTTTTTTAATTTTTATCTCAGATGTTTTTTCTCGGGACTCTTGTTTTCTGAATTTCTCAGGGGCGAGCTTTCCATAGAGGCAAAGTTGAATGAATTGTAGATTCTGGAGTGTTGTTTTCCGGGATCTGTTGCCGTGGTCTATAGGAGCTGGAGCTTCCGGACGTTTCGCCCATTTCTACGATGGGCTTCTTCATCATACATCACGCTGAAGAAGCCCATCGTAGAAATGAGTGAAACGTCCGGAAGCTCCAGCTCCCATAGACCACGGCAACAGATCCCGGAAAACATCACTCCAGCATCATCAGCCGGCCGTGTAAGCCTAAAACTCTTATTGAATTGTAAATTGATATTCAATTCTAAAATTTTAAACTAGCCTACCCAAGTAACCATTTAGGTTTTAAAAAGGTTACAAAATGGTCCCACAACCTTTGTATGGAAATCGGCACGTAAGTCTTAGTAGTCTCAATAACGTTATATTTACCTTATACTAACCTCGTGAGTGCTAAAAGGGCCCCAGTTTTAGAACCTTGCGAAGAGCTACACCAAAACCTATAGCTCAAATACAGAACCGCTCTACGAGCTACGGCAGAACCCAAATATAACTTCGGCAACCTTAATTTTACCTCAATATAACCTAGCAAGACAGCGTTTACGTTCTTAATTAGTCTTGGATGTAACTCGTATACAACTTACAACTCGGGTTCTCTCGCTCTCGCTCGGGTGAGCGAGAGCGAGAGGACCCGA
Source organism: Agapetus fuscipes (assembly GCA_951799405.1). Lineage (NCBI taxonomy): Eukaryota > Metazoa > Arthropoda > Insecta > Trichoptera > Glossosomatidae > Agapetus > Agapetus fuscipes. Next base: position 3,215,193 of record OX637336.1, read on the forward strand.
GAAACATCTCGCTCTCGCTCGGGTGAGCGAGAACGAGATGTTTCTGTGGAAGATTTTTTACACAGCCGTGAATTGAAATACATATTATAATGGCGCGTGCGCGAGTTACGACCCCTATTCAATAATATGTAAACAAATATCGTTCTCTAAAGGAAATGGGAATAAGATAAATCCTCAAAACAGGATATTGATAAGACATTTTGGGAATGAGATAACACCCCAAAACAGGATACTGATAATGTAAATGAAAGAAATAATAAATATTTAAAATCCAAAATATTACTATCTAATCTATCCCTTTTGACCGCCCACTCTCATATTATGATGACTGAAGGGACGTATCTCAAATCCATCGAAATTTCTGGAAACATTTGCACCCAGTATAAAAGGGGATGCGATAAGCAAATGAAGCACTCTCCAAATTAGACTCACAAAATCAAGTTGTATCTGTTGTATTGTCGTGTAACATTTATTAATAAAAACAAATTATAATAAAATAAACATTTTTTTTCACTCTCTGCCGACCCGATGAAATAATTGGCGCAGTCGGTAGGATCCCATAGAGATCCATTAAAAATAATAATTAAAATATTTTGAAAAATAATAACTTAGAAGCAGTGATTGAACGAGAATATTGAACGAGAAAATTATACGAGAAAATTGTACGAGAATATTGAACGAGAAAATTGTACGAGAAAATTGAACGAGAAAATTGTACGAGAAAATTGTACGAGAAAATTGAACGAGAAAATTGTACGAGAATATTGAAGGAGAAAATTGAACGAGAAAATTGTACGGGAAAATTTGAATCAAATCGGAGCAGAACCTGCCACCTCTATTTTTCGACGGATTATCGAAAGAAGACCAGCGACAGGAGAAACTTCGAGAGGATCCACAACCTGGAGATCTGAAGCAATCGAGGGCACATCGAGCGGAGGAGCATCCAGGGAGAGTCTCAACTCACAAACGGGAGAGAACCTTCGGGAGTTGCAGAGAGCCATCACTACAGAGTCACCCACCATCTTTTGGAGAAGTCACCCAACATCTACACACAATACAACCTAATGAACTTGTACCTTCTAATGTAAGTCAATTTATGTTTAAACTAAAACCCTTCATATTTTTGTCTCTTTTGAACTAACAAAACTAATTTTAACCCTTAATTTTTAAGCTTTGTTCGAAAAAATTACAAAATGTCCACTCCAGTAGAAATTTCCGAAAATTTGAGAATTCCGGACGCGATCCGAAACATACCTGAATTTTCAGGGAATGCTCATCATCTATTCAATTTTTTTAACTGCGTAGATGGAATCATAAAAATTATCCCCCACGCGGACGCACCATCCAGCTACAATTACGTCATTCTTTCGGCCATTAGGAACAAAATCGTTGGTGAAGCTAACGACGTTCTCAATTTATATGGACCCTCAAACGATTGGGCTACAATAAAGGAACACCTCACGACTCATTATGCAGACAAGCGAAATGAGATATCCCTCATAAGAGATTTGAATAATTTGAGACAGTCATCGAACGAAACAGTTGAAAATTTCTACTCTAGAATCATAGAAATATTCTCATGTCTGAATAACCTTGTCGAATTACATGAAACTGATGAAAAATTAAAAAACTCCAAACGCGAATTTTATAAAGATTCTTGCTTATCCGTATTTCTATCAGGATTAAAGGAACCTCTAAGTTCGACAATATGGTCGATGAGACCTAAAACACTGACGGAAGCGCTTAATCTTTGCACAGAAGCACTCAACATGCAATATTTAAAAAATGGAATCCACGGATATAATCAATTCGAAGGAAACAATGGGAATAATAATTATAAAAATTCATTCAATAATCAAAATAAAAATAACGGAAATCTTTACACAAATTCTAGAAAGAATAATAATCATTATAATAATAATAATAACTATAACCGCCAGGACAATAATTATCGTTCCAACTTCAATCAATCTTATGGAAATAAACCTAACTATAACAATAACTTCAATCAATCTTATGGAAATAAACCTAACTATAACAATAACTTCAATCAATCTTATGGAAACAAACCTAACTTTAACAACAGCAATAACTTTAACAGAAACAATTACCAGCATGGCAATAATTATAAGAGTAACCAATCAGATTACTCAAGGCCGCACCATTTCCAAAATCATGGAAATAATTACGTAAAGAAATCAGACAGCGGAATGTCGAGGCAACAAGAGCCAATGGATACTTCTAGCAGTAGGACTAGAATGTCTCACCATCAACCAAACGTCAAACGCGAAATGTACCATGTCGAGAAACCCGAAACTTCCGAGGTCGACGATGGAAATTTTCAAAGACGCTCGAAACAAGCATTGGATACATAGACATTAATAATATAAATCACCAAAACCTATCATACGTCCACATAAGTAGAAAAAACAACGGCCCACCTCTAAAAATGCTAATCGATACAGGTAGCAGCTGTTCGTTTATTAACCCAAAAATAATTGTAAAAACACAAGCGCGGAAAATAAGTCCAATAAAAATTACAACAATCTTTAATGAACACTATATAGACCAACAAATAATACTGGAATATATAGAGGAATTAGATAACGAAAACCCTTTAACCTTTAAACTATTCAACTTCCATAACTATTTTGACGGACTAATAGGCTTAGACATATTGCAAGAAATAAATGCAAAAATCAACTTAAAACAAAACGTATTAGAAACGCCTAATGTAAAAATACCCTTAAGATTTAAACCAAATTTTATTTCACCTTTGTACATCATCCCAGCTAAAACGATAAAAATCTGTAAATTACCAGTTGACATCGAAAACGGAAATATTATTATTCCAGAATACATAATAAACGATTTAAAAACCGTAGGAGGAATATACGAATCAAAAGACTATCACGCTTTTGTAGGAATTGCGAATAGCACCGATAAGGAACAAAAACTAATGATCGAACAACCACTCAAGGTCGAAGAATATACTGATTGCGTAGAAGTACACAAATACTCGATAATTGATGAATATGAAAATGAAGAATTGCCAGATGTCGAGGAGTTGATTAGGACAGAACACCTAAACGACGAAGAAAAACGCGGCGTTGTCAAAACATGTAAAACGTACGAGGATATATTTTTTAAAGAAGGCCAAAAACTAACCTTTACGAACGAAATAAAACATTCAATTAAAACCAGAGACGACCTACCGATTTATACAAAGAGCTATAGATACCCGGAAATACATAGAGAAGAGGTAAAAAATCAAATCGAAAATTTATTAAATCAGGATATAATTAGACCAAGCATTTCGCCATGGAGCAGCCCTATATGGATTGTCCCTAAGAAAAAAGACGCTACGGGAAAAACCAAATGGAGACTCGTAGTCGACTATCGCAAATTAAATGAAAAGACAATTGATGACAAATACCCCATTCCCAATATAACAGACATTTTAGACAAACTAGGAAGATGTATGTATTTCACAATACTTGACTTAAACAGCGGATTTCACCAAATATTAGTAGACCCCAAAGATATAGAAAAAACAGCCTTCAGCGTGAACAACGGACATTACGAATATCTGAGAATGCCGTTTGGACTACAAAATGCCCCAAGCACCTTCCAGAGAGTCATGGACAATGTCTTGAGAGATTTGTTGAACAAAGGATGTCTTGTTTACATGGACGACATTATTGTTTACTCAACATCATTACAGGAACACCTTGAAATTCTAAGTAGAGTTTTCCAACGATTAAGGAAAGCCAATTTTAAAATTCAACTCGATAAATGCGAATTCTTGAAAAAGGAAGTTTCATTCTTAGGTCATACAATTACGTCAGAAGGAGTCAAACCGAACCCAGACAAAATTGACGCCATTAAAAGATTTCCCATTCCAAAGACAACCAAGCAGATTAAGTCATTTTTAGGATTACTAGGATATTATAGAAAATTTATACCAGATTTTTCAAAATTAACAAAACCATTAACTGAATGTCTAAGAAAAGATGCGAAAATAGATTTGAACGAAAGATATATCAATTGCTTTGAAAAATGTAAGACTTTACTTTGTAACGACCCAATTCTTCAGTACCCAGACTTTGATAAACCTTTTAACTTGACCACAGATGCTAGTAACGTAGCACTTGGTGCAGTTTTATCGCAAGGCAGTATCGGAAACGACAAACCGGTATGCTACGCTAGTAGAACACTGACAAAAACGGAACAAAATTACTCCACCATAGAAAAGGAACTTCTTGCCATAGTGTGGGCAACAAAGTATTTCCGCCCGTACCTGTACGGCAGAAAATTCAAAATTTTAACCGACCATAAACCTCTGATTTGGCTAATGTCACTGAAAGACCCAAACTCCAAGCTAGTGAGGTGGAGGCTAAAACTCGAAGAATTCGATTTCGACATACAATATAAAAAAGGTAAAATTAATACAAACGCGGATGCACTAAGTAGAATCGAAATAAACATAAAGGATTTGACCCTCATACCGAGATGCGAATCTACGGAATCGATGATCGTTAATACGGACGAAGAAGACAGATGTAGTACAATACATTCCAACCCAGAAAACATACTCAACGGGATAAACTTTACCGAAAATCCGATAAACGGTTTCAACGAACAAATCATATTCTTGACAAACAAAGACGTAGAGAACGACAAAAACGAGTTCAAGAAACTATTTAAAACAAAGAAGCGTAGAACATTTACCCAAAGAACTTATAGTGAAGAAAACATTATCGATTACTTTAAGAAATTCTTCAACCCTAATAAAATCACCTGTATTTTATGCGATTGTGGAAAAACGTTTGAAACAATTAGGGAAACCCACAAAAAGTATTTTAATAACTATAAGGTAGTGAAAAGTGCAATTTTATTAGAAGACATTGAAGAACCTGACGAACAAGATAATGCCATTCGTAGGTACCATATAAACAGTAACCATCGGGGAATATTTGAAACAACCCAACATCTAAGTAGGACAATATATTTCGAAAACCTTAAGTCTAAAATAGTCAGAACAATAAATAACTGTGAAACATGCCTCGTAAATAAATACGAGAGACGACCAACTAGACAGAAATTTGAACTAACAGAATCACCCAAACAACCCCTGCAAATATTACATATTGATATATACCACATTGATAACGTTTACATTTTAACAATATTAGATAAATTTAGCCGATTCGCATATGGAAAGATAATTGAATCAAGAAACAGCATCACCATTCTAGAATATCTTTTGAATTTTATGGCAGATAGAGGAATACCGGAAAAAATAGTTACAGACAATGCCAAGGAATTTACCTCAAACATTTTCAAAGAAACATTAAAATCCTATAATATTGAACATCACGTGACCTCACAAAGAAATTCTTCAGGAAATGCACCTGTAGAGCGATTTCATTCTACCCTGACCGAAATCTATCGAATAATTAGCAGAGATTCAACTAAAACCAAGACGATCAAATTGGCTGAAAGTATGATAACTTACAACAACTCGATTCACTCAGTAACGAAATTAACGCCATTCGAAATAATTAACGGACATTTGGAGAAAAGAGGAATCCTAGAGATCAAAGAAAGTCCAAACGCTAATACGGAAGATTACTTAGCAGAAAAGTTAGAGAGATCTAAAAAATTGAACCAAATTATTTACGAGAGGAACCAAGAGAATAAAGAAAGGTACATCAATAAACTTAACGATAAACTACCAGAACCTAAGAGCTACGAAATTAATGAAGAAGTGTACCAAAGAGATAATCGGAGGAAGAAAATAAGCCCTCTGTTTAAGAAAAGAATGATCACGAAAAACCTAAAAAGAGTTGTAAGATGTAACACAATCAAAGTACACAAGACTAAGATTAAACCAAGACGAAAATTTCAGAGTATGCCTAGCGGCAGCGGCAGCCCAGGAACTGGAGATGCGTGACTATGATCGAAACAAAGGAATACTTATCCTGGAAATGGGCGACGGAAGACTAATTAACTCATATAATAATTTCATACATATAATTAATTTAGAACTATATAAGGAAAACATAGAAATAATCGACAAGAATGTTGAAATATTCAAGAATACGAAAGGAGTAATTGATAATCAAGATTTTAAAATTACCTTAAGAATATTAGAGGATAAAATGAAAAGTTTACAATTAAAATTCAAAATGATTAATCCCTATAATAAAGTTAAAAGAGGACTAATAAATATTTTAGGTAGCGTAATCAAAACCATCAGCGGAAACATGGACAACAATGATGCAGTGGCGATTAACGAAGAAATTAATTTGCTGAAATTAAACGAAAATAACTTGCTAGAATCGGATAAAGATCAAATTAGAATAAACAAAGAGATGACCGAAAGATTCAATAACATTACTAACTATATTAACATACACCAGAAGGAAATCAATGATTACCTTATCACAAGCCCAGAAAAATTCAATGACATAAGTAACGAGTTTAACCTCATCCAACGCCAAGACCAACTAATGCATAATATCGAAATGCTAAAAGAACACATAGATGAAATACACAATGCAATTATGTTAGCAAAACTTAATATTATCTCTAAGTATATTTTACACCCTAGCGAACTAAGTAACATTAAGAAAAGCCTTGAAAACCAAAATATACCCCTTAAATCTTACGAAAACATTTATGAACTACTAGAATTACAAGCTTATTATAATAACTCAAATATAATATTTAATGTTAAGGTACCAAATTTTAACCACTTTATGTTTAAGATGTATCACATTAAGTCTATTCCAATTAACAAAACACACATGATTGTAACACCTAAACCCTATATTATGATGAACGACCTATACTTTCAATATTTAGATGCATTATGTAATAACATAGAAAATATCTATATTTGTAAGATGAAAAACCTTCAAAATGTAACCAATGAAATTTGTATTACCAAACTGATCCAAAACAAGAAATCAAATTGCAATGTACAACAAATAAATGATAATGACTTTGTCGAATTAATAGAACCAAATCATTTGCTAATTTCAACTAGTAAAGCAATGGAGTTTTATTCCAATTGCGGTGTAGAAAGAAAGGAAATCACTGGAACTGTTCTAATTAGATATAAAAATTGTAAAATCGAAATTAATGGAATTGATTACCCTAATAGTAATACAGAGAGGTATGACAACATTAAACTAATAAGCAACATGTTCGTACCATTAGTAATTTCAAATGTAACTGTGAGAAAAGATTTCAATTTTCTAGAGAAATACAATATAGAAAATAGGAAAGAAATAAGTCTTTTAAAAACTAATGTAAGCAAAAATTTCAATGTACAATCAGTACTGCTAATCATGTCAGCGATAATTGTAATATTTATCTTGTTTAGAATTATTGTTAAGAAAAATATTTTTTGTAAAACCAATAGAACTAATGATTTGTTATCGAGGGTAGAATACCACACTTCACCCCACTTACCATTAGTCACATTCCCTTGGGAAGTGCCTCAATCTTCGGTGGGAGGAGTTACGACCCCTATTCAATAATATGTAAACAAATATCGTTCTCTAAAGGAAATGGGAATAAGATAAATCCTCAAAACAGGATATTGATAAGACATTTTGGGAATGAGATAACACCCCAAAACAGGATACTGATAATGTAAATGAAAGAAATAATAAATATTTAAAATCCAAAATATTACTATCTAATCTATCCCTTTTGACCGCCCACTCTCATATTATGATGACTGAAGGGACGTATCTCAAATCCATCGAAATTTCTGGAAACATTTGCACCCAGTATAAAAGGGGATGCGATAAGCAAATGAAGCACTCTCCAAATTAGACTCACAAAATCAAGTTGTATCTGTTGTATTGTCGTGTAACATTTATTAATAAAAACAAATTATAATAAAATAAACATTTTTTTTCACTCTCTGCCGACCCGATGAAATAATTCGCGCCATATTCCGTCTTACCAAGTTTCAAAATGGATAGATAAGTATGAGCTGTTTTCAAACAAAATAATAAATGGCTTTATGAAAGCAGGGGAAATGTAAAACATACTGCGAATGGCACTTTATCGTGATACTTTAGGATAATAGTTCTGTATACGAGACGGGCCTTTCGTAACTTAAAAAATTTAACATTTTAATTTTAATTTTTTTTTTCAATTAAGTGTTTGGTGGTAAGTTGCATTATAAATAAAACTTATATTCATACAAAAAGGCATGTATTTTAAATCGCATAGCATACCTTATTCAAATTTTGCCTTATTGAATTAAAATATTGCTATTGATTAAGATAGTTATTTTTTTTTAACGAAAAAATATGGCTGCCGTAAGAAAATTACTAGTAAGCATTAAAATTAACCTTTTTAGAACTATAACAGCTAGAATCTCTTAAAATGTGCCTAAATAAGAGCTAAAGGTTATTGCCAAGAGCTTTTCAAGACTTATCAGCCGCAAAAGTAGCCGCTAAGAAAAAAATGTTGCTTGCATGTTTTGATGGTGTTAGTGGATGGTGCTTGGATCACGTGTTTACGGAAAGTGTGCTAACAGCTACAGGCTCCTCTGAAAGTCCAAGTAAGTTTTTATTTTTCAATTCCTTTGAAAGACTTAAGTTTTCAAAAAAAAAAAGCTTTGGATTACTTTATTTGTCAAGTTTGTCTTTTAAACTTACAGGTATTTTATTTCAAAGTCTTAGAAAAAATACATTATTGTATTGTTTATTTTTTTTTAATTTAAATCCATAAAACTCAGGTTTAAAGATGAGCCATACTTCTTAAACGCAAAACGCAACTAAGCTACACATATAGTGTAACTTCTTGCCTGCGTTAACCCCGAAGGGGTCGCATGTGGCGCTTCGGGACCTATTTACTTTTACAGGTAAGGGGGCCGGCCTCACACCAACCACTTTCAGTTGAAGTGGGGGTTTCCCAGCTCCCGGGGGGGCTGGTTCTCATTTCTTGTGAAGGCTGAGTAAGCCTTTGAGATCGAACCCTTGCTCTCGGCGTGGAATGCAAGCATTCTACCAATTGAGCTATCGACCTTTTTTCGAGCTTGATCGTCGTCGCTACAAAGCGACAATTCTCAAGCAAGACCCAGTTGCTGTAAGGCTGGATGGACCTTTGGTGACCGGTCATTGGTAAAGGTTTTATGAATTTTTCAACCCGGCGAAGAGTAAATTTGAAAATATAAATGGCATATTTTTTGTGCACCGCCGGGAATCGAACCCACAACCTTCCCATTCAGAGTCCGCAGTGTTACCACTGAGCTACGGACCGGTCATCCGGTCTTCTTCATCTTTGTATATTTGCAATACCTACTACATGTTGTATCGGGTTTTGCATATTATATTTTACAAGATGATAACATTCAGCGAATGCCAAGTTTTAAACCTTAAAATTTCTCTATTTTATTGATTACAATTTGAAAACTGGAATGTAATATTCTATGTTTCTGTAAAATGCGCTCTTCGAGAAACGTAATCAAGATATTAAGAATGTTTTTAAAAGTGGTAAATTCATTGAAAATATCTTTTTTTATCTCGTGAAACTTCAAACTCATTCGTAATATGAAAAAACTTGTTTTTCCAATTTTGTTGAAAATGTAATAATCTTTAAAAATGGGGAAATTATTTTATTCTAGAACAAAAAATTTAAATAAAAAAGTAGAAATATTGAAAAAATATTTAGTTTTTCGGGGCTACAGGTAATTACAAAAATGTACGAGTTCGAAAACTTGGCATTTGATGAGTCTAATCTACATATTATACAATATAATATCCAAAAACCAGTGCTACATTTTATTTCTTACTTTCTTGCTATAGCTGAAGGCTATAAAGAAAGTCTTGATTTGGTGTGGAAAAAAAATTTCGAGGCTTTCACGGAAATGAGTTGTCCTGGTGTAGGACATGCCAAAAAACACTATCTTTCAAAAACGTTCATCTGTATGTGTGTGTGTGTGTGTGTGTATGTGTGTGTGTATGTGTGTCACTTTCCAAAGTATAAGACCTAGAGATACCAAACTTTGGCTACATCAATTTTTTTGGACATGTATTAAGTATGAATAACATGGCATTACACCAACTTGAAAATTCAAGATGGCTGACATACAAAAAAAACATAAAATTGCACTTTTCTCAAAAACGGCTTCAAGAACTTTTCTTAAATTTTCAAAATTGCCACTAATTAGTTTTAACTTAATAAATAAATTATGGCAACACTCTTACTAATCTGTGTCTATGGGCTGCCATATGAAAAAAACCAACGATTGTGAGTTTTTCGAAAGTTAAGTGGTTAACAAAGATATAATGTTCTACAATATTATAGACAATATAAATTTCTACAAAATTAAAATTTTTTTTTTGAAAAAATAAATATAAAGCACCGTTTACACGACCTGAAATTTTAAATAGAAAATATTAGAAAAACCTAATAAAATGCCAGATATTTAAATTTGTTTTAGATTTGATAGAAATAACAAATTTATCACTTTAATTTGCAATCAAAGATTTTTTACTTTTTTGAAAATTCAATATGGCGTCCAAAGAGCTGAAAACTTAAAATGCGATTTTCTGAAAAACGGCTCTGACGATTTGTCTTAATTTTTTTGTGAATCCATTTATAAAATCTCAGTATATAAAGTCTCAGTACTTTATTTTAACACAAATTAAAAAAATATCGTAAAAAAGATTAAACAAAGTATTTTAAAACTTCATTTTTACTCACTTACTTATAATAAAGGGTTGTATTATGTTGTATAATAATTATCTGTTCAGTCATAGTTAGAATGTTGAAAATAAGTATGTATATACATACTCGTACCTTCGTAGCGCGAGGGATATGCGTGTTATCATCGATGTAGAATTTGCACGGATGAGCGACGAAAGCAATCTTTTGAGACGTAAGAATTCCCCAACGCGCGTATCAGAAATTAAAAGTACAGTGGACTGCACTTGACTTTACAGCATAAAATAAAGTTGTTTTGAGGTGATATTTAATTGACAAAACAAAATGTTTAATTTGTATTTATGAATTATTAATGAAGGCAATCTGCTCAAGTAATTTTAATTTTGCGGTTTGATCATTTTCCTTGACCTATAGATTGGTATGAGGCTGACCACCCTTACTGTAAAAGATGGTGCACTTTGGCAATGTCAACCCTGTTTCATGGAAAATAGGCAGGAGTTGCAGGGCTTATGTTTACTTGAGATTGGGTTCTTATATTCTAGGTTCACATGCGGCATGTGTAAGCGCGAACTTATACGTGTCTGCTATTATGGGAATACGTTTAATATGAATCTTACATGATATATATCTTTGCAGCTTAGATTTAGATTGTTGGTCACTTTTGTATCAAAAATAACATTTCAATGCCTAGTATTTTAAATTAACCTTTTTAATCATTTTTGTATTTTTCTTCTACGTACTTTTTCTTTCCTGTATTTTTTATATGGTTGGTCATGTATTGCACCCTACACGGGACTAAGCTGCAATAAACATTTTATTATTATTGCTATCAAGAAAATTACAATAAATTTTTGTATGGAAATTTTTTGCTTTATACGGTGGCTATATTTTACTTTTCGAAAAAAATAGTGATAAATAAATGTAGGTACATATAATGGCTTTCAAATTGGCTGGCAATAATTTTTTATTAAAAGCCTTCCGCTGCCGAGAAGTTTTACAATTTTGTTACTTTATAGCAGTCCGAAGGAGCTATAAAGTATTGTATTCGTGCGAAAAAAAAAATTGAGGTTTCAACGGAAATGAGTTGTCCTGCACCAGGACATGCAAAAAAACCTAATTTGTCGAACCTGTCCGTCCGTCCGTATGTATGTATGACCATAATCCCAGCCGAAACTACTGATCGCAGAGACACCAATTTTTGGATTAAGAGAATTGACAACCACAGATTTTGATGGGCCGACTGGCATGGCACCACCCTGAAAATTCAAGATGGCTGCCATACAAAAAAAACATAAAATTGCACTTTTCTCAAAAACGGCTCTAACGATTTTCTTTAAAATTTCAGTGTGATCGTTGCTTAAATTGTCGCGAAGAAAATTTGTTATGGCAACACTCTTCCCAACCTGCGTCTATGAGTTGCTATATGAAAGAAAAAAAAAAAAAAATCTCGGAAATGGCTGGGTTGACAAAAAAAAAAGTTGTACAATATTACGCGCAATATTAATTTCTACAAAAATTTAAAAAATACTTTTAATTTTTTTTTTACTTAAAGTATCGTATCGTTTACACGATCTCAAAATTTTCATCGAAAATATTAAAAAGACACATAAAAATGCAATTTTGTAAAACTTTTTTTAAGGTTCACAAGAAAGAAAAAATTATAAACTTCTTTGCACTATAATTTGTTTTTCACTATTTTGAGAATTCAAGATGGCTTCCAAAGAGGAGAAAACTTCAAATGCGATTTTTTCAAAAACAGCTCCGAAGATTTTTTTTTAATTTTCAATAAAGTAGTTGCTTGATACATTCTTACCAAATTTAGTTATGGCAACATTTTTGCTAATCTGCGTCTATGAGTTGCCATATGAAAAAAATAAACAATTGTGATTTTCTAAAAAGTGAAAGCGTTACATGTAACGCTTAACGTAACATCAAATTGTATATAAAAATCAAATAAAAATTTTGAAAATAAAAACATAAAGTGCCGTTTACATGATATCAAAAATTGAAATTAAAAGGCTACAAAAACCCATCAGAACGCAAAAAACTTTTATGTTTCTTAACTTTATCAGAAAAAACTTTTGTATCACTATAATTCATACTGAAACATTTTTCAAGTTTTAGAAAATTCAAGATGGCTTCCGAACAGCTGAAAGTTTCAAATGAGATTTTCTCAAAAACGGCTCCTACGATTTTCTTTATTTTTTTTGCATAATCGTCATTATAATACTGCTATGTAACAACAATAACCATTGCCTCATAATTTTCTTTGTTTTGGGGGTTGCCATACAAGAGAACAAAATAATTTAAAAATTATCGGCAGAGAAAGGGTTAACTAAAAAATAATGTTTTTCAATTGAAAAGCTTTTATATATACCTAAATACCTGAATCATTACTTTTTTTCAAAAAAAATATATTTAGAATATAGAGTGACAAATTTTCATACAAAAAAATATTGTAATATTTTTGGTAGCAAAACGTCTAATACCCATAAATAAACCTACATAACAATTTGCTCAAACAAGTGCTATGTAACAACAATAACCATTGCCTCTTAATACTCTTTGTTTTGGGGGTTGCCATACAAGAGAAAACAATATTTTAAATTTTCCCGGCAGAGAACGGGTTAACTAAAAAATAATGTTCTACAATTGAAAAGCTTTTATATAAAGCTACATACATTAATCATTACTTTTTTCAAAAAAATAATATAAGGTGTAGCCATCATACAAAGTGACAAATTTCCACACAAAAAATAAAATAACTTTCTTGGTACTAAAACGCCTAATATAAAATACTAGACTACGAGTCTTAAAATTTAGTAAGTACCCATAATAATCAATCATAACTTTACAATATATTTATGAAAAGTATACCCACCCAACAAAGTGTTAGTTTTGATACAAATGGAATCAATGATAATACTGCAAAAAGACGATTACTTAAATAGATTAGCTTCATTACTTACACACAGCTAAATGTTTTGTTATGAAAATTGACTATGACCTAAACATGACCGTATTTTATGCTTTAAAGTCATGTGCAGTCACTGTACAATTTATTTTTTATATTCTGTTACAATAAAGAACTGAGGCGTTTAAAACAGATTTTGACCACAAACGGGACTCGACGTAAAGTTTTTTGGAAAATATTTGACTTTAAAATTCATTTCTCGTGAAACTATAGCAGATACAAAGAATATGTAAAATACCATTATTGTTTTAAATTTAATGTTCTTATTATTGACGTACAAGAATTTCAATTATTGTACTTTGATTTTTAGTTATAAAATATAATGTAATAAATACCGTTTAACCCCCCTTTCTCCTGAACCAGAAGGGTAAGAAATACAAATTTTTGGTATGTTAATTTTCTTAATACTAGTAATGAACGTAGCATATTTTTTTTTCTTTATTCTCACGACTCATACAACTTATACCAAAAGATCGATTTATATATTTGTTAAAAAAATGGCCGCATTCAAAATGTTCCAGGTTAGGAGTATTTTTTTAATGTAAAAAGCAGGTAAATAATGTAGGTCATCATCTACTCTGATATACTGGGCAGCAACATCTAGGCGCGACCATCTATTGGTCAACGGGGTAGCACTCTCTTTAGGAGGTAGGCTGATCCAGCCTTCCGATTCGGTGAGACTTCTAGGAATCTTACTGGATCGGAACCTGACATTGGAAAGGCAAATAGATGCCACAATAGCTTCCTCCTTTTTTTCACTGCGCCAAATAAAGGCGATTAGAAAGTGTCTTCCGTCAGATGCGGTTAAGACCCTGGTGAGTGCGTTTGTGATGTCTCGGGTTGATTATTGCTCGACGCTTTATAGTGGGCAGCCAAAGAAGCATTTCAACCGCTTTCAATCCGTGTTAAATTCAGCAGCAAGGCTCATATTCGGGATATCCAAATTCGCTCACATCACTCCGCTGTTAAAAAAACTACACTGGCTTCGTTTCCCGGAGAGGGTGGTCTACCGTGTTTGTCTGATGGTATATAAAGCCATCAATGGCGTGGCTCCACCTTATCTGACTGACATGATTTCGCCTGTTGAGATGGGTGTGAGGAGGCAGACACTCAGATCTGCGGGCGATGGTGCAATCAATTTGGTTCAGCCGCACCGTCAGTTCCGTACAAATTTTCGAGACCGTGCTTTCTGTGTTGCGGGTCCGGTGGAGTGGAACAGACTGCCAACCGGAGTGAGGAACTCCAAATCTATGGGCATATTTCGCGGAGCTCTCAAGACGCACCTTTTCAAAAAGTCTTATCCGTGATCGGAGAGGGCCCTTGAGGTGTGACACACACAAAAACGGCGCTCTCTTATCATGTGCAATTAAAAATAAATAAGCCTGATATATATATATATATCTCTTACTAGTCTCTGCCTGGTAGTCGATGAGGTAGTTTGTACCATTTTTTGGGCCTCTTTGAAGAGGCGGCATCCAGAACGCTCCAGGGTAGGTTCACCAAAATCTGCAGAAAAGGCATGTACTCGATGCCGGACACCTCCCCAAACATGTTTCTGTCTGGTAGTCGATGAGGTAGTAAGCACCATTTTTTGGGCCTCTTTGAAGAGGCCGCATCCAAAACGCTCCAGGATAGGAAAAGGCAGACCAGTGAAAAAATGATGTACTCGAAGCAAACTACCAGCCTGACCATGTCTCTGCCTGGTAGTAGATCTAATCTAATCTAATCTAAGCTGCAAAGATATATATCATTTAAGATTTATATTAAATGCATTCCCACAAGCAGACATGTATAATTTCGCGCTAACACATGCCGCATGTGGACCTACAATATAAAAACCCAACCTCAAATGAACATAAGCCTTGCAACTCTTGCCGTCCTTCCCTGAAACAGGGGTGACATTGGCAAAGTGAACCAATTTTTTACAGTATGGGTGGTCAGCCACATAACAACCTATAAGTCAAGGAACATACATGACAAATTACATTTTTAAAATCAATAAATTATAATATATACATGGACATAAAAAACTAAATCATAAAAACCAATTTTACTTTAACAAACCCTAGCCGCCAACATCACAGATCAACCGCCATTTCTTTCTATCCTTACATACTTCTTTCATCAGTCAAGATCAGTCAAGGTTTCGTACATCTGGCTCTTAGTCCTACTTTACGCGCATACAAATTATTTGATTCACTTTGATAGATGATTTAAGCACTAAAACTTACTGATGTATTCATTATAAGTAAAAAAAAAAATACGGACTTTACGTTTAATATTTCCATTCCGTTTTTTTGTATCACCCTGTGTCGGTTCATCTTGCAAGACAACGGATATATATATATATTGCATAGAGTTATCAGCGTCTCATTGGTCCAAACCCGATCACGTGATCGCAACCTACAGGCGCGCGGGGGGGGCGGTTCCATTTTTTGACAGTTGACTTGTATTTCAAGTATCTTTGTAAAAATGATGAATTGTTGTGTTAAAACTTGTAAAAATGACACAAGGAAGAAAACAAAGCAGAATAGCGATATTACATTCCACCGGTGAGTACAAAATTTGGCCAAGTCGAACGATTTTAAAATGTGTAGTTGCGGGGGTGAAGAGGGAGAGTTACCGCCTCGCCTTACGTCACACACTCGGTCTCTATGGGATTATAATATACATATATACATAATATACCTATACATATATACATAATATACCCATACATTATAATATACCTATTGGTTTGAATTCCACGCAGTCCTAATTTGTTTGCCTAGACAAGTATTATGACTCCTTTAAAAAAAAAATCCCGTTGTTTTTAACAATTTGTTTCTTATACTTTATGGCCTTAGTAAAAGAGTGACATAAATAAAAAAAATCACGCTTGTTAAACAAATTTTTATCTTAGATCTTAAGTTAATTTTTTTAATATAACTTAAAAAATCACGCCACAAAAAAATATTTAAAAAAACTCGTTTTTTTTTCTTATTTTTGCTCGCATTTTGTTGTTTTGTATTTTGGAAATATTTTTTTTCTTTATTATTATAGAATGATACAAATTCTAGTTTGTGGTGTACTTTTTAATAGAATAATGGGAATAGTTTTTGCGATAATATGAAAAAACTGAAACTAATTAATTTATTTAATTCTTGAAAACAGTTTTTTCATATTATCTCAAAAACTATTCACATTATTCGTTTAAAAATTACCCCACAAACTAGAATTTGTATCATTCTATAATTATAAAGAAAAATAAGATTTCCAAAATACAAAACAACAAAATGCGAGCAAAAAATGTAAACAAAAACGAGTTTTATTAAATATTTTTTTGTGGCGTCATTTTTTCAGTTATAAAAAAAAAACTAACTTTAGAATTAAGATAAAAAATTATGCAACGTGTGTGATTTTTTTTATTAATGTCACTCTTTTACTAAGGCCATAAAGTATAAGAAACATATTTTTAGAAACAACGGGATATTTTTTTACCCTAAAGCAATTTCAACATTCCGTAGCTTTATGGTTGTAATAATATTAAAAAAATAACTTTTAGCTCTCCATTTAGCAAATGCCAACCTCTCTAGAACCTAATCAGGAGTCTAAGACAACCTTAAGATGCACGGGCAATAAGCTCTTGAAACACAAGTCACAATAACGTAAATAAAACCTCTTGTCAGCAACTTCTAGATTGCAATAATAACCACACGGTTTTATGACTTATAAGTTATTCTCAAGCCATTAATATGACCAAATAGCAAAGCATTAACCTTTCTAGGAGACTTATTAGACCTAAAGGCAAATTTCACAACGTAGGACGACTAAAGTGGTTACTTGGGTAGCCACATCACTATGAAACCGGTCAGAAATGTTCACCCAGACTTTGAAGAACCTACCTCTGGTATTCAAAATCGAGGAAATTCCCTACCATCGTGTAGATAGAGAAATGTATGGATGGATTAACAGCATGTTTTATACTCAGGATAAAGGACAGTTGTGGACCTGTACCCTTAGTACGAGTTGCAAAACTTGAGTAATGCAAAGTGTACGGCAATTATTAAAGAGGGGTTTTCCCCAAAATCTGCCGTTTTTGTTTGTTTGAACTTGATTTTCTTCATCACTGTAAGGCCCGGTAGTTTCATCGTTAGCATATGCGCCTAATAGCATAAAAATGACTTACTATAGCTTAAAATCTTAAAAACGGTATTTTGAAATATGCTTTAGCAAGAAAATAGTCTAATAGCAACGATATTTTTGCTAGCCAATCTTGGGGAGCATACGTTTTATCTATAGCTAATTCCAATATGGCATCTTTTCTCATCTGTTATTTACAGCGGCTATGTAGTTTTGAGTCGAATTTTAGCAATTATTCCCTTAGAAAACACACTATATTTACTTCAATTTTGTCATGGAAAGCAACGGGTCAGATGTCGAAAGAATTACTGATTATGTTTGCAGGTGCAAATCGAAAATATTTCGTCTCCCTCAATGTCTCCGAGTATTTGGTAGGAACGCGGAAGAATTCACTCGGCACATTTGAAATTATTGGCAAGCAAATCACAACGGATTTATGAACTTATCTACAACACAGTTTGTAAAATCCGTTTTTAAATGCCTCACTAAATGTTTTACGCACTTATAATTAAAAATCATATCATATTATCACAGAGCGCCATCTTTGTTGGTGCATTGCAGGCGGATGTCAAGTGGATGTCAATATCACGTCAATATGGCATCTGACAGTTATAAAAAAACTACCATAGACAAAAAAAATCTTGAATTCGTGGCTGTTGACCATATATTTATGTGGCCAAATGCAGTACCTATTTGAGGTTTTTTTTACATTTTTCAAGTTTTGTCACGATGGTAGCCATGATGGTAGCAATGCAATTACTTCGGGTATCTTCGGTATACACTACAGATAGCCTATAGGAAAAATGCGAATGAAAATACTGTTTTGGTGTTACTATAGCATATCTCGGGCGTAAAATATGCTATATAAACTACTTTAGCTTAAAATGTGAAAATACCGGCCCTAACTCTTTTGCTAACACCATAAAGTGTAAAAAACAAAAACGGCAGATTTTGGGAGAAATCATTCTTTAATATTTTCCGTAAACTTTACTTTTCTCAAGTTTTGCAACTCGTACTAAGGGTACTGTTTCGAGCCGCTTCTTGTAAGTGATTGTCGACGTTGCGGGCACCTGACAAGACACTGGAAAAAAAAATCTGCATTTACAGGAGTATACTGAAATGAAATGAAAATGCTACACGTTTATTCAAGAAAATACATATTTGCTGTAAGTAGCATAATATTTCGAATATCGAAGGAGGAAGGCATCTGCTCAGAAGTGTCAGGACCTTGTCCGAAAGGCGTGCAAGATGGATCGGCCATGTAATACGACAAGAAGGCCTCTTGCATGCCATGGAGGGGGTGACCGAGCGGATCAACTCTAGGGGACGCCCACGTCAAGAATACCTAAAGGACCTGTTAGTGGACGTGCGCTGCTCATCATATGCAGACCTTAAAAGAGCCGCACAAGACAGGGAAGAATGGAGGAGAAGAGTGAAAGAAATTGCTGCAAGCCAATTCCAGGATTGAAACAAGAGAAGAAGAATATTGTTACGATTTTTCGCAGGTTGAGTATGGTTAGACTAAACCGTTTACTATCTGCTACAAATAATGCTACGAGTTGGCACATTTTCGTGTATTTACTTTCCATACGTCATGTTTTTTTCTTTGTGAATATTCAATCGTCCATACACTCAGTTTTATAAATACGCGTTTTTTTTGTACTCGCCGTCCCAATAAATCACGTTTTTATATTTATTTTCAAAACAATATTCATAGCACCTTTATCAGACCGCAGGCCCGCTTGTAAAATATGCTTTTTACGCATTCCATACCACAAGTTGTAAAAAAAAACGTAAAACTCAACCACAGCGTTTACAAAGATATGTAAGGAAACTTAAGCAGTGTCATCTAGTGCGCGATTCAGTTTCCTAAAGTTCCTTTCTAAGTTCAGTTTTATACTTGGGGTAGGTACTGTATTCATACGCATTGAAAAAAAACGTATTGAATAGATATCGATGTAATGAAATAAAAAATATTTTATAGCCTTTGTAGGTGAACGTCGTAAATAAAAATATAGGTATAATTCTGAACTGTAAATATATACATTTTTTTACATCAGCTGCTCTTTTGCCAATGCCACACCTGTTCTAGATAAAACAAGCTTTGATTGGGTTTTAAGGTTTTGGTTTTCCCTTGTAGCATGAGTACCGTCGAACCCTTTGATAATAATAGCTTTGATCGTGAGTTAACAGATGTCATCGAGTAATTAATTGTCTATACATATAAAATCAAACGGATGTATGTACGTATGTTTGTCCTGCATGGACTCCTAAACTACTGAACAGTTTGCTTACATGGGTAATTCTCTACATGCCAACTTAGTCTTCTGTATAAAAAAAACTGAAGCAATAAAGGAAATAAGAGGAGAAATATGCTTAAAGTAATCAAACAATAAAGTACAATCAGTGTCAATCTATTTTTCGCAATTAACATTAGGTTCGATTAGAGCCACAACACCTTCTCTCAGGCTCAGTCTCCCCTCCACTGACCCACGCCCTGTATATCCATCCCATCCGGGGATGTCACAGGACTCGCATGCAAAAGTTATGTAAGTTGCGAGTGGCAGAAGGCCCTCCCGTGAAGCTACACTTTCCCAAGTGTTTACACAAAGCAAAAGAGGCTCAGAAATCACTGAAAGATTATAGCCGTGAGGGTTTAGGGCTCGAGGATTTTAAATTTACAAACCAAAATGCAAAGTGATGCTGAGCGTCTTAACATATGACTTAAGGCGATTCATAAAGTCAACTTGAAAATTTTTGAAAAAGAAAAAAAAAAATTCTACTAAGCTTATAAATTTCAAAACATGACAGAGTATTATTGACATAATAATGAATAGTTAGTACTCCTTGAAAACACGATTCTTAAAAGTTTGCCCGATAAAAAAAATTACGAAAAACCCTCTACTTTTTCACTTTTTTGGTTTTATCTTTTTCTCCTTCAATCTAATGATTTTGAAATTCCGCTATTTATTAAAACACAAAAAACTCAACAGATGATACTCAATACATTTTCGATATTCGAGCTATTTCGTCTGAAATATATTTTTTTGTAAATGGCGCTTATGACAAATATTTCTAAGTGAAACCGCACCGAGGCGGCCATTCTCATTGGACTGCGGTAGTCGCGCCATTCGTGAGCCATCTCGCTGCCTTAGTTCTTGTTTATCGTATACGCCATTGAGAAAATTTCACATGAGCAATGCTTGCATGTGTTCTGGACCAATGTGTCTTATGAAAACAAGAAATTTATTTTTAAAATATTTAAAAGAACTCTCACATTATCGAGTTTTACGGTTTTTCTCAGCTCAGATTGTGTAGAATTTGATTCTTAAGACAACTGCATGAAAAAGTCATATTTGACACGATTGGTGTATACGAAAAACAAGAACTGGGGGAGCGATCTGTCAACGCGTGAGGACGCTCCATCTGGTAGTGACAATTTTAACAGAAAATATGGTATATTTTTCTGGTTTTCAGATATTTTACAGTATGGAATTGCTTTATGTAAGCGTTTGCCATCATGAGAAACAAGAAAAACAAAATCAAAATGTAAAATAAATGTCATAAAAGACTTTGACCGAATTCATTGAAAAAGGTACATTAAATTATGGAGTTTTAATTCCATGGAGAGGATATAAATTTGATTTATTTCCAAACATATTCCAGACATATTATTGCAGTTTTCATTTTGTTACTATCTCCATGATTATAATACACAACTTAAGTGTTGTCGAGGGTATAATAATACGCCAATGTCACCCCTTTTTCAAAGAAGATTGGCAAAAGCTGTAAGGCTTTTGTTCATTAGAGATTTGGATTATAATTTGTAAGTACGCATGCAGCATTTGTACGCGCACACCCGTCTGCTTGTGGGCATCCATTTAATATGAATCATAAATTTAATTTTTCAAAATTGATTACAGATTACAGACGCATATTTTTTTTCTGTGAGCGAAAATGACTAGCTTGGCACTTTCTACGGAGTTTTGTTGAATTAACGGACATTTTGACTGTAGGAAAGTTACCGAGTAAAAAAATATAGAGTTTTTCAAAATGCGTGCGTTAACTTATTTGTGCGAGCTAAATTCTTATCCATCTTCCGAGTTATATACTTCGATGCTTTGGAACTAGCTTAGGTAGCAGTGTATTCCTCCGCGGATTCTTCCTAGTGGGCGGGGCCGAAACACGCGAAATGCGAAAAATTCCTGAGTTTATATGAGGCCTTAAGGCCTAGAATTCGAGATGCTACTACTGAGAGATTAGAGCCACAGACAGCAACGCGTGGCCGGGTAAAGCAAGTTCAGTAATTAAATAAAATTGTTGAATTATGAATTGATTATAAAAATACCTATTTCTGGCCACGGAATATATGTTTGTGATTCCTTTTCACTAAAGTCTACATAACAACATTCATAGCATCATAGCCGTGATATTCGCCGTTCTTGGATAGAATTAAAAATGAATGAATAATAATTGAAACGCTTTTGTAGAATAAGTGACGCTTCTCTTTGTGATGTGTCTGCTTTCGCTTCATTAAGCGAGTAAGCTGATAAAGACAATCTTGCGCTCAGAGCGAATCAAGCGGAGTCACCTTTGACCCGCTCATTCGTGATTCACTGTAGTTTATACCATACACTCTATACTAGTGCTGGCGAGCATATGAAACAGAATATACTTGCGATCAGCTTGAACGGCGGGCCTGTTTTCATTCACTGGAAGTCTCATCTATAATAATCTATAATCTAAGTTGCAAGGATATATTCATTTAAAGCTTTCAGATGTATGCCCACAAACCAACACGTGTAGTTCGCGCTAACAAATGCTGAATGTGTACTTACAAATAAAATCCAAACCTCAAATGAACATAAGCCCCGTAACTTTTGCCGACCTTCCCTGACACAGGGGTGACATTGGCGAAGTGAACCATTTTGTACTGTATGGGTGGTCAGCGTCATACCAACCTATAAGTCAAGGAATACGAATAATAAATTACATTTAAATATAAAAAAAAACAAAACCTTACAAAGAAATCTATACAAAAAAAGTCAAAAATTTCCTATGCAAAAAATGTAGCAATTTAATAAACCAACATTAGAAATCAGCATTGCAGATTAGCCGCCACTTCTTCCTGTCCTTGCATACTTCTTTCATTTCATACAGAGTCATAATCTTTTTCATACAAGTCCTCCTTTTATTATGGCTCTGGATATCCCATTCATTCGCTATTTCAGAGATTTGATCCATCCATACTTTTCATCACCACGGCAATTCTTACCTACCGAGTATCGATAATATTTGTATGAAGACCTGTCAATCCTGTCAGACCTGTCAATCAAGTATATCTGAAGCGCTAAATTTCTTGCACTTTGGATATTAATCCAAGTCGGATTTTGCTAGCTCTTGCACCTTACACCTTATCACGTTACACCTCAATTTCGGACACGAATCGCTATCTCGTCACCTTAAAAGGTCGTAAGGAATTTAGCAGAATAGCGCTTCTGGTGACTAATCTAATCTAAGTTGCAAAGATATGTTACATTGGAGATTCACATTACATGCATTCCCACAACCAGACACGTACAAGTTCGCGCTTGCACATGCCTCATGTGAACCTACAACGTAAAAACCAAATCTCAAATGGACATACACCCTGCAACTGTTGCCGTCTTTTCCTGAAACAGGGGTGACATTGGCAAAGTGAACCATTTTTACAGCATGGGTGGTCAGCCGCATACCAACCTATAAGTCAAGGAACAGACAGTATCGGAAAACGCTCGGCCAATCGTGCTATGGCTGACACTTGGCTCGGACGCGGCACGGTCTAGCGTGAGCCATCCTTGAAGCGTTCATCGAAAACTGTCAGTCATCGCTGATCTAGCACAGCTGGTATGATTCTGTGCACACCCAGAGGCAGTTCATTACTTCTGTCGTCTTAGCAGGCAACGCCAGCACTCTCACATGCACATCCAATATGCACAAGGACCCACTTACTTCTGCAGCGAGCAGCAGGAAGGATGACTCACTTTGACCGGTCCGTGGTCCAGTGGTAACACTTCGGACTCGTGAATGGAAGGTTGTGGGTTCGAATCCCGACGAAGCACAAAAAACATACCATTTATATTTTCAAATTTGCTCTTCGCTGGGTTGAAAAATTCATAAACCTTTACCAAAGACCAGTCATCAAAAGGTCCATCCAGCCTTACAACAACTGGGTCTTCCTTGAAATTTAGCGCTTTGTAGCGACGACGACCAAGCTCGTAAAAAGGTCGATAGCTCAATTGGTAGTGTGCTTGTATTCCATGCCAAGAGCAAGGGTTCCATCCTAAGGTGTACTCAGCCTTCACAAGAAATGAGAACCAGCCCCCCGGCAGCTGGGAAACCCCCACTTCAACTGCAAGTGGTTGGTGTGAGGCCGGCCCCCTTACCCGTAAAAATAAATAGGTCCCGAATCGCCACATGCGACCCCTTCGGGGATAACGCAGGCAAGGAGCTACACTATATGTGTAGCTTAGTTGCGTTTGCGTTCATCTACATTCTACAATATCCGACGGCATGTTTTTCCCTGAATCTTTCCTTGTATTCCGGTCGATAGATTAGTTCTGTACCTTAGAGCATAAACAACGGAATTCCACTTTTTTGCGTTTTTGAGTTAATGATGCAGAAATTATTATAATTAGCTGTTCTATAAGTGGTAAAAATATTGGAGTCCTCGGACTCATAGTAACTGAGATATCAAGTGTAATAAATATGGGATGCACATAAAAGTGCGAGCATAAACCACGGAAGTTCCACATACGTTGTTCACATTTAATAAATATCGATAAAAGAAGATAAACAGTTTTTACAGATCAAAAATATCTCGTCTAGTTTAGAAGTAATGATGGTTTTATAAAAGTGCACATTTTCACTAAAACTCGTCTCGTGCACATTTTACTAAATGTGACTACCGTTGTCTATGCTCTAAGAGTCTAAGGTACAGAGTTTAAAGTCACACAAGCTAACGTCGAAAATACCGGGTCTTGGTTGCGTTTATTTTATGAGTTGCTTGTGAAATTGGGCAAAAGAAAACTCACTTACCTATTACAATTTAATCATCTATTCAGGCAGATTTTGTGGGAATTGTTCACCCGTCCGCAACAATAAAATAATCCTCTCTATTGTGTGCAAGTTTGTTTCTTCTTTACCCCTAGTATAAAACATCGCTTTACTACTCAACCATCGCGTAAGCAGAGAAATACATGACAACTTAAACAGTCACCAAAGGCGCTGCCGTTTGCTACATACTTTTTTCCCGTTTACGCTATGTTCGAGTATTTAGTATTTACCCAAAGTTGTATACTCGGAGTACGGAATCGATTCAAATAAACCTTTTAGTGTATTGTGTACATTCACACAATGTACCTAAAATTTCATTCCCAATAAAGATATTTACCATTGGCCCCAGAGAGAGGGAAAGAGACAGACTCACTCAGAGACGGCCGGTGGTAGGTAGGTACTGCTTATTTGCAGTACCCAGGTGAAAAAAATTCAATGATAAACAACTTGTCGTCCACAAAAATACCTTATTTTTAAGTAGCATATTTATCAGCAATGGGCACTATTACGAATTAAAAAAAAATTGGTGGGCTAAAAACACACCTGTGTTTTTAGCACAACCTTTATCATCATCTTCTAAAGGCAGTGCCTTGTTGTATCAGCCATCTGTCTCTGTCTGCTGCCATCCTCTTGAGATGCGAATAGGAGGAGACATCCATGAGCCGCTTCAAATTCTTGAAGTATTAAGTTTTTGGGCGACCTCTTGTGCGTTGTCCTAAGATTTTGCCTTCAAAGATGTTGCTAAGAAAGGTGCTATGTCTGATTGAGTGCCCTATTAGCTTGGCGTTCCTCTTTAAAATATGATTTATCAGCTCTCTTCTTTCTTCTACGTCCCGCAACACCTTTTCGTTGGACTTCTTTTCGACCCATGATGTCTTAGCCCACCTTAGCAACCAATATTTGTTTGCGTTTTCCCTAGCACCCCGGCCATTAATTGACGTCCAATTTTATCGTCCATGGAATTTATTGCTGGTCCATCCTTGTAAATCCTCATTAATATTTTGTATTCTAAACAGGGATGTTTGTGCTTTCTTTAAACCTTTTAAGCCATAAGTTACTTACTATATAATTAATTTACTAGTAACCTATATATTACAAATTTTCAACACGGAGTTTCGGGTTTTGAGGAAAAAGTCGTTATAGAAACAGTGGTTGATCAAGGAGACCAGAAGCGCTATTCTGCTAAATTCCTTACGACCTTCAGGCGACGAGCTGGCGATTAGTGTCCAAAAATAAGATGTAAGTACTGTGATTTTTATTTTTTTTCGCAAGCGCTAGCAATCTCCGACTTGTATGGATATCCAAAGTGTAAGGAATTTAGCACAATAGCGCTTCAGGGCTGGAAGTCTCATCACCACGGTAATTCTTACCTACCGAATATCGGTAATATTTGTATGAAGACCTGTCAATCCAAGATGGCCACAAGTGAACAGCTGATTAGTCTTCATACAACTATTACCGATATTCCGTAAGAATAACCGTGGTGCAGGAAGCATTCTGAGTTGTGCCAGCATTGATTGAGATAATCGCGACTAAGCTGCACACATACGAGTACTATGCAACTTCTTACGGAGCTGTTGCTGCATAAGTTGGAAGATGATGGACGACAAATATCTTTGTACATTTTTTTTTTTCTGTACCCACTTCAATCAAACATTATTCATTTTTTTTGTTGTCAAAGCGGAACTCAATATAGATTAAGTTATAATACTATTGTTATTTCTTATTTTTAATTTTTTTTAGCTCCTTATTTATCCTTCCCCACCGGCCGCCGCTGGTGGTCGGCACAAAAGAAAATTAGACTAACTGAGAGTTTTGGCGAAATTTTTGGGAATTACTTTTCTGTCCAACAAAGTTAAGGGCCGGTTAGCGTTGGGATTATATTTGTTTACCCCTCAGGCATTAGGCAAAATGTTACATACATCCGACTTAATGGAAAATTCTCCGGGTTCAAGTCCCTTTGATTAAAAGAAATAGCGACTTACTACGTTACGTAGCTTAGTTGCGTGGTCTACGTAGACTACGTAGAAGCTACACATATAGCGTAACTTCTTGCCTGCGTTATCCCCGAAAGGGTCGCATGTGGCGATTCGGGTCCTATTTATTTTTACGGGTAAGGGGGCCGGCGTCACACCAACCACTTTCAGTTGAATTGGGGGTTTCCCTGCTCCCGGGGGGCTGGTCCTCATTCTATCGACCTTTTTACGAGCTTGGTCGTCGTCGCGACAAAGCGCCAATTCTCAAGGAACATCCAGTTGCTGTGAGGCTGGATGGACCTTTGGTGACCGATCATTGGTAAAAGTTTTATGAATTTTTCACGCAACCACGCATTGCAGCTGTATTATATTGAAAGGGAAGCTTTATCAAGATCATCTTCATCATATCACGCTGAAGAAGCCCATCGGTAGACATGGGCGAAACGTCCGGAAGCTCCAGCTCCCACAGACCACGGCAACAGATCCGGGAAAACATCTCTCCAGCATTGGAAGGTAAGCATTACCCGTCAGATGCGCGCAATCCACAGCAGAAAATAAAAGCCATTTTATTTTCTGCTCTTTCCAGACCATTAAGCTAATTTTACATGATCAATGTTTGCATGTGCACTGGACCAATGTGTCTTGTGAAAATAGGAAATTGATTTAAAAAATATTTAAAAACAACTCTCACATTATCGAGTTTTACGCGTTTTCTTAGCTCAGATTGTGTAGAATTTGATTCTTAAGACAACTGCATTTAAAAGTCATATTTGACAGAATTGGTCTATACGGCAAACAAGTGGGGGAGCGATATGTCTCTAAAAAGGTTTAAATATCTTTGCCACTTAGATTATACTGAAAAAAAACGTTCCCACTCCATTGGAGTAGTTACCTACCCAAATGTTCGCCCTGAAATGCCTCCACATATCGTTGTTTGAAAATCGCTGCGTTGACAGCCCTGACTTTTCCCGACCAGTGATTTCTATGGGAATGAGCCCGTTGTGCCTAAAGTTGCTTTGGAAAGCCAAATGTGGAACAGTCAGGGCGTAGCCATAGCATAAAAGATCAAAGTGACCGCCTTTGCGGGTATATGATACTATAAGCCGAATTTGCAGCAAATTGAAGTCAGTTACTGTAAATACCTTTTTCAGGATTCAGGATAGCAAAAAAGAAATGTCAAAGATGTGGTTAGGAGAGGTACAGTAAAAATAAATGTAAAGAGATTATTTTGGCATGATAATAGTTAAAATTTACGCACTTCCGTCCATACGTATTGTTGTGTTTTTAGGGTTCAAATAGTCTTCAAATAAAAATAAAAACAAAAACTGGTCTTCTAAACAGGATATTTATTTTACACTTAGATTTATTTAAAAATTAATATTTATGGTTTAGCAATTTACATTTATTTCACTGTTGGTTGGTGTTCACTTACTGTCTTTCGCGTTCAACAACAGAGCGTCGTATGCAGACTGACTCCTGCAAGCCGCTTGCGGCCCTTTATACTCCAAAGATAGTAGTAACTAGAAGCCAATTTTGCTGGAACCTTCCAGAACGACAGTCTTCTAGAAGCTTCCAGTACATAAATTTGAATATCTCTTTACCCTAGGTACTTATAATAATTAATCCTACTTATATACACTCTTATCAGCTATAAATGTTATATCTACCTACCTAAATATTTATATTTATTTGCTATTTACATAGGGGCTGTCCATATATTACGTCATTCGCATTAAGGGGGGGGGGGGAGTCTGGTCTGCGGATGATGGCAAATGATGTATGAGTACTAAAAGTGACGTCGTTCTTGTAAACACCAATTTCTACAAAATATAAAAAATAATATGTAAGTAGTATAACATTATTAATTATTAAGCTCATCCATTATTACAGCAAGAGGGGGAGGGGGGTCATTAGATAATGACTATAGGATGATTGTAAGGGGGGGGGGGGGGGTCAAAAATCGGCCAAAATCGATGACGTAATTTATAGACGGCCCCATAACAGTATTATTCACATATTTTTCATCATGGTACAAATATTATAAGCCCTCCAAATTAACGTCTCATTCTCAGGAGTTACCTATTTTTCGACCGGTCCGTAGTCTAGTGGTTAATACTTCTGACTTGTAAATGGAAGGTTGTGGTTTCGAATCCCGGTTTAGCACCAATAATATATCATTTATATTTTCAAATATGCTCTTCGCTGCGCATACCAACTTATAAGTTAAGAAACATGCACAACAAACTACATTTTTAAAATCAACAAATAATAATATGTACGGACATCAAAAACTTAACATAAAACAAAAGCTTAAATGGTTTCTTACCATAGATTACCTACATATTACCGGTCCGTAGTCCAGGTGGTAACACTTCGGACTCGTAACTGGAAGGTTGTGGGTTCGAATCCCTGCGGAGCACAAAAATATACCATTTATATTTTCAAATTTCCTCTTCGCTGGGTTGAAAAATTCATAAACCTTTACCAAAGACCGGTCATCAAAAGGTCCATCCAGCCTTACAGCAACTGGGTCTTGCTTGAGAATTGTCGGTTTCTACAGCGACGACCAAGCTCGCAGAGGGCTCTTGAGATGTGATACACACAAAACAGCGCACACCAAATAAATCAGCCTATTTTATATATTTTTTTATATTAAGCGCATGTGCCTGTATGGGATGCACGCCCCTGCCTGCTGTTGAGTATAGAGCCATGCTAATAGGGTAAATCCCATTGCAACATGCCACACAATCATTTCGGGGAAAAAGCGTCGTGTTGACGCGGCAGATTTGGCATGTCTGTATGACGAGACCTCCCTTGCTTGCGGCCGCGCCACCGGGGACCCGCCGGCTTACCACTGTTGTGGCTTCTCCTCCACTAATGGGGGGAAGCGTCAGACAAAAAGCCTCCTCTGTAAATTCGGGACTGTTTTCTGTGTCGTTAATATGGTTACGAACTTAGTTCCTTGACTTATAGGTTGGTATGCGGCTGAACACTCATGCTGTAAAAAATGTTTCACTTTGTCAATGTCACCCATGTTTCAGGGAAGGACGGCAAGAGTTGCATGGTGTATGTCCATTTGAGATTTGGATTTTTATGTTGTAGGCTCACACGCGCGAACTTGTACGTATCTGCTTGTGAGAATGTGTATAATGTGAATCCCCAATGTAACATATCTTTGCAACTTAGATTAGATTATAACTTATGAGCCCGATTGCGTGGCTTGCTTATGTGTGTGTGACCGCCTCTAGTATAGTCTACTGTGAGTTTGAATGTATGCATGTGCCCAGGCACGTATGTAGTTGGTATGCGTAACTAGAATAATATGGAACGTGAGAGACCAGAGTCGATTAAAACATTGAGCCGTGAAGTTGATAACCAAGTGCTAGAAATCAGTACATTGTAATCCGATATTGTGTTAAATAAAGCGTGAAAAACAAATTGCAGTTTAATTTAAAGAACCCAACTAAAATCATAACAATATTAAGAGAAATTAGTCTTCTGTGCTGTATATTTAGAATGGTTGTAGACAAACTAGAGGCTATTGGAAAGGAGAAAGAAGAAAGGGATGTTCGAAAAGTATTCTTGGATCAATATATATGTTTATTTTGACAAAATATAAAAATTGTTACTAGTTTTGTTATAATAAAACCATAAATACTAATAAAAAATAGGACAAAATCACACATAAAAAACACCAAAAAATTAGATAGGACTGATTGCCAGATCACCCTCAATATAATGTATATTTTCTTTGAAATAATTTCTAGTCCATGACGACAACCATCCATTCTTGCAACGTTTGTTTTTCGATGTAAAAGAGTCAAATCCTAGTAAGTGGCCATTATCTTGCAGAGGATAAAGAGATGAACGCGAAAATGCAGGCAGTCTCTGTGACTGCATTCAGTCAAGGACTCCATACAAGCCGCAGTTTTCCCTCACCGCCTACAAACGTCGTTTCAGTGTGGCGTATTATACACATAGACACACACATACAGGTTCCCGCTTTGGGGGGTGTCCCTGGTCCCTTGCTCCCGCCCCGCGGTATTGATTTTCTCCTGGGGGCGCCTCCCCATCCTCCACCCCGCCGATAGAAAGCAAAGCGAGACTCTCTTTGTGGTGGGCCAGGGTGTCTATTCCCATTTGACCCATAGACAATAATCTTCTAGAATTTACGAAAATATGTCAAAAAAGCCATAAACGGTATTCCACAAGGTCTCACCTCGATTCTTGTCATTAGAGAAGAATCATGAGCCATTTTGCCGGTGAGTTGCATCTCGAGCGCTCAAAATGTATGAAGATCTATGTTACGGAGGTTATGTTGCGAAGATTTTGAGAAGTATTTATTTTTTAAAAGGCGAAATGTTATTCCTCCGTAAAATAACATATCATAATATTAAGAAGTACTTCAGTATCATATTTTTAATTAGAATTCGTGGTTTTATGGTGAAAAACTTGATCGATGAAAGCATTATAAGTACTTTTATTGCAATTCCAATGCACTGTTATTTAACACGATAATAATATCAGAAAATTATATTATATTGTGCGCTTGACTTGAGATGGGTTGGCAAGCGTGTGGAAGCCCCATTATATGCTAGCGCTACCTACACGTGCAGACGGTGTTTTGTTTGTGAAGCAGGTAAAACATGAAACGAATTTTATTTTTAGATACTTGTGTTCTTTAAGAGCATACCTACATACGTCATGAACTCGTGTAAAAACATTGAGAACATTTGTGGGTTGAAAATGAAACGATTCTCATTTTAGGAAAACTCGCGTTGGATCTTCAGTACATCTATAATCTAAGTTGCAAAGATGTATTAATATTTAAAGTTCATATCAAATGCATGCCCACAAACAAACACGTGTAGTTCGCGCTTGAACATAAACCCTACAACTTTTGCCGACCTTCCCTGACACAGGGGTGACATTGGCAAAGTGAACCATTTTTTACGGGGGGGTCAGCCTACCAACCCATAAGTCAACGAATGCCAACTAAAAATTCACACGTACCCATAGACTTTTTTTTTGGTTTATCTAAAAGCGCGTAAAAATCAATATAAGAATCTAAACTTTACCTGTTTTATGGACAAAAAAACATGATGCGAATTTTATTTTTAAATTATTTTGTTCTTCACGGATTGAACGTTCATATGATAGAATGAGATTTCACAACTAATCGAAACTTAGCTACACATACATACATTGTAACTTCTTGTCGCGTTGTCCCTGAAGGGTCGCAGGTGGCGAGTGTAACATATTTATATTTACAGATGAGGGGGAGATAAATACATGGAAATGATTCCCTGTCTTTCCATAAATTTATCTCATTTTCGAAAAACCCCAAGATTGCTGCTTCTTTTTGGTGCGACCAATATTATTCATATTGCTTTATCTGACATTATATTCGCTAAACCGTAGAATATTTTTAGATTATATTTGGCAGGGGGTGATAAGACTCCAGTATCCCCCTACTCGACATGTTCACTCGACTAGCGTGCATACACGTACTCACTGCTCGAGAGACTCTTTTAGTGCGCTCGAGCCATCCTCGAGACTGCATAGTGCGAGTGGGAAACCCCAAGGAAAATGCATCTAGTCTCTAGATATACAGTGGAACCTCTCATAACGAGCATAATTCGTTCCAGAATCTCGCTTAGGCAGAAAAATATTCAGTTTTAAAATATGGAAGAACCTGTGTAGTTGTGTTCCAAGTTATGAATTATGCCAATGCAAATAACAAACTATATACGTCTCCAAGTCCTTAAAAAAAAAATTACGTGGTCTAAACTCTGCTTTTAGGATTTATGAAATTAAAAAGTCACTCAACACCGCGAACTGTAAACGACAGTTTGTATCAAAATGTGGATTACAGCTTACAGACACCTACCCATGAGAAACGTATTTTTTTATGGTTACCAAAATAATACAGAACATTAATAAGTATGAAGATAGATTGATACTTCGCTCCCCCAGTTCTTGTTTACCGTATATGCCAATCTTGCCAAGTACGACTTTTTCATGCAATTGTCTTAAGAATCAAATTCTACACAATCTGAGCTAAGAAAAACCGTAAAACTCGATAATGTGAGAGTTATTTAAAATATTTTTGAAATAAATATCTTGTTTTCATAAGACACATTGGTCCAGTACACATCGCACGTTTAATAATAAAGAGCAATAATTAAAAAAATAAGAATGTTGGGAAATCACGTTTGAAGTTCAGACAACCAGTACAACTTGTATGGGATGAAAAAGGCAACCGATGTTTTATCTCGGTCACATTCGTCCAAATTGAACGTCTGTCGCATTCTACCTATTCTTCTCGCATTGTTCTTGCGTTTTATTACAAAATCTCGATTTTCCCAATTTTTGAGTTATTGCTCTTTATTATTAAACGTGCGACATGCAAACATTGCTAATGTTAAATTTTCTCAATGGTGTATACGGTAAACAAGAACTAAGGCAACGACTTATCTATGACTTTAGACCTCAGGGTACTTACGCGGTTACAAAAAAGGGTATAAGTAATTTGCATGAAACTATAGGCAAGCTTAATCCCATTTATAGGATTGTAATCCTTGTGTAAATCTAGGCTTAAATCTATGAAGTCGTACATCTGTGCGTGAGTTGAATATTATGTATTTATCTGTACAATTGAATATGAAGTATTTCTTATAATATGTCAGGAATCTACAACCTTGAATGACCACAATCTATATCTATAAAGAAGGATGTGTGTATGTATGTATGTATGTATGTATGTATGTATGTATGTATGTATGTATGTATGTATGTATGTATGTCCCCTATAGACTCATAAACCGCTCATCCGATTTTGACGAAATTTTCAGGAAACATGTAACATATTCTTAGAACGAATCCTGTGAAGTTTGATGGTGATCAAATAAACAGTGGTTCTCAATTCTCGATATTTCAGCAACGAGGTCGGTAAATTTTGAAACCACCCAATAGAAGAAGACCATTATATTCAACTACAATACATAATCTTAGTTGCAAATATACATTTACATTAAAGATTCATATAAAATGCATGCTCACAAGTAGACACATGTAAGTTCACGCTTACAAATGCTGCATGTGTACCCACTCATAATTTAAAATCCAAATCTAAAATGAACAACCCAGTAACTTTTACTTTACGCCTAAAAATGGGAAAAAAAAAAAAAAGTTGGGAAATTTCCCCAAAAGTGGGGAATTTTTTTTTTCCCCAAAAGTCGGGAAAAACCTAACCTAACCTAACCTAACCTAAAAATGGGAAAAAAAAAAAAGTTGGGAAATTTCCCCCTGCGCATTGTTCCCACTTATCCCCCTGCGCATGGTTCCCACTTTCAAATCTGGGAAAAAAAAAAAAAGTTGGGAAAATTTTTTTTCCCCAAAAGTCGGGAAAAACCTAACCTAACCTAAAAATGGGGAAAAAAAAAAAAGTTGGGAAAATTTCCCCAAAAGTGGGGAAATTTTTTTTTCCCCAAAAGTCGGGAAAAACCTAACCTAACCTAAAAATGGGAAAAAAAAAAAAAAAAAAACAATTTTGTTGTCAATAGAAAATGTTCCGTGTGCACTACCTAAAACTTTCACTTATTGAAATAATGGATAGAGCACATTTTAAATGTGGGGAAAAAATGTGAATTCACTTGGCCGGGATAAAGACAGGACAGGGAGTCAAAAATTCAACATAAATTAAACACTTTCATGGAGATAGTTGAAAAAACACTTAAGTGCATCATATTGTATGAAGCATTTTCCCCAACTGCATACGTTTCACAGTGCGGTTACATTGAAAAATATTCCTGATTGTTTGGAATACATTTATTTCTTCACTTTGCTCAAAGAGTATAGTGAATTTTATAGATTAGTTCTTTAATTGTATGATTATAAAATTTAATGTATTGTTTATATTATTTTCTTTATATTCTTTTCTCGTTCCTTGACTTATAGGTTGTTATGCGGCTGACCACCCATAATATAAAAATTGGTTCACTTTGCCAATGTCACCCCTGTTTCAGGGAAGGACGGCAAGAGTTGCAAGGCTTATGTTCATTTGAGATTGGGTTTTTATATTGTAGGTCCACATGCGGCATGTGTTAGCGCGAAATTATACATATCTGCTTGTGGGAATGCATTTAGTATGAATCTTAAATGATATATATCTTTGCAGCTTAGATTAGATTAGATTAGATTAGTATAGGTCAATATGCATCTGACCAACTATAAATAGAAAATGGTTCACTCTGCCAATGTCACCCCTGTTTCAGGGAAGGTCAGCAAAGAGTTGCAGGGTGTATGTTCATTTGAGATTTGGGTTTTTATGTTGTAGGTTCACACGCAGAATGTGCAAGTGTGAACTTATACGTGTCTGCTTGTGGGCATGCACTTAATGTGAATTCCAAATGTAACAATTATATCCATGCAACTTATAATAGATTAGATGAGTGACGTTACATAGCCGATTTTTTTATCTTAAATATAAATGGAGCACCGCAATCGATTTTCCCTATGCTTGGCTCTGCTGCTTAACAGTTGTACCTAGACCTTTTTTTTTAGAAAACGTGAAGATTAACCTAGAGATAAATTGTGTGAAGCTTGATTCCGATTAGCACACTTTTTTTTTTGATCCTGTTGTTTCCTCTTTTATCTGTAGAAAAAAATTGATACCACATGCCCAAATGGCGTAGTGAAACACGCCGGGTACTGCTAGTATGATAATATAACACTATAATCTATAAACTAAGCTTCAAAGATATTTTTTAAGAAGAATGCAACTCACCAAACTATTTTCCCTGTGCTGGAAGTCTTATCACCGCGGTAATTCTTACCTACCGAATGTCGGTAATATTTGTATGAAGACTTGTCAATCCAAGATGGCCGCAAGTGAACAGCTGATTAGCCTTCATGTATGTAACTTAGATTATGGATTGGGCGCGCATTTGTGATATTCTAGTAGTTAGTACATGTTTAAACAGTATAGGTAGTTATTTGTGCAACAAGCGCCGCTCTTACCTTGAGTAGCCATACACCGCATCCACATACTAATATGTTACCTCAACTATAAAACTTTACGTATCTCAACCATGTGTGAAATATACATGGACACTTAAACGCTCTCTAGATGCGCATTCTTGGTTTCTATGAGTTTTTACGTAAGCCGCTAGGATTGAGTTAAAACCATTGACTTTTTATATCTGTGGACTAGAAATTATTTTAACGAAAATAGACTTATATATCTGTCTCTGAAAATGGTCATTAGTTAGAAAGAGAACAAAGAACTTCACAGTTGCATTTCCATATGTGCAAAAAAACTCGGCAAAACGACAAAAAAAATCTTGAATGTTGGTATCATTGCAAATAATGGCTGCCGATTAGACCGGAAATAGCTAGAGATGACAGATAACACGCGTCAAAAATATTGTGATCGCCAAAATTGGTGTCCATATTTCATATTTTCAAGGTGTATATTCATATTTTAATTTTATCACTCATTTCATTATAACTTGTGATATGTAATGCGTCATATTTGTAATTGTTGCCGATGTACATTGGGGGCACCATTGCAACGTTTGACACACCTTCTCTCAGGGTCAGTCTCCCCACCACTGACCCACGCCCTGTATATCCATCCCATCCGGGGATGTGTCACAGGACTCGCATGCAAAAGTTATGTGAGATGCGAGTGGCAGAAGGCCCTCCCGTGAAGCTACACTTTCCCAAGTGTTTACACAAAGCAAAGGAGGCTCAGAAATCACTGAAAGATTATAGCCGTGAGGGTTTAGGGCTCGAGGATTTTAAATTAACAAACAAAAATGCAAAGTGATTCTGAGCGTCTTAACATATGACTTAAGGCCTTAATTCGAGATGTTACAACTGAGACTGTTCGGGAGGTGCTCTCCTGACTAAGTGGCCAACCACCATAGAGGTGGGAACGCAACGTTTGACAGTAGAGGAACGCAAGTGGGAACAAGTATGTATCAATTCAGTATGTTAGCTTCCGCTCCCCTATGTTATAACTCAATGGTTTAAACGCAAGTTTGTATACATGCGGTACAGAGACACATTTTATTATGCGCATTACTTTAACCTCGCGCGGGACTCGAACCCTGCAACTTGAGAGCGAGTAGCTGGCTCGCTGCCTCTCCGCTTTATAAACACCACTAAACTAGCATTTTATACGACAGTGAACGTGAAGTACTCCCGCCCTCACTTGTACCATGAATTTCTGGTCAATTTTCAAGTGGCATGCAATGTAAGGAAGGCATTCGAGACGGTTCTGGAAACTGGAAATGGCCGTGCACAACTTTTGTAAATAGAAATAGAGTAACAACAATAATTTACATTCATAATTTTTTTTAGAGAATAAACTTTTTGTTAATGATAGGGTCCATAATGGCTGGGCTGTAATTGAGTGCGGTTTTATCGAGAATCAGAGAAAAATCGAGAGAAGAGTTCAAAAAAGTCAAATGAAAGTCGAAAATAATGGATGAATAACAAATGATTATAAGAGTATACAATGGGAATGTCAAAGGTAAGCGTGGGACAATGAGGAATTCATAGATTGATAAAATTAGCGAGATTGCAAATGACTGAAATCTGCAGGGTGTAAAAAGGGAATGCATGCATGAAGAGAGTGATGAAATAATGTCGATTAGATGAAAGAGCTGTGTGACGACATAATAAAGTGAAGAAAAAAATGCGGAGGTACTGGCCTCCTTAGCGGACTATTGGCTGGATACAAGACCAGTGATGATTTTGTAAAGACAGGATCCTGGGCAACATTTCTTGTGTATCTTACATCTTCCTGTTTGCCAGGAATCACGGTTTTGTTTGAACGATTGATTAAAAGCGCAAATTCGCAATGAACTGTTAATCCGAGGCCCAAATAAGGGGAGGGTATTGATCTTGCGTGCCAATATACTCGTAATTATAAAACTAGGTTATGTGCTGGTGCCCTGGGTGTAGACATTGTACTAAAATTTGTATCGCACGTTCTTTCAAACTGGAAGCAGAGACGGGCATACCGTAGGAGCTTAATGGTGTTTCGATCTTCAAACATTTAAAAAAAAATCATGCATCATTTTCAAAATTTTCTCTTCTCGTGTTTAACTCACCTCCTTTTGCAGAGGATGTGTGAAAGGAAAAAGAGGTAAGGGACGACCGAGAAAAGTATGGAGTGATCAGATTGAGGAGATTGTGAAAGAATGGGATATATAAAGCAAGTGGTCCGTAGTCCAGGTGGTAACACTTCGGACTCGTAACTGGAAGGTCGTGGGTTCGAATCCCGGCGGAGCACAAAATATACCATTTATATTTCCAAATGTGCTCTTCGCTGGGTTGAAAAATTCATAAAACTTTACCAAAGACCGGTCACTGAAAGATCCATCCAACCTTACAAAAACTGGGTCTTGCTTGAGAATTGGCGCTTTCTACAGCGACGACCAAGCTCGCAGAGGGCTCTTGAGGTGTGATACACACAACAACAGCGCTCACCAAATAAATCCTCCTAATATTATTATTATTATTAATGTTTTTTTGCCCGCCCATTTTAAACAGCCCTTAGCGCGCTTCTGCTTGAGCGTTGTTCATCTGACTTTTACTTTACGCGCGCGCGAGTACATCGACTACCTTTTGGCGAAAATTTAATTAGCGAAAAGTTGTTCGCTGCGAGGATAAGCGATGTTTGTTTGGCAAAGAAGTTAACGCGGCGCGGAGCTGAGATGCTTGTTAAAGAGACGATCCACACTAACCAGCCATGTCATCAGACTCTGCTACTTTTCATTTTACTCCAAGTGCTTTTTTATGTTAACCCCGACTGACGTTGTGGACTACTTCGTGGAAATCATCTCTCTCTCTCTCGGGCAGCACAATACTGATCCTCTGCAGTTTTTATCGCTTTCAGATAATTGCGAACTTTCGCGAAGCTTTGTAAAAACCTTTTTTTTAACTTATGTCCCGAGCAACATGAACCCACTTCTCTCCCATCATTTGGGCATGTCACTTTGTCAGGTATAGCTGTAGGCACAGAAAACCTGATGTAAAAGAAGAAGACGTCCCAACTGGAACTGTCAGTACCACTGTCAGGTAAAGCTGTAGGCACAGCATACCTGTGATGTAGAAGAAGAGGACGTCCCCTCTGGAACTGTCAGTGCCCACAAATTGGCAAACAATGATCCAATTCGCCACAAAAGGATACGGATCAGAGAGGAAGAAGAAAAAGGCGCAAGAATGCGGTTGACAAATTGTGGCGTAGAAGAGTGCGAAGAAAAGCATCTCCTCCCGTGAGGTTATAAATATCTCCCACGATGACGCTCGGTGACTCTCTCACCTACGACAGTCAAGACTGGACAACCGGCGCAGCAATAAGAACGCTTGCTGCCAGGATCAGGCTTGGCCGGCGATATCCATCTAGATCTACAGGACCTTCGTTGCAGTCATCTCCTCGGCCACGAGCTGGTCCGCCCAAAACCACAGTCACGCACAGTCTTCGGGAACCGCTCTTTCCGTGTTGCCGGGCCAGCGGCATGGAATGCTCTTCCAGTCCAGGAAGAGGCTGAGAGTCCAGGAAGATCAGACAGCCTTCAGGAAGATGCTCAAAGCATTCTTGTTTTCCCATCTAGTTATTTTTTTAAGAAATCACATGTTTTATTTTATGTACCTACATGCGTTTAGAGGTTTAGACCACAGCGCGTCTTGCAGCACGGCCAGGTGGTGTTGCGGATTAACAGCTCCCCTGCCCCACGTGGGTCTGATGGGTGTAATGATGACGGTGATGATGATGATGATGGGAGTATCACGCCTCTTTCCCCGGCGATGCTCGGCTCGGCTGCGACCATTAAAGACACATCCGCGGCGTTATATTAGCAATCAAGGTGTAAGCCATGATTTAACACCTCCCGACAACAATGCCAACAAAATAATTATGGAGTTTCCCAAACGTGGAGGTCGCTAGCAAATCTTGCTTTCTTCTTTTCAGTGCCACTTCTACCGAAAATTGTCCATTCATAACTTCAAATAAATAAATATAATGTAAATTAGGATTTTTTTTTTCAATTTGAAAAACAAAGTTTTAATTCACTTGTGAATTTCATAATTCATAAAAGTGAATTAAAACTTTGTTGTTCCGATTGAATTTTTAAAATAATATAATGGACTTTTACTGTGTTAACAGAGATATTCTTAAAAATATAAACTACGTTGATTTATTTAGTGAGCGCTGTTTTTTTTTAAATCATGCTTGGTCCGAATTTAGCCTGAAAGTTTGTCAAATTAAAAAGAGTTTATCTTTAATAGCTATAAAAAAATAAAATAGAAAATACGTTTTGTGTCTTCTGTCATTTCGTATGTAAGCTCTCTCTTTCTATTGTACCGGCTTCCGACCAATAAGGTTGGGTTGTGGCGCGTGTAAATTTTGACCAATATATGGCGTGTTAAAAACCGACGACTTTGATTTCTACGAGTTGTAGTACTCTCCGGTGTTCCTTCTTTATCCTGATTCCCATTCCCCGTCCGGATTCCTTCCAATGCCCTTTTCACACGGCCCAGTCTGGTGCCGGATCGGAAGTCCAGTAGTGTATGTTCGGAGATATACGAAGAGGAGACGTGTGTTAGCTTTCAAACGGTTTATCTGTACCATATAAAAGTCGGACCGTGTTAAAAAGAGGTTACACTTTGCCAGCTTGGTCGTAGCTATAGTAAGTGCCAATTACTCAAGAAAGACCCAGTTGCTGTGAGGCTGGATAGACCTTAGGTGACCGGTCTTTGGTAGGGCATATGAATTTTCAACTCAGCGAAGAGCATATCGACGGTTAAAAGGAAGTAGGCGTCATAAACTAAATTGTTCAGGAGAGCAGTTTAAAGTTTGACATTGCAGAAAAATGGCATTTTTATTTTTTATCATATCGTTAAAATCAAAACAGCTCTAAAATTAAAAAAATAAAGGGATTTATTGGCATTCCTATTGATGTGGTTTTACGATTTTTTTTATGTCACAAGCGCCTTTAGGACAAAAAGGCCAAAATCTTGTCGGTTACACCAAAACCATGTTTCGAAAACGCAGTTGTTTGCTTGGGAATAAACGACAACAAAAAACATCGTAGAGCTAAGGGAGTTAGCGCATTAGAAAGATCGGAAAAATTTAAGTAGGATAGCATTCATAACTCATTGTTTACCAAAACGTCGCTTATGCCCTACTTCCTTTTACCCGTCGCAACGAACGCAACGCAACTAAGCTGCACATACATATAGTGTAACTTCTTGCCGCGTTATCCCCGAAGGGGTCGCATGTGGCGAGTTGAACCTATTTACGTCACACACTTTGACAAATGCATTTCTGCCATGGATGATAATTTTCATGATCACTAAGGTGTTCAATTTTCCACGTACGAGTTTTATTATTTGTTTTCGTCGTCTTCATTACTCTTTATGCCTTCAACTCATCGGCTTCAATAAAACCTTACTGAAGTACTAAAACTGCTGTACTTAGCTTCATTATATGAACCTTCAGATGATACCAGACGTTTTGGATTTCATTCATTTACATTCAGATTATAGCGAATGAACCATAATGCGGTCAGTCCACCACTAACATGACACTTAGGTCCTACTTTGGGAAAATTTTATATGTTCAAACCGTCCTTGTACCTGACTTGTTTGTATGTGTCAGAAGGACCCACAGTACATGGATGCTAATATAAATCTGACATGATTTCATATGTTGAGATGGCTTTGCGGAGGCAGACGCTCAGATCTCCAGGTGATGGTGCTATCGACTTGGTTCAACCGCGTAGTCAGATGCGAACAAATTTCGGGGACCGCGCTTTCCGGATTGTGGGTCCGGTGAAGTGGAACAAAATGCTACTCCAGGTGATGAAATCTAAGTCTGTTGGTACCTTTCGGGGAGTACTCAACACAAACATTTAAAAAAAGTATTATCCAAGGTGTACTCAGCCTTCACAAGAAATGAGAACCAGCCCCCCGGGAGCTGGGAAATGCCGACTTCAACTAAAGTGGTTGATGTGAGACCGGCCCCCTTGTCTGTAAAAGTAAATAGGCCCCGAATCGCCACATGCTACCCCTTCGGGGATAACGCAGGTAATACGTTACATTATATGTGTAGCTTAGTTGCGTTTTTATCTGAGATCCGAGAGGTGTGACACACATAAGTAAAGTTATAAAGTAACAGCCTGACAAAACAGTATAGAGTTTAGATTACTGACTATATAAAATGTAGATTGCGAAAACCCAGCCTCATA
Organism: Agapetus fuscipes; assembly: GCA_951799405.1. Lineage (NCBI taxonomy): Eukaryota > Metazoa > Arthropoda > Insecta > Trichoptera > Glossosomatidae > Agapetus > Agapetus fuscipes. Next base: position 3,257,321 of record OX637336.1, read on the forward strand.
TCCGTTCCGTATATACACTTCCATCCGGGAAAGCGTATCACAGAACGCTCGTGCAAGCTATATTTTTTTGTGGCGGAAGGCCTTCCCGATGGTCGTGACCTGACCCAGCAGTGGTTCTAGATTTACCTGTTCGTCTACTAGAGAAAACAGCAAAAGCTCGAAGTTACTGACTCGGTGCAATGTCATCGAGATGCGCTTCTTACTACTTCGTGCCAATCACTAAAGATGTGCTGATGGCGACTTCAATCAACTGGGAGGAGATCCAGTCCGGGGTCCACGTAGGAGGCGCAAAAGCTCCTGAAGACTCGATAGTTTTCCCTTGTGAGGTCAGCATAACCTATCGGGTCTATGTTTGGGCTAACCGCTGTAAAAAAAATGTTTTAAAGGTATAATAATAATAAAATAAACATTTTTATAGCGCCTTTTCGTGACTGAGTCACTGCAAAGGCGCTTTGTAGGAGTCTTTAAAAAAGTATGTTTTGAGCCCTTTGCGAAAAGCTGCCTCAGTCTTCAGCTCCCTGAGGGTCGCAGGAAGAGAATTCCAGGCCGTCGGAGCAGCAACGCTAAAGGCTCGATCACCAAACACCGTCCTCGTGGCTCTGCGCGGCTATGTGTGTAGGTATGTTGTAGGTTCTTTGCAACTAAGATTTCTGATTATAGATATTTGCCCCTACGCGGTGCACGCTCCCGGTTAGTGAGCAATAAAGATGGGATCACAATTTCGCAGTATATTTACAGAATTTAATAAGAATTCCTTTGTGTGCACGTAATTTCCTTTCCCGGAACCTTCCAGCGCGATTAATTTACCGTCGACACATAAATGATTTCACTTTCGTTGCCCCAGTTTCCCCGCCCGTACAATACTTCACTGCCCGGCTATCATAAATATTTATAATCAAATCTAACCTGATTTACCTTAACAATATTCCGAGTCGCCAAAGAATTTACCACGCTACAAAATACGAGACTTCTCGTAGGTACTTTCTTGTTTTTGTTGTTTTAAATGCCGTTAATAATATTTATATATGCCAGATCGCAGATGTGCAGTATGTAGTATGCATTGAAAGACTAATTAATAATTATGTAGGTGACAGGACAGAACAGCACATGACAAAACAGAACTGGACAAACAGCACACGACAACACCGAACATTTTACCTCAAACCAAATGAAACCAAAGTTTAAATATTTCCGTAAACTTTTACTCCGGTCGATAGCTCATTTGGTAGAGTGCTCGAATTCTACCCCGAGAGTTCGGGTTCGAATCCCACCGAGGAGGGTGTCAGAAATGATTTCCTATTTCGGGGTTTATTTCAAACCCCATTATAAAATACCGGCAAGGTTTACTCAGCCTTCACAAGAAATGAGTACCAGCCCCCTCGGGAGCTGGGAAACCCCCACTTCAACTGAAGTGGTTGGCGTAAGGCCGGCCCCCTTACCTGTAAAAATAAATAGGTTCAACTCGCCACATGCGACCCCTTCGTGGATAACGCGGCAAGAAGTTACACTATATGTGTAGCTTAGTTGCGTTTTTTTGCGTTTACTTCACTCAAGTTTTGCTAAACATGCAACTCGTACTCGGGGTATTGAACATGACAAAACAGAACATACCATAAAAGCCGCATGACAGAATAAAACATACCACAAACGGAACATACATATCGACACGGCTTAAACTGAACGTAATGACAATCGAAGCTAATGTCGCCATCTTGTAAAAGTCACTTTTGATAGTTCAATGTGAAGTTGTCTGAATTGCTGAAATTTTTAAGTATTTTGTTGAAGAAAAACAAAATAAAACCCATTGACGCTATCAGTTTGAAGGACCCAAAATCATAACAGGGCCCTCCTTTAGCTGCCATCTAAATTCAGTTAAAGCTGTGCACATCTGTACCACTTGAGACGAACCATATCGACGGTTAAAAGGCAGTAGCGACATTTTGGTCAAAAATGAGTTATGAATGCTATCCTACTTGAAATTTTCCGCTCTTTCTAATGCGCTAACTCCCATAGCTCTACGATGATTTTTGTGTTGTTTATGCCCAAGCAAACGACTGCCTTTTCGAAGTATGGTTTTGGTGGAACTGACAAGATTTTGGCCTTTTTTGTCCTAAAGGCGGATATGACATAAAAATTGTAAAACCACATTAGTAGGAATGCCAATAAATGCCTTTAAGACTTGTTAATTATAAAGCTGTTTTGATTTTAACGATATGATAAAAAATTAAAAAAAGTCATACCATTTTTCTGCAATCTCAAACTTTAAACAGCTCTCCTGAACAATTTGGTTTATGGGGCCGTCCATATATTACGTCATTCGCATTTAGGGGGGGGGAGTCTGGTCTGTGGATGATGGCAAATGACGTACAAGTACCAAAAGTGACGTCGTTCTTGGAAATACCAATTTTTACTAAACATACACAATATTATGTAAGTAATATAACATTATTTATTATTAAGCTCATCCATTATTACAGCAAGAGGGGGGGGGGTCATTAGATAATGACTATAGGATGATTGTAAGGGGGGGGGGGGGGGGGGTCGAAAATCGGCAAAAATCGATGACGTAATTTATGGACGGCCCCTGTGTCGCTGTCCTGTGTCTAGGTTCTCCGGGCCGGACTAAGCCCACCGGGCGCCCTGGTGCGAGAAAGGACATGGGGGCCCCGGGTGAGAAGTCACGGCGGCTATAGGTAGATCTTACAGTATTGTTGCAAACTAAGGATTTCTATATAATCTATAATCTAAGTTGCAAGGATATATTCACTTAAAGCTCTCAGATGTATGCCCACAAACCAACACGTGTAGTTCGCGCTTACAAATGCTGAATGTGTACTTACAAATAAAATCCAAACCTCAAATGAACCCCACAACTACCCCTGTTTCAGGGAAGGTCGGCAAAAGTTGTAGGGTTTATGTTCATTTCAGCCTTGGATTTGAATTTGTACGTACACATTCAGCATTTGTAAGCGCGAATTTACACGTGTCTGTTTGTGGGCATGCATTTGATATGAGTTCTGAATGTTAATATATCTTTGCAAATTAGATTATAGATTATGGGCCCTCCAAAGTATGTTATCATTTTTGAAAACTATTTTTGATCTCTAATCTTCTTGGACGCGGGTCCCAGGGCTGGAAGTCTCATCACCACGATAATTCTTACCTACCGAATATCGGTAATATTTGTTTGAAGACCTGTCAATCCAAGATGAACAGCAGATTAGTATTCATACAAATATTACCGATATTCGGTAGGTAAGAATTACCGTGGTGATGAGACTTCCAGCCCTGGTGCGGTCGCGCGGCTGGAACCGCCCTTATTGCAGGCCCGTGGGTTCTTTAAATGCCCGCAGTTGTACGGTCCTAGCTGTCACTAGTACACGCAGTATATCGCCGTTGCGATACTGGAAACACACAGGCCTTATCCGACGTCATTTCGCTTACGATAATTCCCTTGAAAGCTGTATTTTACGGGGCCTTCTTTTATACATTTTTTTTTCATGGATTTGTGCAAAGAAAAGCAATTCACCAACCTATTTTGCCTGGCCAGTTGTCTTCATGCGAAAGCAGAAACTTTTGTGCATGTAATGGCATCTGTTGAAAGTTATGGTCAAGTGGGCCAGACGCAGATTCGAACCAACGTTATTCTGTTCCAAATACGCTAGTCGAACTTGCGCCTCTATCCCGTCGACCATAACACCGACATAAATAAGTTGTAGGATGATTTCTTTGTTGAGCGTTATCATTGTGTGAATCTCACCGCAAGAGCCTTCTGCGAGCTCAGTCGTTGCTATAGAAAACGCCAGGTACATAATTTGATGAGACATGTTGCGTTTGCCCACTGATTGAAAGTCAAATTTAGAACACCGATTCCGAGTCCATCACTGTACATACGCAAATTAATTATTTCTGTAATAAAAGTTGCAAGGCATTATTTTTTAAGATTCATGCATGCCCCCATTCAAACACTTCTATAATCGTTCTTTAACATGCTGAATGTCTATTTTCTTACATAAGAAAATCCAAACATCAGTTGGATCAGAAACTCTTAGGGGAAAAGGTCTGGCAACGTCAAAAGTGAACCATTTTTACTGTTTGGGTGGTCAGCCTCAGCGTTTGTTTAACATTTTAAATAACAAGCATCCAGCCCGGTGAAATTTTATTATTTCTCACAAAAATTTGAAATTAGCGAATTCGCGAAAATCCGGAAACGGAAATAAACTTTTTGATAATTGCGAGGTTTTAAATTACAATAATTAGTCCCGGCAGGGGAAAGCCTTCCGTCTCAGCGACATACCAGCGAGAATCTATAACAGGCATTCCCAAAGTGGTCTGTGTAGCGCTATTCCTCACAGCGCTATTCCCAATGCATTTAATCCTTAATGAACGATAGAGTCCGCAGTGGTTGGGTGATGAGCGAGTGTGGTATTAAAGAGAATTTAAGAATGAATGGTGTTTATTTCAAACCTCAATATAAAATACCGGCAAGGTTTACTCAGCCTTCACAAGAAATGAGTACCAGCCCTCTCGGTAGCTGGGAAACCCCCACTTCAACTGAAGTGGTTGGCCTAGGGCCGGCCCCCTTACCTGTAAAAATAAATAGGTTCAACTCGCCACAGTTGCGTTATGTACAAAAAAGCACAATGAGATGGTTCTGACATCTTGAACAATGGATGATGAACGACTAACGAAGAAAGTCTACAGAGAAAATGTCAGAGGAAAGCGTAAAAGGGGAAGACCGAGGAAGGAATGGATAGACCAAAATAGCTGAGATTGCGAAAGCAAGGAACTTGCAGAATGAGAATAAGAGAAGAGTGTGTATGAAGAAAGTGATGAATGTTGAAGAGATGAAAGAGGTATGCAAGGACAGACAAAAGTAGAGACACATGTGCGGAGGTACCGGCCACCCTTAGTAGAACGGCTAATACAGTCAGATAGCCAGTCTTAGATGATCCACGGATTATATTTTTGTATGGAGGATTAATTTTAGGCAACTAATGAGTGATGGATTTACTGTGCTTGAATAACACCGTTAAAGTCCGTTCACACTTGTCGGTTGTCGGATCCGTATATTAATCGGAGGTTCCAGTGGCAGAACATTATGTATGGAGCTATTCACACTTGTCGGAAACCGATTTTGTCCGAAATGTTCTGCAACTTGAACCTCCGATGAATATACGGATCCGACACCCGACAAGTGGGAACGGGCTCTTAGGGATTTATTTGCGTTGCGGGTCTATGAAAACATTGATTAAAATTTGGGTCCATAAGAATTAAACAATAATAAATTTTAGGCTTATTTATTTGGTAAGTGCTGCTTTTGTGTGAATTACATTCACAATTCAAGAGCTCTCTACAATGTACATACTTGTTGGTCGCTAATCGGCGTCTACTAGTAAACTGAGGCATAAGAAGAGATGGAATAATCGTTTGGCATAATCGAGGATTTATTTTGCATTTATGTGTCTCGATTTCTACATCAGGAGAATGTCTGTTGGAATTGATTCTGATAAGTATAACCAATTTTTTGAATTCGCATAAAGCTTCTGAATGAGAAATTTTATTGCAAATGTTTTTTTCATCGAAACTTTATAAAATGTAATTTGTCGTGTCGTGTCGTGTCGAGGCTGACCACCCATACTGTAAAAAAATGGCTTGTGAGAATTCATATAATGTGAATCCCCTAATGTAATATATATTTGCAACATACATAGATTAGATTAGATCTTAGCTTCCTTGACTTATAGGTTGGTATGCGGCTGACCACCCATGCCGTAAAAATGGTTCACATTGCCAATGTCACCCCTGTCTCAGGGAAGGACGGCAAGAGTTGCAGGGTGTATGTCCATTTGAGATTTGTTTTTTATGTTGTAGGTTCACATGCGGCATGTGCAAGCGCGAACTTGTACGTGTCTGGTTGTGAAAATGCATGTAATGTGAATCTCCAATGTAACATTTTTTTGCAACTTAGATTAGATTAGATTGTAAGCTCAATTAATCGTTACCTCGGATAAATCGGTCTCGTACATATAATCGAAGCTTTACTTTATATTATGTCAAATAAAGAAAAAGTCGACTTGACGCTGGCGCCGTTGCTCTCTACGGGAACTCGCCGCAAAGAAGAAAAATAATCGGACAGGGTCCACGAGGCTTTGAGAGCCTTTGGTCTGGAACTTTTGAAGATATTTTATGATTAATTGTCGGGATTTTCTTTATTTATTTCTTTGATCTGGAAACTTCCCCGCGAATATTCTGTTACATTTAAATTTATATTGTGGGAAAGTTTCGCGATAAAAACTGTATTCGCAGATTCAGTTCCGCGCTCCTTCACCTCGGGACATTTATTACTCTTCATTAGAGACCAGAAGCGCTATTCTGCTAAATTCCTTACACTTCGGATGTCAATCCAAGTCGGAGCTTGCTAGCGCTTGCGAAAGAACTCCATACATAAAAAAAAATCACAGTACACCGTATTTTTGGACACGAATCGCTATCTTGTCGCCTTAAGGTCTTAAGGAATTAAGCAGAATAGCGCTTCAGAAACGAAATGCTCCTTCTAAAGGACTAGACCGGTCCGTAGTCTAGTGATTTAATGCTACGTACTCGTCAACGAAAGGTTGTGGGTTTGATTCCCGGCGGAGAACATAAAATATAAGTTATTTTTTCAAACGTGCAAGAAATAGAATGGAGAATAAGAAATCGTTAGTTTTTTTTAAATAGATTTGTGAAGAGGAATGCAATTCACCAACCTATTCTGCCTGGCCAGAAACAGGTATTAATATCATCAATTAATAATTCGTTATTGTTTATTTTAATGAATCATTAATTAATAATTACCCAATAACATCTGTTGAACTAGGGTCAAAGTTATGGTTAACACATTTTTCTAATAATAATAATAGTGGAATGATTTATTTGGTGAGCGCTGTTTTTGTGTGAATCACGTCTCAAGAGCGGACTGGCTGATGGCCGAGGGCTGGAGGCAGGGCCTGTTCATGACATTATTAAGGTGGTGCTGGTTGTTTGTCTGCAGGTGATAGCGCTGATCTGCGGGGTGCTGGTGGTGGTGCTGATGGGCATGGGGCTGAGCAGCGCGGACTGGCTGATGGCCGCGGGCTGGAGGCAGGGCCTGTTCATGACATTATTAAGGTGGTGCTGGTTGTTTGTCTGCAGGTGATAGCGCTGATCTGCGGGGTGCTGGTGGTGGTGCTGATGGGCATGGGGCTGAGCAGCGCGGACTGGCTGATGGCCGAGGGCTGGAGGCAGGGCCTGTTCATGACATTATTAAGGTGGTGCTGGTTGTTTGTCTGCAGGTGATAGCGCTGATCTGCGGGGTGCTGGTGGTGGTGCTGATGGGCATGGGGCTGAGCAGCGCGGACTGGCTGATGGCCGCGGGCTGGAGGCAGGGCCTGTTCATGACATTATTAAGGTGGTGCTGGTTGTTTGTCTGCAGGTGATAGCGCTGATCTGCGGGGTGCTGGTGGTGGTGCTGATGGGCATGGGGCTGAGCAGCGCGGACTGGCTGATGGCCGCGGGCTGGAGGCAGGGCCTGTTCATGACATTATTAAGGTGGTGCTGGTTGTTTGTCTGCAGGTGATAGCGCTGATCTGCGGGGTGCTGGTGGTGGTGCTGATGGGCATGGGGCTGAGCAGCGCGGACTGGCTGATGGCCGCGGGCTGGAGGCAGGGCCTGTTCATGACATTATTAAGGTGGTGCTGGTTGTTTGTCTGCAGGTGATAGCGCTGATCTGCGGGGTGCTGGTGGTGGTGCTGATGGGCATGGGGCTGAGCAGCGCGGACTGGCTGATGGCCGAGGGCTGGAGGCAGGGCCTGTTCATGACATTATTAAGGTGGTGCTGGTTGTTTGTCTGCAGGTGATAGCGCTGATCTGCGGGGTGCTGGTGGTGGTGCTGATGGGCATGGGGCTGAGCAGCGCGGACTGGCTGATGGCCGCGGGCTGGAGGCAGGGCCTGTTCATGACATTATTAAGGTGGTGCTGGTTGTTTGTCTGCAGGTGATAGCGCTGATCTGCGGGGTGCTGGTGGTGGTGCTGATGGGCATGGGGCTGAGCAGCGCGGACTGGCTGATGGCCGCGGGCTGGAGGCAGGGCCTGTTCATGACATTATTAAGGTGGTGCTGGTTGTTTGTCTGCAGGTGATAGCGCTGATCTGCGGGGTGCTGGTGGTGGTGCTGATGGGCATGGGGCTGAGCAGCGCGGACTGGCTGATGGCCGCGGGCTGGAGGCAGGGCCTGTTCGCCCACTGCATAGAACCCGACGCTCAGACGCCGCTGCCCTTCAACATCAACGAGAAGCCCGGCTGCTACAGCTCCCGGGATGTGGGTCAGTATATTTCCTAACACCTCATGCTCCTTGACTGATAGGCTGGTATGAGGCTGACCCCCCGTACTGTAAAAATTGGTTCTATTATAAATACCCTACGTGGTCATCATGCCTTCGTGTTGTGAGATTTCTTTTTACCACAAATGTGTGGGGAAGACCGAGGAGAAAATGGATTGATCAATTAAGAAATAATCGAGATGGCAAATGACTAGAATCTGCAGAGTGAGAAAAAACGAAGAGTGTGATGAATGTTGAGGAGATGAAAGAAGTGGGCAGGCACAGAACAAAGTTGAGGTGCATGCACAGACCACCCCTAGAAGAAAGGCGACTGGATACAGTGACGGTATCAATTTTTATAAAAAATTAACTGAATTATTTTGACAGGGAAAGGCGGCAGGAGTTGCAAGGTTTATGTTAATGTGAGGTTTTGTTTATTTGTATGCACACATGCAGAATGTGTAGGTGCGAACCTACATATGACTGTCTGTGGGCATGCATTTAATATGAGCCTTCAATGTTAACATATCTTTGCAGCTTAGATTATTATAGATTAGATTATAGATCATTCTGTAGACGGTTTTCTTTTCGGCCTGTTTGCTTTACCAATTTAATAAATGTAATTATCGTATTTTGTAGTAGCACAGCAAGGCACAAATCATTCTAACCTCCAAAAGAACTGTCAGATTCAAGCGGCTTTGTATGGATGAAATTGTCAGTTTGGGTGGTGGCCAAATTCGGCAATACCAACCTGGCTGTGTGATATCAATTTTCCCCCCACAATTTAGATATGTCAAGTCCATTCTGTAAATCAAAAGATTGCAGTAATTTTGTCTGCCGACGTTTCATTCCCTTGAGCGGAAATGTTCCTTGAAAATGTTCCCCGCTCGGGGGAATGAAACGTCGGCAGACAAAATTACTGCAAATAGAACATGGTCTAACCTGATAAAAACTATATCATTTAACACCGACCATGAAAGTGAAAGTCTATAACTTTATTCAAAGTTAAAAGAGTGTGTGTGTGATGTTACAGGCTACATAAAAGCAGCGGCAGCGCTGTGCATAGTGACGCTGTGCGCTGACGTGGTGGGCGCCCTGCTGACGGCCTTGGGGCTCAGGGCCACGGACCACCGCACCAAGTACAAGTACTACCGCCTGGCCGTGCTGGCTATGGCCCTTGCATGTGAGTATACTTAGCAACACATCGTAATAACTCATCAAGGACTGACGTGGTGGGCGCCCTGCTGACGGCCTTGGGGCTCACGGCCACGGACTGCCGCACCAACAGAGACCTGTTTACAGAAAGAAATGAAATATCCATTCCATGTGATGTTTTTATTCCATTAAACATTATATTTACATTTGCATTATCTAGAAACAAAAACTTGACACCACAAAAATTGCTTTCAGATATTTTACAAAAATCCTTATGGCAGACAAATAAAAATGTGTAATGAAACTTTAGTAATAATGATTGTAGAAGCGATCACTCTCTAGAGGCAAAAGTAGCAGAAAAAATTAAAGGTTGACGGATAGAAGAAAATTTAAATTGATTGTTTTGTTTTTCAGTGATAGCAATTCTGATTGCTCTCGTCATCTATCCAGTGTGCTTTGCGGCAGAACTCCCCCTGGGTAAGACAACACGATTATATGATATCTATGCATGATTCCTTGACTTATAGGTTGGTATGAGGCTGACCACCCATATTTTAAAAAATGGTTCATTTTGCCAATGTCACCCCTGTTTCAGGGAAGGTCGGCAAGAGTTGCAGGGCGTATGTCCATTTGAGAATTGGGTTTTTATATTTTAGGTCCACATGCGGCATGTGTGAGCGTGAAATTATGCGTGTCTGCTTGTGGGAATGCATTTAATATGAATCAGCTTCTTGCAGCTTAGATTTAGATTAGTGACCAAGCATGAAACAATATATTTGTTTCAAAATTTTGAAGAAGTTCGGGATATCAGAATAACAATCCAACAAACATGCAAATTACGTGTAAGAGCAATTTCTCAACATTATTATACACCAAAGAGACACTTGATTACTTCAGGAACAGTAAATTAACCCCCTTACCTTTAGGTTACTTTCCGAGAAATAGGAAAAAAATAATCAGGAATTCAAACCACAATGTACCTACGTGCTCCTGACTTTTCTTTTATTTTTTATTTTATTTTATTTTTTATTTTATTTTAATAGGACAACAAACAGCGTTACCTACATAAGAAATATAATAGTAGCAATTACAAAAAAACATGGCCAATTATATGTTGCCACGGATATAAAATTTAGGAAGTTGGAAATAATTACAAGATGTTAATTACAAGTAACTAATTACAAGAAAAAAAAAATACTGCTCTCAAAACAGAATATGATGTAAATTTAAAAATAAAGAAAATCAGTTCTCCCTGAGTGAAGCACCCACCTCTTTGCGAAAGTGCGCCGTCTCTAAATGAAAAATATCAATGCTACTGAAACACTTGTTTCAAGAGTATTATGAAAAATTACGTAACGCCAAACAAACAACCGAACGCTTAGCCTGCCCTTGAGGAACTAACTTGTCTAGATTTGTAATGATGTGACTTTGGAACTCAGGCGGACGCCAGGCGGTTTGTAATTTTCAAATATATTATTTTTTCTCAAGGGCGTACGCGATACGGGATGCAGCAGAACGGTACACTCAAAATTTGCGTATCGCGTACGTTCATATGCATAGGGCGCTTAAAGTAGGGTCATTATTATATATTTAACACTAAGGGTCCCCTGTTTGCAGGCAACCGCACCGTGTGGGAGTTTGGCTGGGCGTACGGCGTGGGCTGGGGCGCGGCCATCTTCCTGTTTGGGGCCGTGATCCTGCTGCTTTGCGACAAGGAGAGCGAGGAGATCTACTACAAGGAGCGCAAGGTGGAGCGGGAGCCCCCGGGGGGCCCCTAGGAGCGAAGCCGCCTGCCCGACCTCGTGCCCTAGGCAGCCTCAGTCCAGCGCCTCCCTCTCCACGCACACACACTCACACACTAACCTCTCATAGCACCCCTCACTCCCCATCACCATTCATCTCATTGTGTTAATCATGCAATGGACTCCCAACGTTTTAAATATTATATATATAGAGGCATTCACTTTGTTATACTTTATTTTAATAGATAGCATAAAAACAATTTTGTATTCAATTATGGTGAGTATATTGTAATTCCGCAACGATGCAAACAGATTGTTCGCGAAACCAGTCGTGTAATTATAATATACTCATCGTAATCTAATACAAATTATTTTTATTCTATCTATTCTAAAAATCCCTCGACTATGTGATGTCACCCATTGTCTTCTATCTATCTATTATTATAAAATTGAATGTATGAATGTTGGTCCTTTATGAACCTCCTAAACTATTGACATTGTGATGAAACTTACATAAATTATTGTAGACATGCCCAACTAGATTTCTGTATAAAAAAACTGGAGCAATAAAGGAAATAAGAGCAGAAATATTCTGAAACTCTTCTCACCTCATGATAGTTTTGTTACACAATTTGGGCTTTTAGAAATCACTCCTTTTTTTATTTGTCAAGTCACCAGGATAAACCACCACAATGGCTGGCAGGGTACAGCTTAGTAAAAAATTGATTCCTGATAATCAGGATTTCTTTCGAATTCACCGTGTGAGGCCATAAAGTTGACTGTAATGCTAAATGCAGGACAGTACATTTTAGTGTCTTCAAACCACTACATACATGTATTGAAATTATTATGCTCTGTCCTGTATTTAGTCCAGCCAGGTGCCATCACATATATTCCCCAAATTTCAAATGTTCGGAGTTCATTTCACAGATATAATTATTTCACAGTTCACAGGAGCTTAGTAACCGTTTTGAATGGAACTTTTTATATTTATCTGAATCCGTAAACATTGACACATAATATAATGGGTTCAAAATGGCATTGAAGCTTATTATGAAACACAGATGTCAGCCAAGCCAACATCAAATTATAAAAGAAAAATTTATAAAAAGTTCTTCTTTGGTTACAAAGACCAGAAAACTGTTACATTTCAATTTTGAATTCTCATGGGTGTCTAAAAACCTTGCAGCTAATTTTATCTTTAATTGACTTTAATTATATTTATTCTATTTTTTTTTGTTTATTTGTTCTGACTGAGTTGAAGTACAGTATTCTCTAGTTAATTCGCTTTTAAATCACACACTTCAAGAGCCCTCTGCAAATTTGTTCATCGCTAGAGAAAATGTCAATTCCCAAACAAGATCAAGTTGCTGTAAGGCTGCATAGATCTTTGGTGACCGGTGTTCTTGGTAAAAGCGAATGAATTATTCGATCCAGCAAAGAGCATATTTGAAAAATAAATTATATTTTTATTCTACATTGGGAACTACCTTCCGATTATGAGTCTGCAGCATTAACCTCTAGACTACAGACTGCCTAAATTTTCTGGGGTTTTTGATGAGGAATTAGGAAGAGAGTATTGTTGTCTTCTTTCATATTTTTGTTCACTTTCCTTTACTCATTCAACACCTTGGTTTCATTAATTAATTTTGTAAATAAATTGACATTATTTTTCAACAAGAAATATTTGCGTTGTTTAGAACAGTAGGCGGTAATCTAGGGTTTTTTTTATGAGAAAAATATATGCAAACACAGAGTATCATTTTCTGTGTTTGAATAAATCTATCTCAAATTCAAAGAAAAAAATCCTAGACATCTTTTGGTTATATACAACACATTTCTAGCCAACCCAAAGCGATTTTTATAATTTAAGCTTTAATTTCTATAAGTTTTTATACTTTAATTTTAAGTTAATTTAATTATAGCATTATCTATAATTTAAGCAGCTTATGAATTTACATACTTCACCTTATAATTTTATACTGATTGGAAAAAAATGACGTACTGACAAATTATTGGATTCACTTGCATTTGTGTGAACCTCAATTTTATTAATTTTATTACCAGTTACTTAACCTATTTAGAAATGATATTAAAAAAAGTGAATAATTTTTCATTTTATAATAAATGGGTTATACAGATCCATTGCAGCAATACAGGTCTTTTTAAATGAGATTAAAATATGAAAACACACATGTCATTTTCTGTGTTCTCATATCCTTTAGTTCAGAATAGATTTATTTATCAATACTTCCTACAAAAAAGTAAAATGAATTATTGAAAAAATATGGAAATATATTTGGGGCGAAAAATTAAACAAACTTATGGTTACATTTTTACAATGGAGTCCAAACAGATTTTCCAAAATTTGTTTTGTTTGTGACAGACAAATTTTGCAAGTGTATGTGACAAGGCTGCTTAATAAATAACCCTGGCGACCTGGAGGTGTGAAGCCACAACTTTTTTGTCTATGTCATTTGTGCGGACTCCATTGTCATATCACAATTTTTTTTACACATTTTTTTTTTAAATGTTACTGCATGTTTATTTTTTTAATGTTTTTGCTTTTGTTTATTGTTTGATTTGTTTATCTTTTGCATCACACAGTCCTTCATCTAATTTCACCTCTCCTCAAATTATGATTTCTCTTTCGCAAACATTTTGGTGAAAAACTTTGAGAGCACACAACGACAAAAGATTCTTGTACAAAACCATCACCAAGTCATACACCACAAATGCTTACAGCCAATGTATGTATTAATGCCATTGGATGAACGTGAAATTAGAATTCAACTGAATTTTAACCATGGGAAGGTTTAATTTGGAACTAGTATGTCACAAACCAAACGACTCCAGTCCCTTCAAAATGCTGCAGCCAGGCTGATATACGGCGGCTCCAAGTACTGCCATATAACTCCTCTGCTTGAGAACTTGCACTGGCTTCGCATCTCGGAAATAATAGACTACAGGCTTTGCTTGATGGTCTTTAAGACTCTTCATGGGCTGGCTCCTGACTATCTGGTGGAACTCACAAGGAGAGCTTCTTTAAATGAAAGGGGAGCTACTCTGAGGTCGGCTGGGTCATGTGCCAGTCTGTTGGAGCTGCCGAAAAGACAATCATGCACAGTTTTCGGGAACCGCTCTTTCCGTGTTGCCGTGTTGTTGAGAGGCTGAGAGTCCAGGAAGATGAGACAGCCTTCAGGAAGATGCTCAAAGCATTCCTGTTTTCCCGCTAGAGCCCACATGCGCCTTTGTAGTGATGTAAATCACAAAAAGGCGCATATAAATCTAGTTTATTATTATTATTAGTAGAATCAATGAATGAATCATTATTTCAAAAAAGGTTTATTGGAAACTATTTAAAAATCAATGTTTGAAATGTAAGTTGATTTGAATTGCTATTCCTATAGAGGTGTTAAGATTAAAAAGTAACATTTGAACTTGACAACTTCTCCACAAATAGATTTTTTTTAATGTGACATTCCAGTTGACGGATCAGTTGGTATAAGGCACGCATTTAATGCCAGAGGACTGGGGTTTGATGCCCACCAAGAGTGTCAAAAATGATGTCCTCTTTTGGTGTTTATCTCAAACCTTAAATAAATATATGGTTTGTATGTAACCTCCACTTCTAGTGAATGGTTGACTTTACGCTTTCGTCCTCACCTGTGAAAATAAATATGTTCCATATGCGACCTCTTCGGGGACAACAGGGTAACAAGTTGCGCTATTTGTGCAGTTAACTTGTGTTGCATGCTTTTTAAAAATTTTATGAGATTTTTTTTAGATAAAATAACATCTTAACATAATAATTTGAATTCAATGTTTTCATTTGTTACGCGTGTAATGGTTTTGTACATTGAATCATAAGTGTGTGTGTGTGTTGTGGAGAGTATTGGTGCGAGGCTGCGCTGAACCCGGGCAGGCGACACTCCCTCCCCCCGCCCAAACAAACAAACAAACAATGAAACATTACAGTGACAGAGAACTATGTGCAGCGCAAACCTGAACCTAGTGCGGATGCGTGACAGTGCAGGACAGCAGTGTACTCTACTCGGATATTATTAATTACTATACTTAACGTTTTAAAATATTATTATTATTATCTATGGAGATTATAAACCTGAATTGTAAACCATCCTACGCCTTGTATTTGATCTCCTTTAATTGTGGTCTAGGTGCCTGTAAACGTAATGAAATGGATACATTAATGAGAAGGGAAAATTTAAATTGGAATTATGGTAGAACAATATTTGTTAGGATTGTTTATACTTCAGGTTCTTGATTAATAAATTGGTATTGAGGTGTAGACCTATCAGAGGACTTGCTTTATCTTTGTGTAAAATTTTACACGAATCAAGTATCAACAAAACTATACAACACCTTGCTATATCTAGGTAGCTGAACGGAGTTGGAACGTTTACTACTCGGATTTCCTCTGCAGCCAAATTTCACAGGCCTATGTCATGTCCTAGTAGTTGGCCATGTGACATCACAACTTTTTTGTCTGTATCTTATGTTGAAATCGTGAAAGATATAAATCAAATAGACACAAAGTTGGTTGTGTAAGTTTTCTTGAAAGAAAAAATACACGGCAATAATGAGAAACATTTTAATGTTTTTCTCATAAAAAAAAGTAGATTGCCAATTTGGTTCACATGACTTAAATATTATTCATGATGAAGTATGAAGTTGCACTATATGTGCAGCTTAGTGCGTTATGACTACAAATAGACAGAGATAATAATATGGAAGTATAGAATTTTACATGAAAATTAATCAAGTCCTCAGATTTTTTGTTGGATAAACGTGCCATTAAAAAGGTATTACAATTAATACATATTACAATGATAGAGGATATATTATATGGTAGCCAATGGATCATTCTATTGTCAGAAATATGTTTTAAACGAGTAATTGTAAGTTTAGGAACACCATCAATTATTTACCTGTAAGATCACACACTCAGCATTCATTATTTGATCATCACTGCCAAAGTAGTATACTCAGTGTTATCTTTATTATGTCCCAACATGGAAGTTGCAGAATGTCATGCAATGTGAACTTATTAAAAGATATAATTATTTTGAGAAGTTTTGCCCAAACCCTCCTGGTATAGGTCGCGTCATGTAAAAAGACCGCTGGCGACGAGCTGCGAATAGCAGTAGGCGATTTAACGGACTTTTTGGTAGTTGCGCGACTGTAACCCATGCGCAAACACACCCCCTCCACTTCTTCTCAGCGTTCTTTTTACATGATGCGACCTTTACGTGTCCTGTTTTTTTGTTTGTTGAAACTAGAGTTGTAATGGATATATTTGTGAATTAGAATTGATTTTCATTTTAAAATTCACACTTCAAATTTTAGACAAGCTGTCGTGGGAGAACTCACATTATTCTTGATATTTCGTTAGTGTCGTAGCCAATGTCATCATGAAGCACCCTTTCTGCACGACGACTGAGGAATGATGTTTTTATGAACAATGCCAAGGAAATGTAGAGAATAATGTAAGTTTCCCTGCAGTGACATGTCTTGTATTGAAAAATTATAATTTAAAAAATCTGACTTTCATCATTGGATGATGCATTAAAAATTACTTTTATATCTATGTTTACAATTCCGTAAAAGTTATGTATAATAAAATCCGCAAAATAAATACATCTTTTGATTAGTCTAATTGTCAAATGAATGCCGCAGTGTTGCAAAGAATTTAAAGTATAATTACAATGTGTTTTCATTATGGGTGTTGTGGAATATTTGCATGCATAGAGAGTTCATAATTTAATTAACATATCCATTTGTACGGGTCTTTATCTCACAAAGGTATGTGGCTGAGCTCCCATCCGGAAAAAAAACAGGGAACTGCAAACAGCAGAGACAAATGGCTAGAACAACAAGGCACTGCCTACAGAATATGATCATGACGGTCATACTAGGAAACAAATTTTTCAGCTACTGGATTGACCTGGATTGATTATATGAGTCGTATAAATGCAAACGCCGTCAACTCCTTACGTGATGAATTTGAGAAAAATAAACTTGGGTTTTGAATGCAATTTTTTCCCAGTTGGAGATGACGGCGTTTGCACGAAATCACACTTTTTCAATTAAAATTACGAAGGATTAAGTGAGGTTTTCATCACATTGCACACAGCAAATGATTTGTTACACTACTCAGAATCAAATTCAATAATTATCTCAAAAATCATAAAATTTGGAGATGACGGCGTTTGCAGTTATACGACTCATATATAAGTTGTGGCACTATGGCCGAATGAGTCAAGGCGCTGGCTTTGACTAGGGTAGAAATAAAAACAATGCCTATTGATAGTTTTGACTCTATTTGAGTAGATATTATTGGGTACCTAATTATATATTAATAATTCATTACAAAATGATAATTTACAAATCAATTATATCAATATATTTTTCTGCCCAAGTGAAAATAGATGTCGTTTTTATTTAGTAAAATAATAATGAGTACATTGTAGCTTCCATGCTCTCGTCCGGATGGGACCATAACCCAAACCATGGATCCTTACCTCATGAATTAATTTTGATTGTCACACATATAATAAAGGATTATTTATTGCACACAAAGGTTCAATAGCATGTAGGAATTTTGTATGAAATTATATTAATATAGCTTTTTTATTTCACTGTAGAGTATCCTGTAAATTAATGATAAATATGTGGAAAAATAAATTCCCTATCGAAGTTGAATACCAACCTCAGTATAAGAACTCACAAACATTATTAAGTACATAAAGATAAAATATCCCTTTTGTTCTTTCTTTTCTTTTGAAAGCTTTTAAAAGAATGTCTTAAAGATGAAATGCCTTTTCCATAAAATGCTTTAATGGAGACCCCACATTCCCTCAGCTGGATGATGTCACAGATTGTCGTCCACAGTAAACGAAAACTTGGATTCAGGTAATAAGGGATTTATTTTGTAAATTAAAATACTTTTTTTCTTATATAAAAGAAGGAATTATGGACTTTTCTATGTTCATTCAGAAACAATTTATTTATTTTATATCTCTTTATTGTAAAACCTTGAGTCAATATTTGAATTTTGAAAAATGCTTTCGGATTACTATTAGCTAAGTCATATGGAACCAAAGAGGGCGATCTGGGATTTATTTTTTAAATAAAAGAAATACATATATAGGTAGAGACAGAAAATGTCTTTCTCCCTGTTTCCTTATATTTATCTCATTTAAATAAAGTCATCTTTGGTTCCATACAATTTAAATGTGTGTTTTTTTACAATTAAGAATTTAAAGTAAATTACCTTCCTAGAATGCTTCCAAGAGTAAAAAATATGAATTATCAATGTGTCTATCCATTGTACAAACATTCAGTTAATTAATTACATAATAATTGAACACTGCCTAATGTGAAAATAAACAAAGATTGTAAAAAAAGAAAGAGAAAAATTCTATGACATCATATTTTGAAATATTTTAAGTTTTTCTTGTCGGCTTCTCCAACACATGAGTCATGTAGAGTCACAGACACAATCTGGGATAAAAATATTAAAATACAACAAAAATATTCTGTGTTTTAATATATTAATCTCATTTTTCTTTGATTCCACACAACTCACATGTCCTACACCGAAGTATATGTTCTACACTGAGTATAAACTCTGACTAGACATGTCTGACACGGAACCCTGAGGATAAACTCTGAGTAAAAATAACTTCTCTTGTAATTTGATACTCGATTCCATAAAAATTGGGAAGGTTTCAATACTGCATCGAATGAATATTTATACAAATATAATTGCAAAACTTATGCAAACATTGATTTATTGAGTACTCAAGCTTAAGGGAAGCTGAAATTAAAATGCTTAGTTTATATTCAGCAAGGTTGATATCAAAAAGTGAGGGTGCTAGTTAGTACAAAGCTCAATGTCGATCTCATCGCCTGCGTGTCCCATGATCATAGTTGTCTGTGCAAACATCGCTCGCAGCGCCTGAGCAAGAGATGAAACAGCTGATCTTTGTTATTATGGCGTGGACGAATGGGCCCATGGTAATATGGCCAATAAGCTTGCTCACTAGCGTCTTTTCAAGAAGAGTAAACGGCCATCAACAAAAAGGTCAAGTGTATCTGTGCAGCCGAAGCAAAACTGTCTAGTATCCACACCTTATATATTCGCCTTGTACTCAGGGTACAGATTTCATTCAGATGTAATATTTTAAATGTTATGACGTATATATTATGTATATTATACATTTTTAACTATAGATTAGTTGTGGATTTATATAATTGAGTGTTATATCAGTAGACATAAGAATTATTTAAACAAAGCTTGTAAACCATTTCTTGATTATTTTCAAATCATTTCATAATTTCTGAACGTCCATTTAACATTCCTTTTTACACATACTTCAATTTTGAGAGTCATAAATGTACCTAAAAAATAACAAAAAACTTAACTTTACGAAAGGAAGACACAGATCAATTATTGATATTATTATAATCTGTATTTTGGATTTAATTTAATACCAGAACATGAAATACTTATATTTTTTCTTCTTTGAACAATAACATCTTGTACAACTTTAAATTTATTCAATTCTTCCTTAAAATTCATGAATTTTATCGATCAAATATGGCCAGAACACCCTCTTGTGCTTTTGGGTAATTGTTATGTAATGACGCATGGACTAATGTTGATATTGCATGAATTGATAGTGTAATACCTACGTGTTTCTGGCCATAATGAGCTATTTTGGTAAATTGCATTCCTCTTCCCCACTTTTTGTTTTTAAACAATGTCCACAAGTTTAAATGCATATCTAACTTTAAGTGACTTGCTGTAGATATATAAACGTATCGAGAATTTGTTGGTAAATTATTAAGCGAAATGAAAATTATTATATATGATTATTTACTTACCAATACTTACTCTAGAATATTTGAATTTTAAGGTACGGATTACGCTAAATGTAACTAAGAAATAAGTTATGTGTAAAAATATATAAATGCAAGTCTCAATTCTGGACCAATACTGACAGCTCAAAATTTTAAACCTTTCTCTGTATAATTCTCGAAACCAGGACTGAAATTTATTATTTATTCAAATAAAAGTGAGACAAACTTTAGAGTTGATTTTCATGAAATGCCAAAAGTATAAATGAGTAATGTAGAATCAAATGGCAATCCAGAATTTTTGACAAAAATGTATGGAAACATGGAGGATGCCATTTTCCATGTTTTCCTATATTGGTGACATTTTTGGTAAAATTACTAGAATTTTTACCTTTGATTGTATACAACCCAAGTCTACCTTGGTATGACAAGACATGGTTTAAATCTCCAATGGAGCGGAGTTTGTAATATTGAGAAATTTGATTTGTTTCATTATTACAGGTATGTATAGATATTTTAGTGGTTATTTATATTTATCTGTATTAGAAGTTATTACAATGAAATATATAACTATGCTGGTAATCTTATGGAGTGTTTTATTCATTTTGTTTCATTGTAAAATAACGGGTTGGTCAGATAGTATGGGACAAATTCTATGGAGGGGATCAATAAAAAAATTGGATTTGTTTGTGTTATAATTATTTAAGCAATCTTTGATCGTAATTCAAATGAAAAAAAAGTTACAAATATTTTTTAATTTCCTTCTGCATACTACTTTGGAACAAGAAAATCTAGTATTGACTTTTGCTTTCATTTGGAATTTTTTTGGGAAAAAACATCACTTCGCAATCCCCACAACAACAATGTGTCCAGACTTGACACGCCGTTTTCGTCAGCCCATTGAATGCATTTGTTGAATGCCTCCACAGCCTCAGCATGGCTTATTATCCTAATTCCTGGGTGCGAGATTGTTCGGATTACCGCGATCAACGGATTAGGCAGGGTTTCAGATTAGCGGGGCTCTACTGTATTTGTGTCAATGCTTCACTTAGGGGACCAAAGAGCGGCTTTCAGTTCAGCTGGATCCAAGGCTGTGAAAAATGACAAGATTGTGCACGGCTTCTTGTTAAGTTTCAGGTGACAGGAAGGAAGTTGTCATCACTTTTTGTCATGCTACTACATCACAAGGGAGCAGGTTAAGGTAGGTATAAGTTGCACAAATACCTTAAAATTATTTTTTGTTTCCTTTTTTGCTTCAGCAAAAGAATCTAATGCTTTGAATACCTTTTATGAAGCCGTATTATATTCCCTCGTTTTATAACACAATATCTGTCAGATTTCACATTAGGCTATAAAATATGTACTTAAGACCCCATAGAGCGAATACGTCCAAAACGGTGTTCCGGGTTTTAAATGTCCATAATGTTTACTTTTTTTTTTAAATCTTTTACTGTCAGAATACAATAAAGAAATGTATAAACTACAGATTGACCGTTTCCAAAAATGATAGAAGTTATTTGAATTCTGTCAAAATGAACACAAACTAATGAAATATTACGAAATAATGCTATCTGGGTTCAATGAATAACTTGAATTTTTTGAATGGAAGGATACAAAAAATATGTATAAATGGTAAGTTTATTAATCAAACTCAAAATTGATCGCATTTTTTTTTCGTAATAATGCATGTAAATTGTACAAAATAAAATAAACAAAACAGCTTCAAAAATCCCATACTAATTTTGTAGGGAAACAATTTGACAGAAAAACGCAGTGGTTTGCTCGGCGTTCCCGCCAGTCTGGAGCAAACTGTGAAGGCGAGAGGACGTCTGTTCGCTCCGCATGAATTCTAGCGCGCAGAAAAAAGAATACAGGCTTCAAATAAAAAAACCCGATTAGTATATAAAAATATTTTCTTCACGTAAAATATTATTTGTAAATAAATGTGTGTCAATTAATCAAAAATGTCTTTCGTTTTTTTTTTTAAAAATATGGGAGTACGAAAACAAAAATACTATAATAAAAAAGTAATCGAAGATTGTTTAGAAAAAAAAAGGTAAATTTTTCTACTTCCATATGATAATAATAATATAATATAATAATATTAGGATGATTTATTTGGTGAGCGCTGTTTTTGTGTGTATCACACCTCAAGAGCCCTCTGCGAGCTTGGTCGTCGCTGTAGAAAGCGCCAATTCTCAAGCAAGACCCAGTTGTTGTAAGGTTGGATGGACCTTTCAGTGACCGGTCTTTGGTAAAGGTTTATGAATTTTTCAACTCAGCGAGAGCACATTCGAAATATAAATGGTATATTTTTGTGCTCCGCCGAGATCCGAATCCACAACCTTCCATTTACGAGTTCGAAGTGTTTCCACTACGGACTACGGACCGGTCCAAGATGCCAACGACGCGCGGTGTACGTGAGCGGTCACCCATCCAAGTACTGTCCGCGCCCAATGTTGCTTGATCATTCCCATGTTTTTTTTTGCATTATTGAACTATACACGGATGCATAAATGAACGTGATTACTTTTTTAAAATACAAAAATGTATTTACATAATGGCGCTGAAAATGCTCATAGCAGATATAATAATAGGATGATTTATTTGGTGAGCGCTGTTTTTATGTGTATCACGCAGATCACGGTCAAAACTTCCCAACTCTTGAAGCTTCAGTTACCATAGATCATGGCAGCAGTACCCCGAGTGTAACTTGTGTAAACTTATCTCGATTGTCTAAATCGAAAAAAAAAAAAAACAAAATCAAGACGTGCCGTCGTATATTTCATTCATTTTCGATTTACGCAATCGAAGGGAGTTTATATTATTATATACTCGAGGTCGAGGCTGCTCCAGTGAGATACATATTATTATAATTCACGCAAGCCCTACGCTACGGACAACGGAATTATTATTATTGCTGATGTCAAGCAGTCAGTTCAATGATACGAGTATAATATTATGACAATCAGGTACGGCTCGTAGCATACCGTGCAAGGTAGGCTTTATTCTCAAAAATATTTTAATTTGTATAAAAGGTTGGTATGAGGCTGACCACCCATACTGTAAATAATAGTTCACTTTACGAATGTCACCCCTGTTCTAGGGAAGGTCGGCAAGAGTTGCAGAGCTTATGTTATTTTGAGATTGGGTTTTTATGTTGTCCTTATACATGTCTGCTTGTGGAAATGCATGTTATAGGAGTTTTCAAATGTAAAATATCTTTGCAACTAAGATTCAAATTTGGATGAAATTTGATTAATGCCTTACATTGCATTTGCCCGTCTGAAAGATAGTACTAATAACAAATATAAAAAACCATTTGTGCAGATATTAAGACAAAACAATTGAAAATACATTCAAGGTTTTTTTATTTAAAAATTGTGGAATGCCACATTACTAAAGCATTCACCCTTTTTTATTCCAAACTTGAGATGTTAAGTTTTGTCGAAGTCTTTATTATCACATTTATTTTACCTATTGCATTTAGCTCTTCGTGTGTCCCGTGAAAAAAAGTAATGTTATGCTTTAAAATGTCAGAAAACAAGAAAAAAATCAAGTAAAAAGTGAAAAATTAGAGTTTTTCGTGTTTTTTTTATCGAGCAAACTTTTCAGAATCGTGCTGTCAAGCGATTGCAACTCTTTATTATAATGGCAGTAAAAAAGTCTGATGTGTATGAATAATAGTGTTAAAATTTTCATTGATTTGGATCCTTTACTTTCCGAAAAATGTAATTTGGTTAGGCAAACATGTTTGCCATTTATATCGCACGGCACCGCTTGACATTTTGCGCCGGGTAGCGCTTCGAGTTGAAAAGAGACAAACATATTCGATTCGAATAGATTTGCCACTTGCGCCAAGTATTTACTTTTTTAATATATACTTTTGACGTACCTTTACCCGCAAATGTATGAAAACTTAAATAGCGTTCCTAGTTAGCGTTCCAGTTTCCTTGTTTTTTTAAACGTTGTTGTTTAGTTTACACGTATGTTTTTTTTTACTTAAAAGGTACTTCTCTGAAGAGAAGAAAAATATAATAGATAAGAGTAATAAATTCGTTCTCGCATGCGATCGTTGTTTCGATAATAAAACTTTTGCAAAACGTAACAAGGAATTCTTCTTCTTCTTTCAGTAGGTACCATTTTTAACAAATATCGGCGATGATCATGGATATTTTTACTATGTATGCTACAGGTCTAAATAAGGATTTGGTGCTTTTGTTAACTACTAGGTAGGTCCATTTGCGGCATGTGTAAGCGCGAACTTATACGTGTCTACTTGTACAAATGCATGTTATATAAGTTCCTAAATGTACTATATCTATGCAACTTAGATTCTTATTTAGATATTGCCCTATATTCTAATAAATTGAACGGCCTGTCTACTGATAGAACACTTGAGCTATGATAGAAACAAAAACAATGCTTACCGAATAAATCATTCTGTAAATTTATTATAAATAAAAATGGAAATATTATTTGGTTATACAGCCGTACAGTATATATTTTATCACGTTGAGTTTACTGTTTGCATGTAATTCACATCTCAATGGCCCGAACTGAAATGCCACCGGTATAATCCAACTTTAATTTTTACAATAGGTATGTAACAGTTTACAAAAATGAAATTTATCTCTGTAAAAAAATTTATGCAGGCATCACACGCAGTATGTACACCTTTAACCTTATATTCTACATCCATATTCCTCAAATGTATGAGGTATATAAAAATGCAAAATATAAGCCATAATGATTATCAAAAATGAACACTTCCATTTATGTTATGATTTATCTGAGTTTGAGTGATCGCGCGTGCACGGAGCGGTAGAGTCGATGCGCGCGCCGCAGCGCGCGGGAACCGAAGCAATTAGAGGTCAAAACTCAAAGGCATATTTGGAAGGCGCCCTCTTAACTTTAAACTGATAAAAAAAACTACCCATGCTATGAATATTAGTGCACTCTTTTTATTCAGTGTAAAGTTGCTAAGTATGCTAACGTTGAAAATACCGGGCTTAAATCCTGTTGTAGCTTCAAACAAATGAATAAATTATCATGGGCGTACCCAGAAAGGGGCAGCGGCCGCCCCCCCCTAGAAATGGGTAATATACTCGATGGTAATAATTATATCAAAACTACTGATACATTTTTTGCGATATCACAAATATTGATATTTCGATACTGATTTTGAAGTATCAAAATGTTAAAATTGCATGCCTACTAGACGAAATTTTGACATACCCTGTATAAATTGTTATTAAATTAGATGATCTTCAATTTTTCAAAACTTGCCCCCCCTTAGTTTTGATCCTGGGTGCGCCCTTGGTACCGGCCATCCCTAGTGGAACAGTGGTAGGATACAGTACAGTACATATTCAGTAAGGTGATGATGTGAAGTAACATCAGTTACATTGATGGGGACATCTTGAAAGAATGGATGATGAACAACTAACAAATCAAGTGTACAGAGTAAATGTGAGAGGAAAGCGGGGAAGGGGAAGACAAAGGAAGGAATGTCTAATCTACGTTGCAAAGATATGAAACATTGGGGATTCACATTACATGCGTTCTCATAAGCATAGACACCTAAAAAAAGCAAATCTCAAATGGCCATACACCTTGCAACTCCTGCCGACTTTCCTTGAAACAGGAGTGACATTGGCACAGTGAACCATTTTCTACAGCATGGGTGGTCAGCCGCATACCAACCTGAATTTCCCGAGAGAGAATGATAAAATACAAAATTTTCGTCATCTTGATATTGCAATGAAAAACTTTCAAAATGGAGTAATCGAAATAAAAAACAAATCAACGGCTTTAGAATTTTGATACACAACACGAATAATTGCATGACATACGATATTTCGTAAAAAAAACACAATTTCAAAAAATATTTTTTTAGTTTCATTTGACAGTAATTGACAGATCAACTCTTTTTTATGGGGAAATTTTAAAAATGTCAGATCAATGCTGCCATTTTCTTTTTCAATTAGGTATTCAAATCATAAACAGCTACAATACCTATTTAAAAATGCCGGATTTGTATTTTTTGTGTCACTAATTTCAAACTTTTAGGATTTGTAAATGAGTCCAGAACATTTTTTTATTTGGAACTTTTTTCTCGGTGAGCAAACAATCATGTAGGTATGATTATTTAATTTAAAACGGCGCTAAAGAAATAAAAAGAAAATCGAATTTTCTAGAAATAATTTTGTGATAGGGCCACGTATGGATCCCACTCCCCTTTCCACCAAAAGAGAAATTCTCAGTGGCCCGCAGGTATATAAACAGCCGATGTATCTAGAGAAATCATACTGTGCGCGGCTCTCAACCGGTGATCATCGTAAGTGATTATGAAGTCAGATTAAATTCAGTGCGTGTTTTTTTGTTGTGAATTTTATTTCAAAATAATTTTGAACATATTTTTGTACAATTTTTATGTGCCAAGTGAAAGTGATTTAAACAAAATAAAATAAAATTTATTAAAAAAAAATCTTAAAATAAATCAATTAAGTAATTCTCGTACTTAAATAGTGTGAAGTGAAAGTGTATAAAAATCGTTTTTATCTTTTCTTGAATATAAATATATATTTTTTTTAATAAAGTGAAACAATTGCTTTGTGTGTTAAAAATAAGTTAAAACATTTGTTTCAATTAACATTAAGTGCAATAAAAAACTATTTGTTCTAAATAAATAAATAAAATCTAGTTTTACAATTTTTTTAATCCGAGTGAGTGTTCGACAAGACATGTGTTTATTGGAAAAGTGTCGTTTTTTTAATGAAAGTAACCAATCAAATATTGTGTCGTGGGAAAGCCAAGATCGGAGAAGCAGCCGGGAGCTTGAGCTGAACCATGTAATTTACTTTTAATTTTTCAACACCGCGTTAATTAATTGTGTGTTCCGGGGGTGCGCTCCTCAAAATGGTGAGTCCATTTTTTTTTTTTTTGATACAAAAGAAAGCATTGTTTTTTTAATTCCAAATAATATAAGTAATCATCAATTCTTATAAGAAAAAATTCATAATATTTTACTTGCAAAAACACTGCTTGCTTTTTTTACCTCTTTTTGAATTTGTTGTTATTGTGAATTGGTTATTTTGCTTTGTTGTTCTTGTATAAAGGACTTGAGTCGCTTTTGTACAATTTTGTATACTAAGGCCTTTGTAAAAGTGGAACAAATAAAACAAAAAATGAAACAGAACTTTATTTAAAAAAAATCTAAGCAATTTAGTACTTTATTAAGTAGCTACAGTTTTTGTATTATCGTCTATTAGAATTTCACTTAATTTTGGATCATTACAAAATGACGATAAATGTTCCCTTTACCTTCAAACGACAAGTTTCCCGAATGACTTAATATCAATACTTAACTTAAGTAAGAACTTTAAATGATAGCACTACAAAATGCTTCGCTTGCTTTTTATGAAACGTAGTGGTTGCTTTGGTTTACTCTTACGTTTCATTTTTATCAAGTTACAGAGAAAGCACTTCTGATATTTATTTTCAAACTGGGAAATTGTCACAATATTGAAAAAGAAGCTCCTTGACTTATAGGTTGGTATGAGGCAGACCGCCTATACTGTAAAAAATGGTTCACTTTGCCAATGCCACCCCTGCTTCAGGGACGGTCGGCAAAAGTTGCAGAGCTTATATTCATTTGAGGTTTGGTTTTTGAATTGTTAGCACACATACAGCATTTGTAAGCGCGAACTTACACCTGTCTGTTTGTGGTATGGATTTGAATTTTAAATGTTTATAGCTTTGCAACTTAAATTATAGATCAGGACTTTTGTCCTGATCCTGGTCCGGTCAGTAGCTCAGTTGGTAGAGTGCTTGCATTCTATACCGAGAGCTCGGGGTCGAATGTCACTATTGGAAATTGCGTGCCTACCTCTCCCCCGATCTTCAATTTTCCAAAACCTGCCCCCTCCCTAGATTTGATCCTAAATTATACATTTTTCTGCATTGCTCATTACCTGAAAGAATGACATTGTGAGGGCGTTAATAAAAATGAAACAGCACAGATAAAAGATGTAATATTTATTTTTTACATAGTTGCATACAATATGATAACTGTGACAACTGAAATAAAAAAACATACAAAATGTTTGACTAGATAAAAAAAATAGTTTACTAACGCATCAGGTCGATACAAAAAAACCATTAAGTATAATGTTCAACAGGTTTGTAAACCAGAATAGTAAATGATAAAATAATTAAACTTAAGTACATACAATCAAGGTTAAATAAAGAAAATATTACAATATTTGGTATAATAGTGTTCAATAATATTATATTCAAAATTTCGACTTCAAATACTTCACCTTACACACAATATCTGTGTCATTTTTCCTAACTTTTTTCTAAGCTTGTGGTTTATAACAAACGAAGCGGACTGGCACAAATGAATTTTGAATAGAATAAATGACAAATTAACTTTTCTTTTGTAGTCTGGTAACAAAAGCAAAATACTAATATAGGAGTAAAGCAAAATCATAAGTGTATTGTTCTGAATTGGTCCCACCAGAAAAAGCTGCTAAAAATATAATGATGGACTCGGCACAAATTCCATAGACAACAAAATTGTGATATCACATAGCCGAGTTACTCTGTTACATGTGGGGAACTCTGTAGGTTACTTGTAGGGAAAAACATACTGTAAAAAATGGTTCACTTTGCCAATGTCACCCCTGTTTCAGAGAAGGTCGGCAAGAGTTGCAGGGCTTATGTTCATTTAAGATTGGGTTTTTTATATTTAGGTCCACATGCGGCATGTGTGAGAGCGAAATTATGTGTGTCTGCTTGTGGGAATGCATTTAATATGAATCTCAAATGATACATATCTTTGCAACTTAGATTTAGACTCTTACGACTCAATTTTAGAAAAAAGTGCAATGGAATTTTTTTTTAACTCTGACAACCGCAAATGAAGACACAGCTCACTCTACCACAACAAACTAACTTTACATTGTACTGAAATAACATATTATGCGTTTTCCAATATTTATATTTACTGTAATACTTCTCTTGTGTTATACTTCTAAGGTCAGATTCTCCGACAACCAGGTAAATATTTGTCCATCAAGTAACCATATTATGATTCCTTCCCTAGACTGATAACGTTATCCGGTTCTCCAAAAATCACTCCTGACTCAATAATATAATATCACTTCATTTTATGTTCACTTCTTCATTTGAAAATTTTACACATCACAATATTTTGTTGAAAATATAGACGGTGCTTCACATAATTTATAAACTTGGCAAAATTTATGAATTGTAGGAAATTGGGTGTTTTAACTTTATTTTGGATGCAAAAATTTAACCGCTTCAGTATGGAATTTTCTCTACGCTTTGATTTAAAATGTTTCTCCAGTAATACAACGGAACTTGCAATTTCATTCTATTATACAATAAATGATTTCCTACTTTTCTTCAGTGAACCCTTCTATTTTAACAATGGCAGATGGCAGAAGTGTCTTCAAGCTTCAAGGACAAGCATGGATGCTAACTGCACTAAGCGCAAGTCTGCACACGAGTGCCAACCATACTCAAACGGGGCTATCCCTAGACATTTTAGTCCTCGGTTGAGCCCACACTTTGACAAACTAATGATGCCTGGCCTGAAAGTTTCATCACCACGGTCATTCTTAACTGTAACTGTAACTCTGTCGCCATTCCGCTAGGGGTGGCCAGAGCCTCTGCAGAGTTGCCTCCGGTCGAATATCGGTAATATTTGTATGAAGTATAATCAGCTTTTCACTTGTGGCCATCTTGGATTGACAGGTCTTCATACAAATGCATCATTAGTTTGTCAAAGCATGGGCTTAACGGATGACTAAAATGTCTAAGAATAGCCCCGAAAGGGTTTACATTTC
Organism: Agapetus fuscipes; assembly: GCA_951799405.1. Taxonomy (NCBI): domain Eukaryota; kingdom Metazoa; phylum Arthropoda; class Insecta; order Trichoptera; family Glossosomatidae; genus Agapetus; species Agapetus fuscipes. Next base: position 3,287,316 of record OX637336.1, read on the forward strand.
ATCAGGGCAAAAAGCATTGATTTTGATTTGCCTAAATTGTAAAAAACAAATTTGTTTACCAATTAAAGCCAAATGTTGCTTAGGTATTTGTGAATAGCAGAAACACTAGATGTGGATATTCATTATTATATATTACTAATGTATAATATAGTAACGAGCAGACGTAGAATTCGTTAAGACACAACACGGGTCTCTAAGTATGGCAGTGATACACCTCACAATTTCAAAATATATTTATCATTCCACTGACATCTTTTGGGAAATTAGAAAAGCTTTCTTTTCATGATTTTAATGCGCTCCAAAACATAACTGTTTTTTTTTGTTTTAGGTATAATTTATAAATCATATGAAATTAAAATGGCTATCTAGGTTTTTTCAAAAAATGAGGTAAGTATATGGAAACACTGAGAACATTATTTTCCATGTTTGATGTCTTTGCCGTCTTTTATTCTATTCAACTCATATAACATACATTTTTTTTAAATATGCTTCATGTTACCATAGAAGCTCAGTGGGCCAACGTCACAATTTCTCCCTGCGTTTTTTTCACAACTCCATTATGAAGCATATTTTCAGGATTTTCATTTAACAGTGAAAAAAATATCACCAATCTCGTGGAGCGCATTAAAAATCTAGATATCTTGCATTGAAATCAAGTTTATATTATCTAGGTTTTTGGCAGTTACTTCGTGAAAGTTCATTTTAATAGATTAAAATAAAAAACTTATTTGTTACAATTCACATGAGCTTTTATTATTTTTAAACACTACCGGTTTCGGGAGAAGCAATACCTCCCATCTTCAGGTGTAAATATAAACTGTTTATATTTATATATGTTTATATATATATAGGTGTAAATATATGTTTATATTTACACCTGAAGATGGGAGGTATTGCTTCTCCCGAAACCGGTAGTGTTTAAAAATAATAAAAGCTCATGTGAATTGTAACAAATAAGTTTTTTATTTTAATCTATTGAAATCAAGTTTCTTTATTTTCCAACAGATGTCAGTATATATAGACATTCATTGATAATCACCTTAGATGAAAATTACATCTCTTTTGAGATAAATTGCTAACATTATAATTTATGATGCATGTGTGTCATACAATTATTTACAAGCGCATTTTCCATTTTAGTGTTTACAATTGTGCAGGCAAAGCAGCGTAATGGCCTCTCAGACCTCAAGGTGCTCGCCCGACTAGAAAGGATCACTTATTCAACATCTTCACCTTAAACTCTGTACAAATATTATCATTTTAATATGAGTTATCCTGCCATCTGTTGATGACACACTAAAATAAAATATATTCATACAAAATTTCAGAATTGACAAATCACTTTACAAGATAACCAAATCAAAGTAAATGGTCTTTGCTGCATTTATAAAATATTAGCTTTGACAATTTTTTGATATTAAACTTAATGAAAAAGTTAATTTTCAGGAATATACTTCATTGTGAAAATAATTTAAAGACAACACGCTCCCCCAGTTCTTGTTTATCGTAAACGCCAATCTTGTCAAATATGACTTTTTCATGCAGTTGTCTTATGAATCAAATTCTACACAATCTGAGCTAAGAAAAACCGTAAAACTCGATAATGTGAGAGTTCTTTTAAATAAATTTCTTGTTTTCATAAGACACATTGGTCCAGTACACATGCAAACATTGCTCATGTAAAATTTTCTCAATGGCGTATATGATAAACAAGAACTAAGGCAGCGAACAAAGGGCAGTGAACTAAAGATAACGTGGTAAGAATACATTTTGTATGAAAATATAGCTTTCAGAATTCTTCAACAGATGGTAGTACACTTCACATAATTAATTGCATTTGGCCATTATTTTATATACACACACACACATATCCTCACATTTATTGTGGCCTTAAATCTAGTAAACGCATCTACTGGTACACACGCCAACTCCAGTCTCCAACACTTATTTACAAATTTGTACAATATCATTTGCTGATACGATAAAGGATAATTGCGGTTAGTAATATTAAAATCAGATGGTTCACGTTTTGTTTATTGCTGTCGTTCATTTAGCATCCTTCACTCAGAGAAAGAAAAAAAAATCTTTACCCTAGTATAAAAAATCAAGCAAGTACTCTAATAGATATGGAAAAGACAGCAGTGCCTCTAATGAGTAATTTAATTTATTTTTTAAATTTTTTAAAAAACACAACCAGTTTCGGTAGAAGCAGTACCTCCCATCTTCAGGTGTAAATATCAACTGAAGATGGGAGGTACTGCTTCTCCCGAAACTGGTTGTGTTTTTTAAAAAAATTAAAAAAAATAAAATAAAACTCAAGTGAATTGTAACAAAGTTAAAAAAGTATTTTAATTAATTAAAATGTGCTTTCACAAAGTTACTGCCCAAAATCTAAATAATATAATGAGTAATTTAGTTATCATATTATTATTTGTATTCCTTGACTTATAGGTTTGGTATGAGGCTGACCACCCATACTGTAAAAAATGGTTCACTTTGGCAATGTCACCCCTGTTTCAGGGAAGGTCGGCAGAAAAATTGCAGAGTTTATGCTCATTTGAGGTTTGGATTTTAATTTGCAAGTGCACATTTAGCATCTGTAACCGCGAACTTACACGTGTCTGTTTGTGGACATGCATTCTGACTGCTCCAAGGAAGAAGGAAGTAACTCCGAAATTTAGGTTTTTGACTTATTTCCATTTCTGCATCATTATCTTCATTCCAAGATGACAGCCGTGTCTCTATCTCTTTTAAATTAGTTAATAAATGAATGTAAAAAAATAGTTTATGCATTGTACTCCATGGAATAAATAACATTCAATTGGCTTTCCTGCAAAACTATCTTTTTGACTTAGTGCTGTCTTCCTTGGAGCAGTCGATTTGATATGAGCTTTTAATGTTAATATATCCTTGCAACTTAGATTATAGATTATTATATTAAAGATGGATTTTCTCAGTTTGCGGTGTGCTTGAGCAATTATGCTGGGTATAACTTGTAGATACTGAGACAAAATATGACACCCTGGGATTCAACCACAAGCCTTTAGCTCTCTTGAGTCTTTCTGTTCAGAAGTCACACTGAGTAGTCATAAATCACACTGGAGCAGAGAAGCATACTGGAGGTGCCACAGGAGAAGACACCCTCTTGGCCTGAATGACCTCCACGAAGCTGTGCTAAGCGCAACAAAGTGGATGGAGGGCTTGGATCTCCACCTGTGACGCGGCCTAATGGCCAAAAAATTTGCTACTCTTACCAGCTATACAAGCTATAAAGTACATTGAATAGAAGATGCAAAAGACGTACAGAAATTAACAAACATGGACAACCTACTGGTGCTTTCAATCCACACAGATTCAGGCGAATCAAAAGCTTTGTTTAAGTTTCAGCTCATTTCCAGTCTTTCAACAAACAGTGTTAAGTATTCATCCGATTTCAGTTCTTTCCTATTATGGAGTATTATGCGCATTCAAAATTTCCTCATCTGGATGACATCACAGGCTCTCTAAATGAATAAAAAATTGGATTCCAGATAATTAGGTTTATTTTTTTTCATTTTACAGCATTGTGAAATACATGGACATTAACACCTGTGCCCTTAGTATAAAACACTGTGTTAACTCATCTCCATTGCGTAAATTGAAAAAATGCATCACTCTCTAGGAGTGCCATCGTATATTCCATACATTTTTTTATTTACGCATACAAAGTGAGATTAACGCAGTATTTTATATTTGGAGTACCTACTGATGTTATTCCTTGACTGATAGGTTGGTATGCGGCTGACCACCCATACTGTAAAAAATGGTTCACTTCGCCAATGTCACCCCTGCTTCAGGGAAGGTCGGCAAGAGTTGCAGGGCTTATGTTCATTTGAGATTGCGTTTTTTATATTGTAGGTCCACATGCGGCATGTGTGAGCGCGAAATTATGCATGTCTGCTTGTGGGAATGCATTAAAGATGAATCTCAAATGATACATATCTTTGCAACTTAGATTTAGATTAGACAGCAATAATAGGATAGTGTTCACATTCAGAAGTACAAATAAATGCCTAGCAATTCCAGCCAAGTGATGTCATTTTTTCCTCTGATTTAAATGTGCGTCCTCCATTCTCTTTAGTCAATTCAATGTAAACTAATTGTAATGAATGCAATACTGAGATCATTTTCTTAATGTAAAAAAAATACTCACTTGAAAGTTTAAGTATAAAAAAAAATGTAATGGATTTTGTATGTGGTTGATTCAGTCTAAAATAATTACATCCCGTTTTGGATTGAATACTTCAAATTGGAATTTTTCATGTCAATACATCCTAACTCATTTCATTTTCAAAATACTTTTGTTCTAAGCTTATTATTATGGCATATTTAATATGCTTTTTTTTAATAAGGACTTTAATTCACTTAATTGACAAAATATTAAACTAATGTTTAGTTTGGACAAAATATCATACAATGTGATAATTATTTTTTGAAAGGTTGAACAACATAAGAACATGTAACAGCCCTTATCATCAAGCTAACAAAAATCATATTTTTTTATATACAAATGAGAGAGTGATAAGATTTTTCTACTGACATATACATTCTGAGCAATGAATTATTGTAGAGATAAAATGCAAGTGGCATATTGCTGCATTCACTACCTGTATAGATAAATAGGTTTCCGACAAGCATTTAAGATTAACATTTGTTTATATATTTTGAGAGCCTCATTCCATGAAACTGTTTCAACAATTTCAAAATCACTTCTTCATTCAAGTCTTTTATCCACCATGTCTGTTTCACTGAATTCCAAGGTCCATTGTTTTTCTTCCATTTTTCACTTTTCTCATTATTTTGTGTTTTTCACATTCTCTAATTGCCGTTTTGGCCAGAAATCTGCACTTATTTGAGCAATACGACCTTGAAAAGCCGACTCTGTTGATCCTCGGGTTACAATAACCTCCCATCACTTCTTACTCATTTCATTTGTAATCTCAACGGGGATCCGTGTTGTATTTGCAACAATGACAAACTACACAGCATCTACATGGTCCTTAGTATCTCAACGCTTATAAAATTGCTAAAATTGAGATGGACCAGGGTTTGTTGAAGATGCCACATTGTCGTATCCCGAAAAAGCTTGTGAATGTGCATCATGGGTGGAACAAGACTGGAGGGAAAGCCCAGGCTGTGGAAGAATGCCACACAGTTTCTCCAGATGACAACTTGGAGGTAGATGTTGGAGGCGCAGCCATTGGAGAGAGGAGCAATCTTGACGAAATCAATTTCGCAAGGTTGTTAATGGCTGTTCACCAGTATCGGTACTTGCGAACACAGTCTCCGGCCAGGTCAGTGATGGCCACACAGTTGTCTGGCAGGATGGTGAGGGCGCCGGGTCGCCGCAGCCGCGCAGCCAGGGAGGAGGATGTCAGCACGGCGCCACTGTCCAGCGTGAGCACTGACAGCTTGGTGCGGCCCTTCTCCCACCTCAGGGCCACCACGCGACCTTCACTGTCAACGTCGATGCCTCCGTAGGAACCTTTACCTGGAATTACATCATCCATGAAAACATACAGTGAGGGCATCCTTCATCACCGCAGCACAATAATGTCCCCTGAAGATGTTTTTTTTTTTTTTTAAGAAATCCTGTGCGGGAGACTCCCTAGATTCTAAAGACTCTAGGGGTCTATGACACTTGTTGTAGTGCCGCAGAGGTGTACGAGCTTGGTCGTCGCTACTGTTGGTTACCAAACCAAAAAAACATTGAGAATAACCTAAGTTCTCAAATAATGGTTGGTTGAATGTCTCAATCTGTAAATGAATTTCAATCCCAACTTAAACATGCCAAACGACCATGATTTCAATTTGAATTTGGAAAAAAACAAGGTACATCTCGATTCGCTCCACTCAATTTTTATTTCTCCAGCAACATGGATCATCAAAGCAGCAGAAACAAGAAAAGATGTGTCTTCAAAATTTCACGTTGGAGATGTTTGCTTTAAGCCCCATGAATAGTTACACATTATTTGTCCACTAATGAGTCCATGCGTCGAGAATTACACTTAGGGCCATCGCAAACTGGACGACTTGTCGCCGTGACTCGGCTACTCTGACACCAAGTGTGCGGAGCTTTGAACAAAATATATTAAAACTGTCGACCGCAGCCAGTCGCCGGGACTAGTCGTCGAGCTGTCGCTGTTGCCTGCCGCCCAGTGTGTGCCTAGACCAGACATCGGCAACCTGCGGCTCTTTGCGCGTGAAGTTGCGGCTCTTTAGTTCTATACGCATAAACCCCCCCCCGCCCCCCTTCTCCGTCGACGCTATTTATTATTGGCAAGAAAACATTTGTGGCTCTTTGCACACTTTGAAATTTGTAAATTGTAATTTTTGGCTCCTCCGACTCAAAAGGTTACCGACCCCTGGCCTAGAAAATAAACATTTGCACACAGCATATTCTACAGTTATTTGGACACTTTGCAAGTGACAGTGAGGATATGCCTGGTTGTAGCCTAGAGAGGAAGGAGAGTATGTCAGAAAGCTCCCTCCGCCCGATGCTGCGTGTGTGTTACCTTTGGTGATGTGTGCATAAGTGTTGATGGGATCTCCCTTGGCGCTGAAGACATGCAGGGCGGTGTCGGCTACCAGCAGCTCTCCACTGGGCGCCACACACAGCCCCCCCACCAGGCCCAGCTCACACGCACTGCCTCCTCCGCCCCCCACCTGCACAACACAACACAGACCTGATTCAGTCAACTCACAGCATTCAATATTATATCCCTCAGCTATGTCATCATCCATTTGTGAAATAGCTGAGCAACCCACGGTCTCACCGCGTCAGGTCTTTACTTTTAAGAAAATTCAAGACCCAAACTCAGGCCCGCCAGAGACACCTTCTCTTCACGACGACTGAGGATGAACTGATTGATTTATTTTTTAACAATAGGATAATTTCACAATTTTTTATATTCCATAAAATGATAGACAACATTTTTAAAAATGCATCTGCGTTTTTAAAAAATATATATCTAGCTTAGTTTTTGAATTATAGCTCTTAAAATTCACGTATTTTTGATTTCCGACAAAACATCTCATTTTTTTATTTAGGCGGATATGATGTCGATGGATCTTCGGAGTGCAGGTATTGGCGGACCCAGGTAATCAGTTTGAGAGCAGAGACGTTTGTCGTCTTGCTTGTTTGTTGTCTTTGGTCGCCCTGCGTTTTTGGCGGGATTCAAATCCTCCGCATTTTATTTTTCAAAATTATCAATGATATCTTTATTTTTACTACTTAAAAAATATATGGTTGTGATCCTTGAAATGTACTCTACACAACCATATTATTTTCAACCGTTTTCCCTACCACTGCAATTACCCTATTGTCTCAAAGGTATGTCGTGATTTGTGACATTTGTTATAGAAGAAAAAAACAGTTCATCCTCAGTCGTCGTGCAGAGAGGGTGTCTCCTGAAGACGTTAACTACATCACTAATGAAACATCGAGAATAATGTAAGTTCTCTTATAATAATTCTCTAATATCCGATAAATAAATTTTAACTGTGTAGTAATAATTATTGTTAATAAATCAATAAAAATAGTTAACACACATAAAAAATGCTATCTCACCTGAAACAGGAACTTTCCCTCGGAGTCAAACACAAAGACAGCTCGAGCGCCATTATCGGCGACCAGCACGTGTCCATATGTGCGGTCCACGGCGACGGCCACGGGCTCCTGGAAGGCGTCGTGGCCCCAGGACTGCAGCGTGTCTCCCTCGGAGGAGATCTCGGTGACGGTGCGGGTGCGCCAGTTCACCACCACCACGCCCCGGGAGCTGACTGCCACCCCTGTGCAGCTGCGACCCGATAAACCTAAAGTAATAACATACACTCTGGATGAAATGAAACAAGTATGTAACAACAGAAATAAATGTCGGTTGATCTGTAATGTTGGCGGCTAGGGCTAGGATTTTTTAAATTATAATTTTGTTAAGATGGATGATAGGAGTGATAAGCTGAGGAATGGTTTTGTAAGAGAAGAATGTGGTGCAAGAGAAAGTGTGAAAGTGAAGATTAAAAGAAGTCTGTTAAGATGGTTTGGACATATGGAGGGAAAGAATGATGAAAGACTGATGAAGAAAGTATACGTTGCAAGAATAGATAGATGTTGCGGTAGAGGAAGACCGAGAAAGGTATGGATGGACCAAATTTCTGAAACAGCGAATAAATGGAATATCCAGAGTCATAATAAAAGGAGAGCTTGAATGAAGAAGGTTATGACTCTGGATGAAATTAAAAAAATATGTAAGGACAGAAATAAATGGCGGTTGATCTGTAATGTTGGCCTGGCGGGGACAGTAACAGTAACAGATGTGTGTGTTTGTGTGTACCTTGGTTCTCTATGTGTCCCCTGGCCTGCAGCTCAGTGTCCAGCAAGTGCAGCTTGGAGTTGCCAGCGTCCAGCAGGTAGAGGCGGGCCAGACGGGGACAGTAGGCCACAGCCGCGGGCTGCAGGCACTGCCCCCGGCCTCCCCAGCGCGCCCAGCACTCCCCCGCCCCCGCCACACAGGCGCTGAGGGCCCCCCCGCGGATGGGGCGACCGACCACGCTCAGCGAGACAGAGATGCTGCCGATGCGCGGCGGACGGAAACTTATCCTGCAAGTTAAATACACTTTTAATAAATTCAATCCATTTTTTTAAGGAAGCCTGTGCGGGAGACTCCCTAGATTCAAGAGACTCTAGGGGTCTATGACACTTCTTATAGTGCCGCAGAGGTGTTGGTGTTGTAGATGTGGCAGTTTATGTCCTTATCTGGTTGCAGGGCCGTTAACTGCGTAGTGCTGTGGTGTGTGTTGCGTTGTGTTGCTTTGTTTTGAGACACTGAGAGGAAATGGCGGTTGATATTGGATTTGAAAAGGGCAAGGTTAATTTGGGATGGAAACACAGCTTCCAGTAACTCATTCCATAAGCGGGCAGTTTGGCAAAGGAATGAGTCGTGAAAACATCAAGTTCTCATAGTTTTGATGTCGACTTCAAATGGTTGGATGTGAGCCGTTCTGCGAGTTGCCCTAGTTGTGACGAGAGGAGGGGGTATAAGTGAGGATATTTCATCAGAACATACGCCATTATATTACCTATAGAAGAGACTGATCATTTCAACTTTTCTTCTATGCTCAAGAGAATGTAGGTTGTCTGTGAGAGTAGGATCATCAATCAGCTTGCATGCTCCGGGGAATGTACGTAGGTTGGGTGCATAATGTATAGTATGTGTAACCTGTAGGTGCCGTCATCCAGGTCGTGTGTGGTGCAGGGGAGGGAGTCGGGGGGAGAGCTGGTGTAGCTGACGCTGGCCGTGACAGGATCCCCCCCAGAGCTGCGCGCCTCCCCGTGGTAGTCCACGGTGCGCAGCAGCACGCCCCCCTCCAGCCCCGCCACCAGACTGCCCTCTGGAACAGGTACAACACAACATTAAAGTGATCCACTTTTGAAACAATGTTTGTTAAATACTGATCAGCCCAAAAGTTGCCTTGATGTTAAGATTATTGATTAAAAAGTGTCAAAAACCCACACACATTTTCTTCGGTCCGTAGTCTAGTGGTTAACACTTTTGACTCGTAAATGGAAGGTACTGGGTTCGAATCCCGGCAGAGCAAAAAAAATATACAATTTATATTTTCAAATATGCTCTTCGCTGGGTAAAAACTGCATATACCTTTACCAAAGACCAGTGACTAAAGGTCGATCCAGCCTAACAGCAACTGGGTCTTGTTTCTACAGCGACAACCAAGCTCGCAGAGGGTTCTTGAGGTGTGATACACACAAAAACAGCGTTCACCAAATAAATCATTTTAATATGATTATTATTCAGGTTCAATAACACGACAAGGAATCGAGGAGCCAAAATAACAAAAGGTATTGGCGAGGGTTGTTGGAGCATTGTACCTAGTTCAGCGGAGCACAGGGGCGGGTAGGTGGTGGTGGTCCTGACCCTGCCCAGCGTGGGCAGTACGCTGGCCAGCCTCTGCAGGGCATCGTTGTGTGAGAACTCCAGGGCCAGGAAGGCGTTCTCACGGGGCTCGGCCAGGGCCGCGGCGCCGGCCAGGCGGGCCCCCAGCGCGGCGATGCGGGCAGACATGTCGCGCGCCTCCACCTGGCTTTGCAGGCCACAGCACTCCTGCTGCACCTGCAATGCAGTACGTGGAAAACAACCATAACAACTAATTAATTCATTGATAAAACTGTTACTTTGTCTTTCTCAGCAATTCATTTTTTTAAACTTGATATTTGATAATGATATGAGTGAGATAGTTTAGGCATCTAGAAAGAATGGAGATATTTTGCTTTTAACCATTAGTAAAAGTTTTTTATGCAACTCTTCATCCTCATGTCATCCTTCAATATCTTTCAGTTCTCCTTCACTCAACTTTTATCAGACAATAAGAAAAAGCACGTTTGTTTGTGTGAGTCTCACCTTGGCCCGCTCGGCATCTATGAGAGCCAGCTGCTCCTCCAGCAGTCTGCGCTTGTGAGCCGCCGCAGCAGCCAGGGCGGCCAGCAGCTCCTGGTGGCGGCGCTCCACGGCCGCCTGCAGCTCCCGCGCCTGCGCCCCCGCCAGCTCCGCCCCCAGCTCGCGGGCCCCCTCTAGCCGCCGCAGCTCCCCCGACACTCCTTCACGAGCCAGGCTCAGCTGAAATTACAGTTGCATCAATACAACACCTCTGAGTGCGGCAAAGTTCCATAAAAGTTGGGCGCCTGTAGTGGGCTGGTCACATAAGAATGGACAACACTCTCAACACCAAAAGGCCAAAGAAGAAGGCCAAAACTGCCATGGATGGACAGTGTTAACGCAGATGCAGCCTACTTCTTCTTCTTCTTTTCATGCCACTTCTATCGATCGGCGATTATCATGGCTATTTTGATGATGATGGTTTAGATACAGAATTCAGAGAGAGGGGGTAGTGTATACCCTATAGATTAAGTGGTGTTACCTTTGAAAGGCACTCGTTAGCTTTGTAGAGCAGGATCTCCGACATCCTCTTGATGGCTATGGAGAAGGGGATGATGGTGTGGTCGCAGGGGGAGTCACTGTGCGGGCCTCCGGTGCACAGCGCACAAAACACACAGTCACACGTCTCGCAGAACAACAGCTCCTGGAACAGTAACATATAACAAGAGTAAGTCTAATTGCAGCACAACAATCATAACAAGTGCTGTTTCTATTAGGAGGAGCTAAAAATGATAACCCTTGATACGGAGGAATGGCAAAAAAGATTGATGAACATTGCTGCAAGCCTTGGATTGAAACAGAAGAAGATAAGGTCTCAGACAATTTTTGAAATGCGTCCAATCTTGAAAAGTTTCATATCTAGGTAGAATGTTTATCTCCCTTCTTGTGTTTTCGACATTATAGTTTGATGGTCATGTTGATGGGGCAGGGGCAGTACCTGGTTGGTGTGCGTGCTACACTTGGGGACGACTTCTCTGCGCTGCCTGGACATGAGGTCCAGCAGCTGGTTGACCAGGAAGGAAGGAGGCAGGGCGGCGACTCCCCCTCGGGGTATGGTGATCAGCTCTCGACATATCGGGCATCTGGAAACAGGACAACACGAACATTCAATCACTTAGCACAATACATCAATATCCACTTACAAGGCGCCATTGGAGGGAACCATGTAAAGGGCAAATATAAACTTTTTAGAAAGCAGGAGACTGAGAATGGAGACTCCAGATTTCACGTGATATAGAGGTCCATGGTGAGGTGGTATTTGATGTCTTAGTCCACGGGTCGGCAATCTTTTGAGTTATTTGTAGAAAAAAATATTTGTAATTTCCCTTAATATTCCAAGTTTCACAATGAAATTCATAGATCGCTGACAAACACGTCTTTGTAGAAGCAAAATGATTTGTTGTCATACCCAACAGTTTCAGATGCAAAATAAACAGATGCCGCTGTTCCACAACACAACTCATATGCAGAGTGTCATAATTTTTCACATTTAAACCCCGAGTGTGCACACAGTGTCATCACAGTTTTCATCAAGATCATCTTCATCATCACACTTCACGCTGAAGAAGCTTATCGTAAACATGGGCGAAACTTCCGGAAGCTCCAGCTGCCATAGACACGGCAACAGACCCCGGAAAACATCACTCCAGCGTGATTGTGAGAGTTACCTGAAGCTGCCGACGTCCCTGGTGTGGGCGGCGGCGATGCGGCCCAGGCAGTGCAGGCAGACGGAGTGGGAGCACGGCAGGAGCTTGGGGGTGTGCTCTCCACCGTCGTAGGTGCCTGCAAATAACAACAATAACAAACAAGACTTAATAAAAATCACTCAACTGACGAAAGAAAGAAAAATAAATGGGTTCCACACGCAACATGCGACCCCGTCAGGGACAATGCGGTAAGACGTTGCACTAAATGTGCAGCTTAATTACGTTGTATTATGGTAAAAGCCAACGTTGGGATGGCCTAACTTGGTACAAAGAGAAGGCATAATGTTATGGTCAATACTGTTTACAGGCAGTGGCGTGCCTACAGTTTCTGCCATACGCATGCTGGATAATTAAGGTTGCACTAAATTACAAATAATAAATCTTACCCCGATGTTTCTTTTCCCCAGTGCTTCTTAATTTCTTCAGACTTATATTTTGGATTGAAACAATAAAACCTTCACACACTTAAGATCCTCACAAGGCACAACAATATTTTCACCGGAATTAATTTAATATACTATCAAAAAAGGTGGATTCGATCGCAAACAAGGAATAAGTCAATTATTCTGATATTCGAATAAACCGCACCTGACGCGACAGTTTATTCAAAATACAATCGGTCATTCATACAACTGTAAATGGCTCCAGTCTGGAATCGTAAAATTGAATGGACGAAAAGCTAAGCATATGGTGATATTATTATCATGTGTACTCCAAGCACAATCTGTAATAATATTGTGTTCATTTATAATGACAAAAGAGCTTAACCGACTATGTTCATACAAGCTTACAGAGATCAAGCTTTTTTCATACGTTAAACAAAGACAGGGAAACATTTCTCGATAACAGTGTTGCGTAACAGAGTTAAAACTTCATCAATGCCTAATAATAATAATCTACTGCCACACACAGATGGCAGCAGCACGACTTTTGATGGGGGGAAATTTAAAAAGACGAATGACTTTAAATGTCTGTAATCTACTCAAAAATATTCATTATTTGCATTTCTGAGGGTACGCATGCTTAGCTTTTTAGCTTGTATGATAGTCACGCCACTGTTTACAGCTCATGTGAATGAACTGACACGGAAATTAAGACAAATTATTGAAAATATGCGTGAAGAGCAATTTGGAGGCGCTCCCGAAACTAAATAACCTAATCACTGTTCCAAAACAACATGACAATCATTAGCCGAATACCTGAACACACACACATTAACTAAGAAAATACTTAAGTAAGCAAATGTTAAAGTAATGGCTGTGAAATGACTTTCAATAATAGTTTAGTGACATAAAATTACATTCTTCCTTTTCATTAGTAAAAAACACATTCAACTTGAACGAAAAATGCGTAGCTCAATTGGTAGAACTTTTGTTTATTTCTGTCTATGGACAAGAAATCGAAAGGTCGTGAGTTCGATTCCTGACAGAGTACTTTTTTTTTATTACTAAATTATGCTATTCGCTGGCTTTAAAAAATCGTATGCCATAACCAAAGACCGGTCACCACAGTAGCCAAGTCTGTTAGATATACGCGAAAACGCATCTAAGCTACACATGCTCCCATAGTGCAAATTTTTACAACTCGTATTTGTCCCCGATGAAGGGGTCTGGTTCTCATTTATTCTGTAGGCTGAGTCAGTATTTAATTTGGGGTTTGAAATTAACCCCGAAACGAGAAATCGGTTCTGACACGCTCGGTGTGAATCGAACCCTAACCCTCGACATGGAATGCAAGCATTTTAACCACTAAGCTATAGAACGGCCAATGATAAAGGTTTTTTTGCCTTCAAGAAGGCTTTATCCGCTTGTCTATAGGGTCTACTCGCAACTTGTATATTTGGACAAAATCTGACGATCGGCTTACCCCAGGCATAGGCAACATTGATTTAATTTTTTTTAATTTACAAGAAAAATCATAAAGCCATCAATCAAGTAGGTATGCACAAATCTGATGAATGTCGTAATATCGGTCCATCGTGAGGGGAATTTTCATCTTCCAGTATTTCCCCCGAGTTACCGATCACAACCATTTGTTCCAGGCTATCTTTATTGCCACAGACAACGTGTCCGAAAAACTGAAGAATACGACGTATACAATACAGGGTTGGAAGTCTCGATGGCCGTCGGTAGATCTTACCGTATCTATTTGAAGATAGGACAGAATAAAACATGGCGATGGGTGAACAACACCTTCTCTCAGGGCCAGTCTCCCCTCCACTGACCCACACCCTGTATATCCATCCCATCCGGTGATGTGTCACAGGACTCGCATGCAAAACGTTATGTGAGATGCGAGTGGTAGAAGGCTCTCCCAGAGGTGAAGCTACACTTTCCCAAGTGTTTACACAAAGCAAAGGAGGCTCAGAACTCACTGAAAGATTATAGCCGTGAGGGTTTTAGGGCTCGAGGATTTTAAATCGAGGTGGGTGAACAGTTGATCATTGACCATTATAAAGTCATCGAACTGTGGGTTTCACATTATGGCGGTTTTATGAATTTCTTAAATAGTAATGTATGAACCTGACAGATGGCGTAACATCGATCGTTCGTCTGATATCCCTCTACACTCTGGCCACCCGCAGAGTAAAACCTTCGGAGAATTATCGTGACAGCATCCAAAAATGCGTCATCTATCTCATTAACCATTATAAAGTCATCAAACTGTTGGTTTCACATCACGTCGGTTACGTGAGTTCCCTCAAAAGGAATGCACGGAGCCGATAGATGTCGTAATGTCGATCGTTCCCGAGATTGTCACCGCTCGACTAGGGCGAGTATTGGCCCGGAATAACCGGTTTCGTATATTGTGCACCCATGCGACACACTCACTCACTCATTATCGTTCTCATATGCAATCGTTAATCACCTTGCATTATATCTACGAGGCATATCCCAACAGTGAGAGCAGTTGGAATCAAAAATAAATACACGGTTCTACACGGATTTACCTGAGCGTTGTAAAAATCGGAACTACCGAGCTGGCATCTTATAAGACCTTCCTTTTGATAGTTTAACGTGCAGTTAGGCCCGGTATTTTCAAGTATAGTAAAGTTAACTAAAATGAAATTTTAGTTAAATTATCCTAATATTTTACTCACCGAATTTCGCCAGTAAATATTTAGTTACTTAACTAACGATTTTCAAGATGGGGTCGTCTTCACTGACAGCAGCTGTTCTTTTTTAATGTAAGGATACATCCAAATTGTTGCAAACTGAACATTTTTTGTGTCGTTTTCCAGCTTAATTGAAGGTTAGGCATTTGATTTTTATAAACAGTTGTTTGTTTAAAGCATCGGGCCTTAGTGGTGTAGAGAATAACGGGTTTCTCAACTTTTCGTAAGGAGTCGTACCTACTCGGCGTCATAAAGAGACGTGTCTCTTCTACGCCATTATACAAATTCGCGTTTATTTGGCTGGCGTAGAAGGACGTCGAATTGTAAACAACCGTGGAGAAACCCGTTCTTCTTTACACAACGGCTGGTAAAATCAGTTTTTTAATGTGACACACCGTAATTCTTATTCAAAACCACCGATCTTAAAAAAATTCAAATGTTGGTTTTCTTTGCATGTTTGGAAATCCCTTTCAAACTTTACAGGGTTTTCTCACTAAAATATTTTACAGGAACTTGAACCACAAAGCAAGTTTTCGTAGTACTAATTGATTTTCGTTTGGTATTCAGCATCACAAACTGGTAAAAAAAACACAAATCGAAAGGAAAATAGTGCACTTACTTTTTGGATACGCCTCACACATTCATTCCACATATTTACAAAAAATAATTACACTTAAACAGCTATTTTTAAATCAACTTTTGAAAACAATCCACAGACATGTTTTCGTTGTCCAATTGTTATTGCATAAGGTCAACTTTGCACAAGTGTCAGTTCAAGTTTGTTTATAAAAAAAACAATGAATGCTTCAATTGTACATTAAGGCTTTCACGGCCGGCACTTGACACAATCTTAAAATTTTTCTCGGGTTGTGTAGCCATGTTCTATCGGAAGTTTGTTACACTTTTTTGTTACACTTTTTTCCGGACGTTTCGCCCATTATCTGCGATGGGCCTCCTCAGCGTATTTTTTCTTCAGGCGTTCTGACTTCCTTAGCACGGAACTGTCAACGGCCTGTGGGTTGGTTATTGTTGTGTTTATGTCATGGTTCTGGAAGAAGGGGCCGCCACTGCATCCAATGCCAATGAATGCTTCGTTTAAAAATAATATGCAATGTGTATTCATGACAGTTTTCCAAGCAGGATGCGAAACCTGGACCATCTAGAAATATGAAAAAGACCGCCTGGAGGCATTCGAGATGTGGATTTGGAGAAAAATGTCCAAGACATCGTGGATCGAAAAGAAGTCCAACAAAGAGGTGTTGCGGGACGTAAAAGAGAGAAGAGAGCTTATTAGTCACATTTTAAGGAAGAAAGCCAAGCTAATGGGGCACTCGATTAGACAAAGCACCTTTCTTTACAACATCTTCGAAGGCAAAATCTTGGCAAGTCGAACAAGAGGGCGCTCAAGAACTTCATACTTCAAGGATGTGAAGCGGCTCATGGATGTCTCCTCCTATTCGCATCTCGAGAGGATGGCAACAGACAGAGACAAATGGCCGACACAACAAGGCGCTGCCTTCAAAAGGTGGTGATGATTCAGGACAGTTTAAGTCAAGCACAAACAACACTTATTAAGCCCAACGTCCCAAACCTTGAGACTAGCCAAGCATAAGCAAAGCTTCCTCGACATGTTTGAAGAAAGTTCCTGCTCAGTACTTACGGTTCAATAAAGGACGACAACGTAATATGGCGAAGTTGATACTATGATAACTATGAAATTCAAAAATAAAAAAAAGCAGATTGCATAGGCTCGATCACATCCAGCGAATGGACCAGCGGAGTCTGGAAATGATAGTTGTGATGACGGATCCAAAGGGGCGCAGGACTGTGGGAAGCCGCAAGATGTACTGGACGAAAAGGAAGCAGACTGCCGTGCGGTAGAATAATAGGCTGAAAGAGGAAGGCGTTGGACAAGCAGCGGTGGCTGTGGTTGATCAAGGACGCAAAGACCTATCGCGGGTCGTCGGTTTAGATAATTAATGCAACAAACATTCTTATTGCACAATTGTCTGTAGTTTTTTCACATTGCAGATTGACGACGTCCCATCATGACCATTTTCGGTCACTGGTGACATTAGATATCGTTCTCATGACAAAAACAAGCTATTGCTGGATGACCATCATTGGCGCGACCAACTTAAATGGATTGTCCAGAGTATTTATTTGTCCAAGGATTGACTCGAGAAGATGTGACGGGTTTTCCCACGGTGATAGATTTGCTTCCTGATATTTAGTTAAATTAATATTCTATATTTATAAATAATTATAAAAAATTATACAAAACACAGAGTTTTATTTTCACAAATTGAGTATTTATTTCCACCTCAAGTACTTTCGACTTATTTACGTCATTATCCTCTTGATAATGACGTAAATAAGTCGAAAGTACTTGAGGTGGAAATAAATACTCAATTTGTGAAAATAAAACTCTGTGTTTTGTATAATTTTTTATAATTATTTATAAAAATGAATTTTCACTGTGTGAATACACAAACTTTAAAAAGTCTAATATTCTATAGACAACAAAATTATAATATCAAACGGCCGGATTTCTAGAGAAAAGATATTGGATGCTTAGGACTAAAATCTCATAGACGTTGGCCCACAGCGAAAAAATACATATGCTGAATCCATTTAAGATGGAACAAGGTACACAATATGCCTGTAACTTGGAAGTAGATGGATTTCTCCCCTTATAGGCGTAGAAAATTCAGTCAAACAGTTGATTCATCTTCACAACTTGAAACAAATGCAGAACAGTATTTCTAGTATCACAAAGTGATTATAAAAAAAATCTGGATTAAATTAAACGGTGAATGGAATTTTCTCAGGCATTTTAGCATAATGAAGTTTCCATTAAAGTTTGTATGTGTGGTAGGATAAAGGTTATCTGCTGCTAATCATTGAAAATCAGTGAAAACCGGAGCTAAAAAACGTGAAAAGTAAACGTGGGAACATGTTAAATCACAGTGACTGACAAACTGGGTGCCGCAATAAACTACGAGTATAGAGGCCATAACAATCGAAAAATACCATTGAAAACAAGTTTAACTTCTACGTGTTAAGAAAAGATAGTTTAATGCACATTACAAATTTACACAATACACATTTAGAGGGCACTTGAGGTGGATACACACAAAAACAGCGCTCACCAAATAAATCATCCTAGGATTATTATTATTACAAAAATAACTTATGTGAAAATGGCAATCGGCAGCATTACGGCAGCTGGGGTTCGTGGAGCTTATGTCGATTCTGTGCCAAACGATGAGTCCTCTAGTTGTTAGGTCACGTTGTCTTCAAAGTTTCGAGGAGCTGGAGAGGCTTCATAACCAGGTCATTCCTGTTCATCAACTTTTAAAGGAAGTGCCCTGTATGTGTCGGTTGCTCTTGAGAGCTGCGAGCTGGAGAAGACACGCATGAGCCGCTTCAAATCCTGGAAGTGTAAAATTCTTAAGCGACCTGTCTATAATGGAAATTTTAATACGGTACATTAATCGATTGTAACGGATAATCCAAGGTCCGAAAGTAGCCTTGAAAAGGGTCAAGATTTTCCGTAATGAAGCAAAAAAACGTAGAAGAAAATGGTACGCTATAGAGAAAAGGCAAATAGCAAGTATCGTATAAGGTGGAACAGTTTGGTAGGCACTGATGTAGAGCGATAACAATGTAAGTATACATAGGTGCGATGGTGTAAAGGCCTTCGTTGATGCGGCACGACTGTGTGTTCCGATATGTGGCTAATCAGATGAATCTAGTTCACATTGAAGAGAGTGTTGGCGATAAGGTGTATTCTCCCTCGTATGTAAAATGTCAGTCTATCAAACTGTGTGCCATAAGGAGTCACATATTTGTACGTTAGTAAAATATATTAGCTTTGAAATGAGTCAGTTAACGCGAAATCATTGTTTTCCGTTAAATTGTTTAAAATAACATTTTAAGGGTCTTCCCACGGTCTCCATACAAGGATTCTAGATGTGATTATGATGATGGATGATTTCTTTCCTGTGGCGCCATTTAATGGTCCAGGACCATCTCAAGTGCGCCATGGCTTCTGGAAAAAAGCAGTGTCTTCAGTCCCTTTCTGAAGGTGGTGGTAGGCTAGTTATTGTCGCCTTGCTATGCGACCAGTCGATTGTCATTTTAGTTTAGAAACTTTATCATGAATATCGACACCTTTTATGTCTTTTCGGATGAAATCATTACTTGTTTTACGTATCAATAGTACCTACGCTGTACAACAACTCATACTCAGTGTATTGTCTTGCAATGGTCGTAGTTTATTTCCAGTCAAAATATAATATTGCGGGTCATTTGATATATTTTGTACCAAGTTGGAGGCCGCAAAGAACCAAGTGACAAAAACAACCTTGAAGGTTTGTAGTTATCCAACTTATCAAGCCGTCGCAGGACGGATTGATGTGACTTCAAAAAAGGATCATTTAAAAATTATCGACGGGCCACGGGTTAGACCTGCTGCTCGACTCCATTATGTAAACACTGATACGACACAAAAATTACACAATTCTCTGAGGACATTGGGGAGCTTCATTATTTTTTTTCAATTTATACTCTAGTTCAGAGACTGCATCACAAATTTGGTTGCCATACAAAACAGTTTAAGTGACATTGAGCTTTGGATAAAATGGTGGACAGCCGCACCTTGCTGTGGCAAAAGCTGTTGGGAATGTTGCAGAAACAAAAACAATAGTACCTAGCGGGAACCTGGGCGCGTTTAGCGACATTCACATAATGGATGTGATGCGACATCGCGTGGACTGGATCGCTGATCAATTGAACAATTGCCTTTGGAGAAATTGTGAAATCATGGCGGGGAAAAAATGGGCATTGTCAGAGGCGAGCGCCCTTTTATGGGAGTGCGCTTGGAGACATGCGCCCATACATACAAACAATGCTACGCGTGAATTCTAAGCATGCAATTGCTCGTTTTCTAGCAGGGTTGCCATTTGTCTCGATACGTCGGGACATGTCAACGACGTTACCATGTTGAAAGCACCGGTTCCCATATATCACCGAAGTAAAGCAACATTGGGCGCGGATAGTAGGTACTTGGATGGGTTACCGCTCAGGTACACCGCGTGTCGTTGGCATCTTGGGCCGGTCCGTAGTCCAGTGGCAACACTTCGGACTCGTAAATGGAAGGTTGTGGATTCGGATCCCGGCGAAGAACTAAAAATATACCATTTACATTTCGAATGTGCTCTTCGCTGAGTTCAAAAATTCATAAACCTTTACCAAAGACCGGTCACTGAAAGGTCCATCCAACCTTACAACAACTGGGTCTTGCTTGAGAATTGGCGTTTTCTACAGCGACGACCAAGCTCGCAGAGGGCTCTTGAGGTGTGATACACACAAAAACAGCGCTCACCAAATAAATCATCCTAATATTATTATTTTTTATGTCACCGTTACCATCACTCATGTCCCGGCGAGTAAATCTATGTCCCGAAAAAATTACATTCCTACCACGTTTATAAAGATTTATTTTCACGAGTTTGAGTATAAATACCGAAGCGCTTTCAAACTTTATCCGTCTATCATCAGAAGCTAACTCTGGCCTCCCTTAGAGGAATGGCAGGCGCGTGCACTTAGTAGAGGCCAATAAATATTTTTTCCTTTGCCTCTTAAATTAAATTAGTCTGATTTATTTGGTGGGCGCTGTTTTTGTGTGTATCACACCTCAATAGCCCTCTGCGAGCTTGGTCGTCGCTGTAGAAAGCGCCAATTCTCGAGCAAGACCCAGTTGCTGTAAGGCTGGATGGACCTTTTGATGAGCGGTCTTTGGTAAAGGTTTATGAATTTTTCAACCCAGCGAAGAGCAAATTTGAAAATATAAATGGTACATTTTTTTGTGCTCCACCGGGATTCGAACCCACAACCTTCCATTTACGAGTCCGAAGTGTTACCACTGGACTACGGACCGGTCGATAACATATTAGAAAATAACATATTAGAAATGACATACTTTGAGTTCCAAAAATGACTCCAATTGAAATATAAACTTAAATTTCAAGATGTAACGCATTTTTTACACATACATGTTCCAACATAGGATGCACGCCCCTGCGGAATGGAGAACACCAAAGAAAGGTAATTGGCCCAAGAAAGATATTTCTTCGTAAAGTACACTCTGTAGTCTATACTACTCCAACCTATTTGGACAGACTGTAGGGCTTTGTGTGGGACGGAACTTACGGCGGTGCACTTTTGTAATGACAGAATAGGGTGCACCATTACATGAAATTGCTTTGACTTATAACAAACATGGCTATTCACAACACATTTCATCCATAGCTGATCCATGGATCACCGTTTTATTTGTATGGAAAATTAACATTAGGTGACGGTTGAGCCATGGATTTTCTTAGAGACTCGGCACAATTTTTTAATTAATTTAAAACTTTTTTCTAGACGGGCAAACGTCACACTTGTATGGAACTATAGTCATTAGTAAATAGCAACTAATAACAAATTATTGATATTAACACAGTGTTTGGAGAGCGTGCATTTGCAGTTGCTGGCTCTCTGGCCTGGAACCACCTGCCACATCATGTGAGAGAGCTAGAGGACCATGGAAAGTTCCGGAATGCACTGAAGACAAGCAAATTTCTGGCATCGTTTGCACCAGCGCCCTTGGAGTGACTACATCACGAAACGGCGCTATAAAGAAATCATCAACTCATCATCATCATCATTTTTTGCCTTTTCCCTGGTAACCTGGCCGTGTGAGGTCACAATTTCGTATACGTCAATCTATGTGCGGATCTCATTATAGACGCGTCTACTAATACTATTGTTACGAGCGTATGGTAGTATTAGTGCATACGTGATTCTAATCACGCTGGTGGAACAACGTTCTGGTATCATCCACTATGTTCGAGAAACCGAGAACAGTCGAGAAACGTTCGTTTAGACGCTATATATTTGGACCGCAATCGTGTGAGACGAGTTTCGATTGAAACACTGAGCCGTGAAGTCGATAAACCTAGGGCTAGAAATCGGTACATTGTAAGCCGACATTGTGTAGTATAAATCTTGAAAAATAAATTGCAGTTTAATTAAAAGAACCCAACTAAAATCATAACACTATGATATAGAGTATAATTTGGAATGGCAGTTGCATGTACATGGTACAGCAATTGCATTATGGATTCAAAGCCTTATTTCGAGGAGACACACATTCCTGAATCCTGCATAGGCTTCAGGCTAAAGAGCGCGCTGGCCGCCACTCTCTGTTCCCCATTGTCTAGAATGGTTGTTGTGCCGTGGTGGTGGATTTATGGCCGTATTGTCGGCTCACATAAGTGGTGGTCGGCTGGAAGGGTTCGCGGGACAGATATCGGCCTGAGCCGCTGCCTGTCAAACATTTCTCCTTTTTGTTTTAAATAGATTTGTGAAGAGGAATGCAATTCACCAACCTATTCTGCCTGGCCAGAAACATGTATTAAATATCATCAATTAATAATTCACAATCGTTTATTTGAATGAATTATTAATTGATAATTACCAAAAAACATCTGTGAACCAGGGTCAAAGTTATGGTCAAATTGATGGATTTTTTTTTTAATGATTGAACTTATTGCGCAATAACTATTGATGCCGTCGCAGGCCGTATGTTAGACAGGCCTGCGCTAGAAAGATCAGCCCACTTGGCCTCGTCGGCCATAATACCTTCACAACATATTGGTGAACATTCGTTCCACGACGCACCAGATTTCAATACTACACCATTTTTGTTCAGTTTCTTGGCGGTTGGACCACCACTTATATACATACCACTTTTGTTCATTATTTCTCCTCATTTGACAAACTGCCCAAATTCAGACCAACTAGATACGTCGATGAAGGGCTCCCGTCAGGCACATTAGCTTCAGTAACCTCGACGTTCTGGGGAGGGTGGGACTTCTTAGAGTCATGCGTTAGCCCCTGATTTGAGGATCCTCTTTTTCCTTTCTTGAGTAGAGTAACTTTAGCTGATTAACTTCAACGGGAAGGCCTTCCGCCGCCAAAAAAACATTGCAAGTGAAGTATCACCAAGTGAAGCGACTCCGCATGAGTTGTATGAACTTGGTGGGTGGAGGTGGGTAAAGTGCCTGTAATGCATTTTCTCTTGTCGTCATTTCCCTTATAAATGTGCCGAGTCCATTGAAAAAACGCCGAGGACTCCTCACGAAACACAGTTTGACAAAATCTTTACCCTTGGGGTTACAAAAACTAAAAAAAAAAACTAAAATAAAGGACCCGCCGGACTCTGATAGGGTGGTCACAATGTATGCACCATTAATCTTCATATTATGTGGACCACCCCGTTATAATCTCAACTAATGACTTGCATACTATATGAGCCGTGAAAATATATATTGAAAGACTGAATGTATTGTTTTGTTTTTGTGAATGGAACTATTCATTGTAATTAGGTCTCTTTTAAATTTAGGTTTTATGTATTTATTTTTTATTATCAACAATAAAGCAATTTGCCTAATGATGTGTTCATTGGAAACACGTAATAAAGTAACGAATCAATTTGATTGTTGTTTTTTTTACTACACTGTTGAATTTTGTAATGATTTCCTATAATTAAATGATACAATAATCCTTAAATAATAGGTTGGTATGTGGATGATTGTCAAAAATCGTACAGACACTTTCCAAAAATTTCCAACGTGATTTAAGGTTTAAAAGAAACAGTCCATATTTTTCGAAATCTCGCCAGATCTCGACTCGATTCTGCACGAGATCTCAAAATTGGCTCGAAATTGGATACACTAAAAGACACATAGGATAACCAAGATCTACAATTTCACCCCTAAGAATATATCTGTCATGTGTAAGCATATTGTTACGAACTATGAAATCCAAGTACCTACGCGCACCTATACATGTACGATAGTGTGGGTAGAACAATCTGGGAGTAGTT
This sequence comes from Agapetus fuscipes, assembly GCA_951799405.1. Classification (NCBI taxonomy): domain Eukaryota; kingdom Metazoa; phylum Arthropoda; class Insecta; order Trichoptera; family Glossosomatidae; genus Agapetus; species Agapetus fuscipes. Next base: position 3,311,565 of record OX637336.1, read on the forward strand.
CATGATGGTGGTAGTGCATAGAATGGCGTTCTGGTGTGAGCGAAAAATCGAAGAATGATCTGGAATAAGCGAGAAAGATCTCTTTTGTACCTATATATAGGGACTGCATTGGTGCGGAGATGGATTAGTCGCTCCAAGCATTTAGCCGTGAAAACCAATAAGCAGAGATCATCAATTGTTGTAAATTGTGAACCAAACCGTGTAAAATAAATAATTGCAGTTTAATTAAAAGAGAACCCAATAAAATCATAATTATAAAAAAGATGAGATGATTTCCAGAGTTTCTGCTACACCTAGCAGAAAGGCGACACAGTTAAAGTATTGGCTAGCAATAGGTAGGTTATAAAAATATTGATCCAAAGGGCTCGGAAATAAATCACTTTCTCCTTTCCCCTAGCACACTTGTGCCGAGTCTATTTAGACTGGAAATGACAGCATGGCGTTCGATGGGTAATAAAATTATAATTTCAATCGCTTCATCCCTCCGTCCCCTGCAAGCTGGCAACCCTGCAGGCTCTCCTGGCGAGTGGGCGGAGACAGATCGCTGCCTTAGTTCTTGTGTGCCGTATAGACCATTCAGCTAATTTTACATTAGCAATGTTTGATTGTGTACTAGACCAATGTGTCTTATGAAAACAGGAAATTGATTTAAAAAATATTTAAAACAACTCTCGCATTATCGAGTTTAACGTTTTTTCTTAGCTCAGTTTGTGCAGAATTTGATTCTTAAGACAACTGCATTAAAAAGTCATATTTGACAGAATTGGTCTATACGTCAAACAAGAACTGGGGGAGCGAGATGGATGCCTCAATCCGCACCTAATTGCTTCTATTCCAATAAACCAAAAAAAAGGATAACCAACGATTATTGTGGATATATAGATATCGTTATGAATTTGCTGGGGTTCTCTTTTAATAAAACTGCAATTATTTATTTTACACCTTTTGGTACAAAATTTACAACAATTGATAATCTCTTCATACATTGGTCTTCACGGCAAAATGCTTGGAGCGACTAATCACCCACCGCACCATTGCAGTCCCTATATATAGGTACAAAAGAGATCTTTCTCGCATATTCCAAATCATTATTCGATTTCTCGCTCACACCAGAACGCCGTTCTATGCACTAACACCATCATGGACTAGAGCCAGATTGTTCTACACACTAGCGTACATGTTCAGGCGCGCGTGGGTACTTCAAATCCTTAGTTCGTAACAGTATTGTTGACAAATGATGCTCCTTGTAACGTCGGTCTTTCACTGCATTGCATCCACAATTGGTTACCAATTATTGTCATTGATTTTTGCCCAACAGACTACATTTTATCATTTTAAAACCATTAGTAATTTCCCTCTCGGCAGTTGTGTATAAAATACGTAAACCACACTTATCGGTTCACACCATGGCGGAGCAATAGACATTAAACAACCCTCCGACAAATCACCGACAGACACATTGGGGCAATTTATTTTTGGGATCGAAGGGTCGATCGAACTTTGGGGCAAGATAATACAACCTGTGTGGAGTCCTCCAAGACGGCACAATGCTATTCTAAAGTAGAAATACACAGCTTACCGATTATTTCTGGTGAAAAAAATGATGCCCAAAAATTTACACGTATTTTATACTTTACTAGCAGTACCACGCGAGTTTCATTAAACGCCATTTGTGCATTTGGAATCTTTTTTTTTCCACAAGGCCCACTTTTATGAAAAAAAAATGTTTGTCATTCGAGCAACACCAAACTTCACATGAACTATTTCGAGGACGTTTTACATTTATTTTTTTCGGAAAATTTTATTGAAGTCGGTTGAGCAGTTAAGGAGTCCATGGGGAATGGAGAGTGGCCGGATTTAGCCATTGGTTTGGTTAGGCACTGTTTTTTAGTGGAATTCACCCAAATAATTACTGCACTGCTTGTGGAAGATTGTTTAGAATGCTTATTTGATGAATCAGTTCACAAATTTACACCAGATTACAAAAATTATAATGGATGAGAGGAAGCGGACATGTTGTTGCTGTGAGAGTTCGAGAGAGAAGACGGAAGTAGGGTACAGCTGTCAAACATTGACATGAAGTTGGTAGCAAAAACCACCATACAAAATACATCTGTATCATTGGTCTAATCTAATCTAATCTAAGCTGCAAAGATATATATCATTTAAGATTTATATTAAATGCATTCCCACAAGCAGACATGTATAATTTCGCGCTAACACATGCCGCATGTGGGCCTACAATATAAAAACCCAATCTCAAATGAACATAAGCCCTGCAACTCTTGCCGTCCTTCCCTGAAACAGGGGTGACATTGGCAAAGGGTAGGTATGTTAAATTCTTAACAGGGAGCATACATAAAAAAATGCTTTAATTCTACATTAAGAGTAATCAACAGTAAGCCGATATTTAAGGTATATAATGCTCCAGACTAGTTGCTGAGCAATCCCAGCTAATTAACAACTCTTGCATCGGAGTGTCCCGAAAAGGAAAAGTAGCTTAATTAAAGAGTTAGCGCGCTGACCGTAAGCACTGAGCCGTAAAAGACAAAGAGGATTAGGTCTCGCGAACAGGAAATAGTGACTCAAGTCTTTTGAGCCATAAAACTAACAACTTGAACGGTTCGTAGTCTAGCGGTTAGCGCTTCGGATTCTTAATCGAAAGGTCGAGAATTTGATCCCCGGCAGAGCACAAAAAATAACATTTTATTTTCAAAATACGAGTATGCTTTCTAAGTTTGAAATATCTATACCCCTTAACCAAAATCCGATCACCAATGGTTCATCCAGCCATTATGTACCTGGGTCTTGCTTCAGCGCTTTCTAAGGAGACGATCAAACACACAGAGAGTGAGTTGTGATTTGCACAAAAAGTTCAACAAATAAATCAGGCTTCTGCTAGCTAGCTCGTCGCTATACAAAGTGTCAATTCTTAAGCACGGCCCAGTTACAAAAAGGCTGAATGAATCTTTGGTGAGCGAACTTTTTAAAACATTTCAACCTCGCGGAGCGCATACTTGAAAATTAAAATATGCTATTTGTTTGTGCCCCACGAGGAGTCCCACAACCTTCCGATTACGAGTCCGCAGAGTTAAACAGTAGACTACGGACCGGTCTGTTCAGTGTGCCCATGTTGAACTTCATCTGTCTATTTTTTTATTAGGATGATTTAATTGGTGAGAGCTGTTTTTGTGTGTATCACACCTCAAGAGCCCTCTGCGAGCTTGGCCGTCGCTGTAGAAAGCGTCAATTCTCAAGCAAGACCCAGTTGCTGTAAGGCTGGATGATGGACCTTTATTTACCGGTCTTTGGTAAAGGTATGTGATTTCTTTACCCAGCGAAGAGCATACTTGAAAATATAAATGGGATTTTTTTGTGCTCTGCCGGGATTCGAACCCACAGCCTTCCATTAACACGTCAGAAGTGTTAACCACTAGATTACGGACAGGCTATATATCGCTTGAAGGGATCTGCTCTTGCGCTGATACCTAGAGCTATGTGCTCTTGACAATCACATATTTTAAGAGTTAGGACATGTTTACCGTTTCCTATTGTAGTCCACGTTTTGTCTAGAGTGAAGTAGAGACAATCGCGTCTGTAACGCAGCGCTGTGGATATGGAATTACAGCCGAGGTGTGGTGTCGCAGTCACAGAGTACTTGGTGTACAGAACAGAGGACAATGCCTTGAAAGCGGATACCGGTGTAGGGGCAAACGCGGGTGCCGGGACCTGTAAACCGAGTAGAAAACATTGCAAAATACGTAAATAGAAACAAAAAATGGATGGAAGATACAACAGCACCTCTAGTGAGTGATTTAGTTTTAATACACTTACGAGATCAAGGGGAATTTACGCAATTTTCTATACTTGGGGTACTGAAAGGCGAAGCAACTAGGCGATCTGCGTGTCACCTTACTAGGCAGACTGTCTCATTGGTTTATACCGGGTAACTTACCACATATTTACTGGAAACTAATCATATTGTTACGATTTTACTGGGTTCTCTTTTAATTAAACTGCAATTCTTTATTTTAACAGAATTTATTTTACACGGTTTGGTTCACAATTTAAAACAATTGATAATCTCTGCTTATTGGTCTTCACGGCAAAATGCTTGGAGCGACTAATCCACTCCGCACCATTGCAGTTCCTATATATGGGTACAAAAGAGATCTTCCCCGCATATTCCAGGTCATTCTTTGATTTCTCGCTCACACCAGAAAGCCGTTCTATGCACTACCACCATCGTGGACAACTCCCAGATTGTTCTACCTACATTATCGTACATGTATAGGTGCGCGTAGGTACTTTGATTTCATACTTAAACGTAACTTAACTGCACGTATACTTAAACATCTTGCATGTGACGAGTGGAACCTATTTATTTTCACCGTCAGGAGGGCTAGTTTTACGGCAACCAATTCACTAATAACAGGTGTTTTTTGCTCGTGATGAGGTAGGTTTTCATTTATTGGTAATGCTGCCTTGAGTAAACCTATATTCGGTATTTTGATTTTGAAAAAGACTTCGAAACGAGATTTTTTTCTGACACCTTTGATGGGTATCGCATTTTGCCACTCTGATATTGAACGCAAGTATTGTAGCAACTGAGCTATCGAGCGGACTATGTAGGTGTAATGAAAAAAAAAATAGTAAGAAAGTTGCGTAAGCTTTCAACACTAAGTATCAAAATACTTAAAGCTATTGAGTGAGTTCGAAGGGTTTTCATTTCTTTTAAGTAATGCCGAAGGCTGTAAACGTCTTCAAAGTGCACTCAACATAATTTTTGAAAAGCCAAGCCGCCGGGTGTTGTTTATGAAGGGAAGATTTATCACGGTACAGTATCTTAGAAGGGCAAGCCCTCCATGACTCGGCTTTCTTTTTTAATAGACCATCAATCATTATCAGCACTTTTAATGAAATGCGTCATAAATTTACCACTTTTTATAGCCTCAAGGGAGGCCCGGGATTAGGGCGTGTAAGGGGAAGGATCGAAAATGTGAAAAAGTAGGTGAAAAGAGAAAAAACACAACATTATGCCGCTAAAACCCTGCTACAAAGGATCAAGTCATCGCTGACACCTCCCCAACACCAACACCTAAGTGACATCCAGACCTCCAGATTACATGAAATCTGAAGAAGTTACATAGATAAAGAGGCCGCAGATGATACAACTTGATGACAATGAAGAGACTTCGGGAGCAGGTGGCTTAATAAGGTATCCAATGGACAAACAGATTACATGAAATCTGGAGATATTACATAGGAAAAGAGGCCGCAGATGATATAACTTGATGGGGCTTCCACACGCTTGCCAACCCATCTCAAGTCAAGCGCACAGTGTGTCGTCTAGAACATGCTAGCTGGACAAAATGAGTCCATTAGACAAAATTTTGTCCAGCTAGCATGTTCTAGACGACACACTGTGCGCTTGACTTGAGATGGGTTGGCAAGCGTGTGGAAGCCCCATGATGACAATGAAGAGACTGCGGGAACAGGTGGCTTAGTAAGGTATCCAATGGACAAACAGATTACATGAAATCTGGAGATATTACGAGTACATAGGAAAAGAGGCCGTATCTCCCCCTTCGTGGTAAAGCCATCACAGTAACAGTGGTGGGAAATAGTTACTTTATGAATGGCGTCGTGGAATTGTCGTTAGTTTCCGTGCGGGGTCATTGCACCCCGGACACGCTTCGTGCGGCGCCGTGGTCTCCCAATTAAAAGAATGCTATTTCCGATTCCTCGAGTGAGAAGTCTCTGGAAGGGCTTGTGCTGTAGTAGACGTTGCCCTGGAGTCGCACGTCAATAGTGGGCAGAAGCAGCGCGATGCCCGAAATATCTAAGCATTTGGTTAACACATGACATAGTAGAGTCAGTAGTAGGGTAACAAGAACTGAGCCGAATTTGTATGCTGAGCCAAAATTAAAAAAAAACAACGAGAAAAGTATGGTCTGATCAATTGGATGCAATTGAGAAAGGATAAGATATCCAAAGTGGATGCAACATAAATAATCGTAAGTATTTTTTTTTTTTTTTTATTTAAAAAAAAAAATAGATTTGTGGAAAGGAATGCAATCCAACAACCCATTTTGCCTGGCCAGTTGTCTTCATGCGAAAGCAGAAGCTTGTGTGCATGCAACGTTATCTGTTGAACCAGTGAATTGAGGGATGCAAGGAATAAGGATAAGAAGAACTATCCGACCTGTACGCAGAATTTGATACGGTCCAGCCAATAAGAGTCAATAATCTGGGTCACTTCACTTACTTGCATACAGTATGTACCATCAGAGCCTGGAAAATACAGTTGTGATGACGGATAGGTGGTTGCGATGAGGGGCGCAGGACAGTGGAAAGACCCAGATTAAGGTGCCTGGACGGAGTGGTGGTAGACTGCCGTGCGGTTGGAGTAGGGGGGCTGGAGGAGAAAGGCGATTGACAGGCAGCGGTGTTGCAGTCGATCAAGGACGCAAAGACCCATCCCGGGTAATCGTGCCATTGACAATGATTAAAATTATGATGAAAGGATACGAAGAGGAGGAAACAATACTGCAGAGACATTCGCCATCGAATGGTGACAGAATTCCAGTTGCAGGCAGTTATCGAGCGATTGTATTTTTTTGAAGTCAAACTTGTAGATGAAGTTGTTCTCTATGTTTGTCTAGCCCCAATGCGTGACACCGAGTTATATTTTTACACCGCACCGTAGGAAGTCGTCTTTTGAACATGTACCGACGTCGCCCGTCACAGGAATGCCACACGCCTGAATTATTATACAACACCTCAAAATGTTCACCACTAATTATTCTCACAGAGTTAATAATAAGCAGACAAATAAACCGAGAACTCGGAAAGTTTACTTCCATTAAGAAAAATCTACTTCTTCTTCTTTACTTTTCCTTAGCCTTCCTCAGTCCACTAGTGGACGTCCTCCTTCAATCTTCTCGATTCCTTTATATTTGCCGCTATGTTCGTTTTGTTTTTAAAGACCTGGAGAGACTTCTCTTGCTTCTGACTTAGACTCTTTGTCAGTTTGGATACAATTGTTATTTTTCACTCTTACGGAAATATCGACACAAAACTCACACAGTCATATTTGCTTAGAGCATAATAAATCTTTTATTAATTTAGCGCTGTCATATGGCCCGGTCCGGTGCCGTATTGGAAGTTGCCCAATGTATGAAGATTTATTTCTTTTCTTTCACAGGATCCCATACATTTCGCGACCGGATCCCGACCGTGTAAAGAGGGTTACGGAAATTCCCGAAAAAAATCTCGCATAATTATCACAATAATATTATGTTCTTGGTATTTTTTTTGGATGAAAACTACCTAAGCTTATGTTTCATTCATTCAGTAGAAAATATCGTTGGTAGAAACAGAATACATTTAAATGTACGGTTTTTTCACCATAAATTTTATCACCTTTTAAGAAAAATTTAGCCCACACATTAGACAGATTACAATCTTTTAATATTCAGACCGAATGTTCGACACAAAAATGACTCCGTCGTGAATTAAAAAATGTTTTTCCCTCCCTTAAAAGCCTCGCATAATAAAAACAATGTTGTCCTTCATGTCCCAAGGGGGATTTGTTTCATCACGCGATGATCGGGTAGGCCAGTAAATAAGGACGCATAACGAATGGAGCGACAGCCAGTATGGTCGTATAATGGATTTGCTGTCCGCACTCCATTTAAAAGTAGCTGTACTCCTTACGAGGAGTTACCTGACCATAATATTAGGACAATGATAAAGTAAGTGAGTCATTTTGAAAAGTATTATGTAAGCATCTACGGTATGGAAGTAAGTCCATTTGAGAGCGCAAATGGCATAATGTTCGCTTGTGAGATAGAGGTTTTGTATGGGCCACACTGGCAGCGGTTAATCCTTTTCGTCTTATTCCTCACTACTGAGGACTGTGACCCTTGTGGAAGTAATTATTCCCATGCAGTTCTACCTGAATTGCGCTACAAGCAGGATCGATAAGATAATCCGCTTTCCGGCGACTCGGCATATTATACAGAGCCCGTAGGTTTTTTACTTCAGCCCAGTTATTGACTCTGTATAAATCCCAAATCCGCCCCATTATCGAGTATGGCAGCCATCTCTGGTGTGGTATGTCCAAGAAGTTGAGTGACCAACTTGATTCTGTGCAAAGGAGGGCAGTGAGGTTGATCAATGATCCTTCTCTGACATCCGATCTGCAGCCGCTCCAGCACAGAAGAAAAGTTGGAATGCTCAGTCTTTTTTATCGATATTACCACGGAGCTTGTTCTAATGAGCTCCATTCATTAATCCCTCCCCCTCGCATTTCAGAAAGGGAAACTCGTAGTACGACTCTCATTCATCCCTTTGCAGTCGATCTCAAAACTATGAGAACTTGGCGTTTTCATGACTCATTCCTTTGCCAAACTGCCCGTTTATGGAATGGTCTACCAGTATCTGTGTTCCCTTCCCAATTTAATCCGGTTTTATTCAAAACCAACATCAATCACCACTTCCTTGCAGCGCCTCACGACAGAACCAAGAACTCAAGCAACACCTCTGCGGCACCCTTCCAGGGTGACATAGACCCCCAAGACTCACAAGAATTGGGGAGCCTCCCGCACAGGATTCCTTAAAAAAAAAAAAAAAAAAAGCAAATGTTACGATATAGTACAACAGGCCGCAGATGATGTTGTGGCTTGATGATTATTCAGGAACTTTGCGTAGCAGGTGGAAGAATAAGGCATGCAATGCACAACCTTTCATAAAATTAGAAGATGCCTACAACCAGAGATAGATGCCTCGATATATCTACGATTAAACATGACCGCGCGTGATCCTCGCTGGGTAAAATTTTACAGCCTGATCAGTCACTAACAAAGGCAAGCGCCGGTTCAAGTACACCAGAACCTCTGAGAAGAACGAAGCGCCTGGCTAACCGTTGATAATGCCCATTGAAGCCTATGGGCGAAACTGTTTGAAATAAACGACTACCAGCCGTGAAAGCTTTAATCTACAATTAAGCCTGATTAGTTGTTGACGCACGGCCATGTTTTATCGAATTCTATCTAGCCATATGATATGTCGAGACTTCTAGACCAGGAGTACATGAAGATGGGCTGGGTGAGATTAATAAAGCAGGAGGTACTCACAAAGGCAGGTGCCGCACGTGAGGAAGCTCTCGTTGAAGTCCTCGTAGTTGATGGAGACGGTCTCTACCAGCGTCGAGCTCATGCCGGCCATGCCGCCGCCACCAAGCCGCGCCCTGAAACAAATAACAGATCACAATCATACACATTGTTCATATTATGTTTACAGTCGGGTTCTTTAAATTAAACCGCAATTTATTTTTCAAGATTTGTTTTAGACATTGCACTGATTTCTAGCTTTTGGTTTATCGACTTCACGGCACAGTATTTCAGTCGACACTCGCCTCTGGCACAATCGCGGTCCAAATATATAGCGTCTAAACGGACGCCTCTCGCATATTCCGGAACCTTCTATAATGAACCACGCACTTCTGTATTGTTCCATATTTGAGGTGATGAAAGAAGGGTGCAAGGATAGAACAAAGTAGAGACAGGCACAGAATATAGAAACGTACAGAGCCAGGGGATATTCAGAAACGGTTTCAGGGTTTTAGAAGTCAAATATTATTATTTTATATTTTGTATTGTTTGTGTATTAACACTGTGAAAATTCATAATGTTTAGTTTACAATTTTTTGAAGGAATTCAAAGAAAACACTGTTTATTTTCACTCAAATATATTTAAAAAGATTAAAATCTTTAAAATAAATTACAAACGCGTTTTCGATCGCGTTAGGTCATCATCAGGTATCTATATCATCATACCTGATGATGACCTACTAGGTCGAAAACGCGTTTGTAATTTATTTTAAAGATTTTAATCTTTTTAAATATATTTGAGTGAAAATAAACAGTGTTTTCTTTGAATTCCTTCAAAAAATTGTAAACTAAATATTATTATTTGTTTATTATATTGTGTTATGGCCGTGGGGCCAAGTCGCTTGAACAGAATAATAATATTTGAATTGGTTCGAATCACGCCTGGTCCATTTGACCATAACTTCGACCATGATTCAGCAAATACCATTGCATGCACACAAGCTTCTGCGTTCGCATGAAGACAACTGGTGAATTGCAGTCCTCTTCACAAATCTATTTTAATAGTGTAAAAATGGCAGAAAACTCATGAAAAATGAAATGATGCTTATGGGATGTTTTTGAACATAAAAAAATATTATAAAATCTTAATTTGTTCTGTCCTCTGTTCACCGAATCTTTTGGGCGCCCTTGAAGTGACAATGCCACAAAATGGCGCCAGTCAAAAATCAGCTGTTTCGTCATCATCATCATCTTCTTTACTTGGACTGAAATTTCATAACTGCAGTACGGAATATCTAAAATACGCCTTCACCTATAACTGCTAAGTCATTTCATCACTCACTCCATCAGGTTAAGACAAGCCTCGTTATGAAGGTTTACACTATCTTGCGTAATGATATTAATTATGAATAGAAGCACAGCTTATCGGAAGTCTGTGGGAAAATAACCGAGCAAGTCAATGGACGTCTAGTTGGCTGTTTGTGCTTGTTTAACTCGTATCACATAACAATACTTATTGTTCTAATAACTCCTTGACTGATAGGTTGGTATGAGGCTGACCCCCCGTGCTGTAAAAATTGGTTCACTTTCAAAGATTTTAAATTATGATTACGGTCGTTAGATATTTTAAAGAATGAAAAAAACGCATTTTACTGACCGTGCAAAAGAGAGGAACGATTTTCTCTACGTTTCGTCGGAGTCATATAATTTCGTCATAATTTCGCGTTTACACATGCCGCATGTGGTCCTACAATATAAAAAACCCAATCTCAAATGAACATAAGCCCTGCAACTCTTGCCGACCTTCACTGAAACAGGGGTGACATTGGCAAAGTGAACCATATTTGACAGTATGGGTGGTCAGCCTCATACCAATCTATAAGTCATATAAGTTTATGTTAATAAAAAAAAGAAACAGTAAAGTAAACAACGAAACGGAAAATTATTTCTGGCACCCTTGGTATGGATCGAACCCTTCCTCTGGCATTTAACGCAAAAGCTCTGCCAAGTTAGCTATCGACTGGGCCAAAAAGTTGCAAGCCAACGAAAAAATTATAAAATCTAAAAATGAACTCACGCCATTACTCGGAACCGAATATTTTTCACATGTTGAAGTAACTAGGGCCTTAGCAACCAATCACAAAATAGTAGATTGTCGCGTCTCTAGCAATCTGAACGTGTGCCGTAACTTTTTCTCTACGAAATTTTTGTGTTGAATGTATTGAATATTTTAGCACGACAAAACACAGTCGAGATACAACTGCATTTGAATTTTATTTCTTACGTAAATGTCTTGTCTTGTCTTGTATCCTTCCGCCATTCCTCTAGGGGTGGCCGGTATCTCCACACAAGTGCCTCCACTTGACTCTGTCCTTGCATACTTCTTTCGTCTCATCTAGTTTCATCACTCTTTTCATGCACGCTCTTCTCTTGTTTCCACTCTGTAAATTCCATTCATTCGCAATCTCACTTATCTGATCAATCCATTCTTTTCTAGGTCTTCCCCTTCCACGTTTACCTATTGCATTCCCTTTGTACACTTTTTTTGTCAGTCGGTCTTGTCGATGTTAAATGTAGTTTCATATTTATAATTTGTAGTCAAACGCGCGGTCTCTGTTCTTCTCAAGTCGATGCATTCACAGTACTTGAACTACAAGTCATGACTCGCGGGTACATTTGGTTAATAAAAAGTTGCCACAAGAAATAGGACACTGCTTAGTGATAAGCAATAATAAAATAACAATGTACCTATCTATGTTACTCTATGCTGCCCTTTACCATTAAATATTATCTGGCATTTAGGCCGAGGAAAATAAAATGGATTCGTGGTATTTGCTATTATGGAACATAACGGTATCGGAAGATAGCCTATTTTTTACACGATCCGGTTTCGGCTATCTGTTAGCGTTTACCCGGTCGCGAAATGTATGACGTCACCGGGAAAATCACGCCGAATCATGTGAAAGCTCAAATGTATATCAAAATTCGCGACTTCCGATCCGGCAACGGGCCGCACATTAATTCAATTCATTGGTCTATGGTTACTGAGAATCCGGGCATCCTAATCTAATCTAATCTAAGCTGCAAAGATATATATCATTTCATATTTATATTATATGCATTCCCACAAGCAGACATGTATAATTTCGCGCTAGCACATGCCGCATGTGGACCTACAATATAAAAACCCAATCTCAAATGAACATAAGCCCTGCAACTCTTGCCGTCCTTCCCTGAAACAGGGGTGACATTGGCAAAGTGAAACATTTTTTACAGTATGGGTGGTCAGCCGCATACCAACCTATAAGTCAAGGAACATACATCACAAATTACATTTTTTAAATCAATAAATAATAATATAAACATGGACATTAAAAAAAACTAAATCATAAAACCAATTTCACTTTAATACACCCTAGCCGCCAACATTACAGATCAACCGCCATTTCTTTCTATCCTTACATACTTCTTTCATTTCCTCCAGAGTCATAACCTTCTTCATACAAGCTCTTCTTTTATTATGACTCTGGATATTCCATTCATTCGCAATTTCGGATATTCCTGCTACCTGATTCCTGCTACCTTCTGGTATCACCTTAGCTGTATGTATTTCTGTAGTCACTATTATTACGTAAGAGGGAAATCTACTAGTGCATTATTATAACGACCCTTACTTTAAGGGTGTTCACCCCGTATCAGTATTCAGTTATTCACTGACCGTCACTTACTTACATGTTTATTGTGCACCGATTGTACACTTCAGCAAAAATGGTGTATAAGTAAGCCATTGCCGTAACTGTAGCGCTCTTTCACAAAGGAGGGTATTATTTTATTAAAAACATTCAAGTAGTAAATAAAAAAGGCAAAAATTGAAACGGCAATCCTTTTCTCCTGTCGATCGTAAGCTAAGGATGTGATACACAATACCTCTTTGCCTCTTCATTTTTGTTTCCCAGATTCATACGGGTACATCTACTTTTGTCGTTCTTTCTTGCTTTGCCTCATTGCTGAAGACAGTGGCCTTCCTACTGGGTTTTTTGCAGCATAAACGATCGGATAACTTGATCATTCCATGGAGTATAGATTTATCTCTTGTTGTCCAACCTTTCAAGCTTCCAGTTATCAAGAGCCTCTCAAGGTCAACTGTGGCTTTCTGCCGATTTTCACATAATAATTAGATAATTTTTCGTGAATAAAAAGTTGATAGACCATTTATCCTACTTCGATTACTACATCGATTACACTTAGGAAGAAATGGAACATGAGGTTTGTGCAGCGCGCCATGGAGACAATAAAGAGACAAATAGGATTAAACACAGAAGCAAGATAAGAAATAATTTTATCCGAAGATACGATGAGAGCTGTTTACGCTAGTGCTTGGAAAAGCGCGCTCTATACATATTATTACTCTATGGTGTGGACCTTATTAAGTCCCAAAGCTCATGTGCATAAATAATTCGAGGCAGATTATCGAGCCAGCAATATCATGTGAAATTGGTATGCCTGATTTAAACGACTGGAGGAAAAAGGAATTCATTTTTATATACGCCCATGCCATAAAGCACTAGCAATATTAGTAGACACAATACCGACTTGACACGTCAGCTTACCGCCTCGTAGGCATAAAATTGGATTACAATAAACTTTGACATAGTTTCGCCGCTATACGATTATGACGGGCCATCGCTTCCGCATGCTCGGGGAATTAGTGGAAACTAACTAAGCAGTAAGCACTGTCCTAACGTGATACCACCACAAACAACAAATGAAGAGGTGTGGCGTAGAGAACGTGAAATATGCATACCAGAGGAAGTAATCCAGACCATGTTTCAATAGTGGATGGATTCAATATATTACGTTAAAATGATTGTAAAAAATGTACCGTACTTTATTTTGGTTTTGAAATTAACACCGAAACGGCAAATCATTTCTAACACCCTTGGTGGGAATCAAACCCTAACCTCCTGGCATCAAATGCAAGTTTTTTTTAAAAACGCAAATTCTACCAACTTGAGCTATCGACCGGACACTGTAGTCATAATATGTTAAAACGCTCAGAATCACTTTGCATTTTTGTTTGTAAATTTAAAATCCTCGAGCCCTAAACCCTCACGGCTATAATCTTTCAGTGATTTCTGAGCCTCCTTTGCTTTGTGTAAACACTTGGGAAAGTGTAGCTTCACGGGAGGGCCTTCTGCCACTCGCATCTCACATAACGTTTTGCATGCGAGTCCTGTGACACATCCCCGGATGGGATGGATATACAGGGCGTGGGTCAGTGGAGGGGAGACTGACCCTGAGAGAAGGTGTTGTTGATTTCATGTTTCATACAAAACTGTACATTCCATTAGGTACTTATACGTCCTTAGACTCAATTTTGCCTTATACTATTTTATATTTCACTTATTTTAATTGAATATACCATCGGTGGCCCAATAAGTTAAAAATCAGAGCAATCAAATGGTACACGGCTGTCAAAAGTTGTCGGGGCGAGCGCATGCGCCGGATCATCGTCAACCAGTTAGAGATATCAGTCGATACGACTCCGTGATCCGCGGCATTCAAAGGCAGGCGTTTACCAATAGGACAAAATGTTGGGCAACGCGCCACACCGGCCACTATAAACAACTCCAAAGATACGATCTCAATTAGCTTAGACCCGAAACTTGGATACAAATAACCATTTATAAAAACGCGTCTATTCAGACCCTTGAAATGTCAAATTGTAAGTAATGTATGGGAATAGATACATTTGTTGTGATTTCAAAGTTTGGTTCTATGTGCCAAGCGGTGCCAAGGCGAATAACTTGAATGCGTTCTTAGGACCTACAGAAACTTTTTACGTGTTGAAACCTCTGCGTGTAAAAAAACTGCGAGCTGGATTTCTTCAAAAATTCACCAATCTATTTTTGCCTGACCGAAATGTCCAAAGACAGGTTGTACCTATATAACTCAGGGTCGCCTAAATAATGATAATAATAATAATATAAGGATGATTTATTTGGTAAGCGCTGTTTTTGTGTGTATCACACCTCAAGAGCCCTCTGCGAGCTTGGTCGTCGCTATAGAAAGCGACAATTCTCAAGTAAAACCCAGTTGTTGTAAGGTTGGATGAACCTTTCAGTGACCGGTCTTTGGTAAAGGTTTATGAATTTTTCAACTCAGCGAAGAGCGCATTTCAAATGTAAATGGTATATTGTTGTGCTCCGCCGGGATCCGAATCCACAACCTTCCATTTACGAGTCCGAAGTGTTGCCACTGGACTACGGACCGGTCCAAGATGCCAACGACACGCGGTGTACCTGAGCGGTAACCCATCCAAGTACTATCCGCGCCCAATGTTGCTTAACTTCGGTGATCTATGGGAACCGGTGCTTTCAACATGGTAACGTCGTTGACTAAGTATGTAGATACATCGTAGCTTAAGAACTTACCTACTAAAAGGTTTTCATACCAGCACATTCAATCAAAATCCCTTCTTAGAGCTGAATCATCTGAAGTTGAAATAGCGATGCTGATGAAAGTAGAAGAATCCAACAGAGTTATTTTTTATTTTTCTCAACAAACACGTCATTGCCGCACAAAGGGCTTTTGCAAGCCTTCAAGTACTCGTGGATACTGCTCGTATCACGATGTTTATAGATACAAATCGTGAACATTACAGTTCCCCGAAGCGGTGACCACGTTTGAAGTCAATCACAAAATAAACTGACGGTTAGTGAAAATAAATAGGTTACACCGCAATCGATACAGCCTGCATCATTATGATTACTCGAAAACATTTTAGTACTCGCTTCGGCAGTACATATACTAAATAAACATAAACATTCTCGGTCGCCATTCACGTTACAATGTTGAAAACGAAATACCGTTTGTTTAACTTTCATTCGCTCAATACGCATTTGTAAAGCATTTGAAAAATACACAAATTATTAATCAAACAATATCTAAAATTACACTGTTGGATATTTTATATTACAAATATCTTTCTTCGGTATTCTTATCTACAAACTAGCAACAAAATAAGTGCCTTTTCACGCGTTCCGGTCTGGTGCCGGATCGGATGTCGCATAGTGTAAGTATCGACTATCATCACTCAAATACGTACATAATTGGAGATGTATGTTAACTTTCACACGATCCGCCGTGTTTTTTCCGGCGATCTCATACACTTTGCGACCGGATCTGCACCGAAACCGGATCGTGTGAAAGGGGAAAAGGTTTGCGTAATAAATAATATACTTGTCCAAACACGCCCACCAATGGATCGCGTGAGGATTCCACGAAATGGCCATTGTATACTTAACGTAGATGATAACAACGCACAGTTTTCCCACATGGGTTTATATTAACATTGCGTCCTTGATTTCCATGTTTATTGTAGGGGTGGCCGCCAGTTTAATTTCCTTTGTTTACTTCGAGTCCACAGCTCTGAATGAAATGAAATAATAATGCAGGTAACGAAAGAAAATTGTGGAATGTATGACTGCTACAAGATCGACAAATCTGACCTATAATCTATAATCTAAGTTGCAAGGATATATTCATTCAAAGCTCTCAGATGTATGCCCACAAACAAACACGTGTAGTTCGCGCTTACAAATGCTGATTGTGTACTTACAAATAAAATCCAAACCTCAAATGAACATAAGCCCTGCAACTCTTGCCGACATTCCCTGAAACAGGGGTGACATTGGCAAAGTGAACCATTTTTTACAGTATGGGTGGTCAGCCTTATACCAACCTTTAAGTCAAGGAATACGAGTAATAAATAACATTTCAGTATAAGAAAACAACAAAACCTTAAAAATAAATCTATACAAAAAAAGTAAAAAATGTCTTGTGCAAAAAATGTAGCAAGCCAATAAACCAACATTAAAAATCAGCATTGCAGATTAGCCGCCACTTCTTCCTGTCCTTGCATACTTCTTTCATTTCATCTAGAGTCATAACTTTTTTCATACAAGCTCTCCTTTTATTATGACTCTGGATATCCCATTCACTCGCTATTTCGAAAATTTGGTCCATCCATACCTTTCTCGGTCTTCCTCTTCCACGACATCCATCAATTCTTGCAGCATATACTTTCTTCGTCATTCTTTCCTCATTCATTCTCTCCAAATGTCCAAACCATCTAAGTATACTTCTTTTAATCTTTACTTTCACACTTTCTCTTACACCGGATTCCTCTCTAACAAAATCATTCCTCACCCTATCACTCCGTCTTTTTCCAATCATACTTCTTAAGTAATCCATTTCTACCGTATGGACTTTACTAATCTCACTTTCACTCACCGTCCAGGCTTCACTTCCATACATCAGAGTGGGCACTAGTATACCACCGTGCACCGCCAGTCGAACATTTTTTGAAAGATTCTGGTTTTTGGCTTTTTGACCTAGCTTTTATTTTTACGAAACGCAATTCAAAAGGTGATCGGCCATTTTGAATGGCCAATATAGAAAGTGGGAACACCACAGTTGAGATGACGGAATGATATTTTTTAGTTTTTTGGCATTTACTTACTTCGTGAAATATTATTAAGAACTTGGAGTACCTACGGGCGTCAGTACAGGTATAATAGTGTGTGTATAACAGTCCAGTATGATCCATGACGGTACTCGTAGTAGTAAGGTACATTGAACGGCGGTCTGGTATGAGCGAGAGATCGAATGATCTGGAATATGCAAGGAAGATCTCTTTTGTACCTATTATTGTACTATATCCAGGCACTGCAATAGTGCGGAGGGGATTAGTCGCTCCAAGTATTTTGCCGAGAAGACCAATAAGCAGAGATTATCAACTGTTGTAAATTGTGAACCAAACCGTGTAAAATAAATTCTGTTAAAAATAATTGCAGTTTAATTATAAGAGAATCCCAGAAAAATTGTAACAATACCATAGTGATAAAACTGAGGAAAAAAATAAAAGTGAGAAGGTTAGAAATATTTGTCTTTTTTTTTACAATATAAAATAAGTATAATATAGTTTTTTTTTGCTGAATGGTGTCCAGTGGACTGCAGAGAGGAAGTGGCTAAGTATCCCCTTTTGGAGAAGCTCGGAAGAGGCCTACACCCAGGATGGGATGGAGACAAGCTAAGCAGGCTGATGGCAGAGCCGTACCGGAACCCGCATGTAGGGTCTAGAAGCCCCAACCGTTCGAAGCACGGGCAGGACTGCTAGTGTTGGATCCAATAACGAACAAAGAATGGGTATGTTTTCAAATTTGCATACAAGCATTATGAATGCATGGTGATTCATTCAAATGAATGTATTGCGCATTTTAGAGTGAATGAATATTGAGGCGTTTGACACGAACACAATGCTGTACCAAGTTTAAACCACGTGCTCGTTATACTGAATTAAATATGCGCACGCGCGTGAAGCACGGACAAAATATTTGACATTTAGTAGTCAAATTAGTTCAAGTCAAGGTTGCGAAACAATACAAAAAATGTCTGTGTATTAAAAATCATCCAACCCAACTTTAACCAGAGCTGACACCATCAGAACAAAAATCCTCCATAGAAATATTAAGACAAAAGACTCTGACCCATCGAAAGCATCACACTTCTTGGCAGATTTAAACTCTCGGAAGTCCTATGAAAATGAAGCAACTCAGCTCATGCCCGTCTTGCACGTACACCTAATACGGAAGGAGGCGAATAGTGAGATTCTCCAGCATTCCGATACTAATCTATGGCATGGAAGAGTGGACGAAAGCCTTGAGAATAAAAATCACTGTTTTTGAAATGGGGATAAACCATCGGATACTAAAATTCTCCTGGATGGTTGGAGTCGCAAATGCCGAGGTTCGTTCCCGTATGCATATCGGACCTTCTTCTTATTTTGGTGCAACTTCTGTCGAAGATTGGCAATTGTCATGGTAATTTTCACTTTCGATGCTGCGGCTCGAATTAGGGACTTGTATGGTAAGTTGGAGAAGGCGGGCTTTATCATTTCCCACAAGGTGACGGAAGTATATCAGCCTCTCTGCTTAGTGGTTGGCAGAAGTTTTGGAACTTCTTTCAATCTTCAAAGGAACTTCTGGCAATATCAGAACGAAACTTTTAATTGGGTTATTTCAGTCACGTAATGAAAAATATTGGCTCCTACACTGTTTCATCAAATACGGAAGAATTGGGCGACAACGGGCTCCAGGTCGAAAGAGAACATCTCGGTAAAAGAACCAGAGATAGTGATTGGCAGAAGCAAAATATTCCTTCTTCGTGCAGCAGTATCGATTATGATCGCCAATCTTCACTAAGGAGAGGCACAGAGGTACTTTGTAAGATGTAGATACAAACCTAAATCTTTTTTAAGTGTTGGAAGGGTTTCTAGGCATGTTTAATGGCGGCACGACATATCAAAATTACCATCCGGGTATGCTAATTCTCCTGTCAGAAATTCCTACGTGACCGGCGACCGTAAACTCTGCGCCCAAGACGAACCGACAAAGTACCAGGCACTACCCACGGCGACTGGTGAAGGTCTGCCATTGTTCTACCTCTAGACTCTAGACTAGACGAAGCAGGGCTAGCAATATACATGAATCGCATCAATATGTTGATATAAAGAGCTCAGATTTACCGCGCTGTTCGACTGGATTCGGTAAAGTACAAATGGTGTGTAATAGAAAATGTGATAGGAAAAAGAGGAAAGGGAAGACCGAGAAAAGTATGGTTGGATCAGATTGGTGAAATTGTGAAAGAATGGAATATACAAAGCGAATGTAAAAGAAGGAAATGTACGAAAAGGTGAAATAGGTGAAATGGGAAAAAATTGAGGCAAATCTGGAGAGGCTCTGGCCACCCTTTTTGGAATGGCGACAGAGTTACAGCTACAATTTACGTTGTAGAATTATTGCATTATTTATTTTAAGATTAATTTCAAAGTTTTTCATACAATTTTAATGCCTGATGAGCTATTTTTCATTCCAAGAATGGCCGTTACTTCCCCTTTCTGAAGTGAAGATGCGTTTTCTGCACTGAGCTCTGTCCTTGGAGACTTCTTTACTTTCCTTGGCATTCGTCACTTCTTGATGCTTGCTCTCCCCTTTTTCTGATTCTGGAGATGCCAGTTACTCGATTGATCGATTCATTCTGTATTCGCTGTTTCCCTCACATACTTACCTTTGACACTACTTCTGATATTAGGTCTTCTAAGATTACATGAAAATTTGAGGGGGGAAAACACAATGCATGTAAGATTTAGAACGTAATAAAAAAAGATAAGATACCGTGAAGGATAAGAAAAAATATAAAAAATACCACAAAGAATAGATCGATAACATAGACCAGGTTCCATATGGGAAAGAAGTGGGTCAGTGTTGCTCTTACGAGTGGGTACAGTAAATATTCACAAATACATTTTTTAAGAAGGTACCGTAAATATCTTTAATGCTGATTTACAAGTATAGCTGTGTCTCTCATGCCTTATACGGAATCGCGATATGATTCGTGACTCAGAAGTGCAGTTGCACTTTGTATATAAAGTATCAGGCTAGCAGAAGTGGTGAGCGGTGAAATAGTGAATGTTGCCCGGACCGATACCCGAGCCGACCCAAAGACGTGAAATGCATACTAAATACCAAACAGGCACATGCAATGCATGCATTTTACCAAGGATATACTTCTCCTTTCGTGTCCTGTCAGGTCCCCCCGACGTTGACTACCACAAGAGAGTAGGCTTCTTGGATTTGGGTAGCACTAAACAGCTCAATCACAGTCCACAGGGTATACAGTATAGAATAAATTACCCTAGTTTTTGCCATTAATAAATAATAATATCATAACGTTGATTTATTTGGTGAGCGCTGTACTTGTGTGAATCACACTTTAAGAGCTCTCTGCGATCTCGATTGCCGCTATATAAAGCGCCAATTTCTAATGCAAGTTACTGCAAAGCTGGTTGGACCTTGGTGACCGGTTGCTTTTGGTCATTTTTGGTAACAGGTTACCGTAGACTTTGATAAGGGCAGAAGAATTTTGCAAACCGGAGACGTGCACATTTCAAAATAAATGTTTTTTTTTGCTCTGCCGAGAATCGAACCCACTACTTTCTCAAATACCATCTTACAGTAGCATCTTATTTATATCTCCGGTCGATAGCTCAGTTGGTAGAGTACTTGCATTCCATGCCGTGAGCTCAGGTTCAAATCCCACCGAGGATGTCAGAAATGATTTCCCGTTTCGGTGTTTATTTCAAACCCCAAAATAAAATACCTTCACGAGGAATGAGTACCAGGCCCCTCGGGAGGTGGGAAACCCCCACTTCAAATCAAGTGGTTGGCGTAAGGCTGGCTCGCTTACCTGTAAAAATAAAAAGGTTCCACTCGCCACATGCGAAACCCTTCGGGGATAACGCGGCAAGAAGTTACACTATGATGTGTAGCTTAGTTGCGTTTTTTTTTTAGTTGCGTTGTGTTAGGCTAAGCTATGACAATCTACCAAATATTGATTACTGTCCTCGGCATTTAGATGCATTTGGTTGAGATGGATTGATTGAACAGGATTGGTTCACCGCATCACGACTTGTACTCGCACACAGACAATTAGCCGTGATGACGAGGTCGTGTTTAGTTAGGACGCTCACTGCCGTTTCCTGGCATTGTCCTCCACGCCACACCACACCACTTGCATCATCTACTCTGCTCACTGCTTGTGGATTGTGGTCGGAGGAACGGCCCCGTATCGCGCTTGACAAGTTCAAAGATCTCCGCTCATCTGCTTTGTTGTTTCGTGTTGCTAGGAATTTCTCTTAAACAATAATAATCAATTTACGTGTGACATTTGCCTGCCGATAAAAAGCAAATTTGGAATATCCGTACCGGAAACGTTCAGTCTGTTGTCAAAACTAAGAGTATATATATTACAACCCTCAACAGTAAAAAATGGTTCACTTTGCCAATGTCACCCCTGTGTCAGGGAATGTCGGCCAAAGTTGTAGGGCTTATGTTGATCTGAGGTTTGGATTTTATTTGTAAGTACACATTCAGCATTTGTAAGCGCAAACTACACGTGTTTGTTTGTGAGCATGCATTTGAGAGCTTTTAATGAATATATATCCTTGCAACTTAGATTATAGATTATAGAGATTATTATAGAGCAGGAAAAATATACACCTGAAAAATGCAATATGTATTACGACTAGAATCAAGCAAGGTGACAGTCTCGCCCCTTTTCTATTCAACCATATTATGGAAAAAATAGAAAAGGAGGTGACTTCTCTTGGTCTGGTCTACAGAACGGGGAATAAATCGATCAAACTAGTATTGTTACGAAATTGGAGTACCTACGTGCGACTGTACATGCATACATAGAACAGTCTGGCACTAGTATGATCCAAAGTAGTATTAGTGCATACGTGATCCTCATCACGCTGGTGGAACGCTCTGGTATTAGAATCATCTACTATGTTCGAGAACAGTCGAGAGCCGTCCGTATGTTAGTATGAACGAGTATAAATGTAAGCCGAAATCGTGTGCAGGCTACAGTGTCGATAAAACATTGAGCCGTGAAGTTCAAAAGCCAGAGCTAGAAATCAATTGTGTCAAATAAATTCTATTAAAATAAATAATTGGAGTTTAATTAAAAGAGAACCCCAGTAAAAACATAACAGTATGTTAGAAACATCATGTCAGACTTCTGTGGCGGGGTTCAAACCCTAGCGGCCTTATTCATTAGATTTGTTGAACCTAGATTCAGAGTTGAACCCACTTTTCAGTATGGGAAAATTGACTTTGAACTGGTTTAAAAATTAAAACCTTTTTATGAATAAGGGGGTAGCTGTCTGGCTTCTACCAACTGGGCTATCAACGATATTCAAAAGCTTCGTGGTGGGTAAAAGCAAGATGTCTAAATATACATCAGTCACGAGTTGCAGCTTGTATTGTCCCGTATGTATATGGCATCTGCTGGTAAGCACGTGCGATTATGGAGATATACATAAGTAGTACACGAACGCCACATGCGGCTCCGAGCACAGCTGCCTTTGGGTGACCTCAGGATGTGTGCCCCATGAAAGGTGGCGTGCCAGAGTCGAGACATGCATGGGCCGGCATCAAATGCAAAGGGCATGGTCGTAAACAGCGACAATTTATATGAAAGCCACATACGTGCAATTATACAACTTTGCAAAAAAATATTGCTTTGTGTAGCCAAGTCTTTAAAGCTTTGTCAAAAACAACAATTAAAATACAAGCATTCTCTTTGCAATATATGCAAAAAGTAATGGTTATTCTCACTATAAAAACGTAAAATTAATGCAAATACTAAAAATATAATTATCCTAAAAAATTGATTATTTTTCAATAAAAAATAAAAAAATAAAAGAAATTAAAAACTTTGTTTTATTCCACTTTTATTGTTTTTGAGTATGTTACAAACGTTTTCGGAATACCTTCCATCATCGGGTAACAACAATTACTAAAATCAAACTTAAAAATTAAGACATGGGTGTGGGATCTATTGGTGGTAAGGGAGGGGGTAGCAAGGTAGGTATGTGGGAGGGAGATGGTGAGTTTTGGGGCGGAGCTAATATTGTTAGGAGAGGAGACGTAATGGCGGGAAGTTGAATATTTATTCCGGTTATTATTGATTCCGGTCTCACCGAGACCGGAATCAATAATAAACTCAACTTTCTCGACATAACTACATCAATAGAAGACAATAAATTCATTTTTAAAATTTACAGAAAAGACACATACACAGACACTATCATACATGCACAGTCAAATCATCCCATTCCACACAAAATGGCGGCATTCAACTCAATGATTCACAGATTATTATCCATTCCTCTTACGTCACAAAACTACACTATTGAAGAAAATACTATACTCAACATTGCAATAAACAACGGCTACAACCAAAACACAATTAAAAATATTATTAAAAAGAAGAAAAGAACATTCACCATTCAAAAATACATCTATTATAAAGTGCCTGAAAACGGTGAAGAGACGAAACCATGGAGAAGGATTTTATACACAGGGAAGCTCACAACAGACCTTGTAAAGATATGTAAAAAAGACAATTTTAAAGCAGCATTTTACACTAGCTCTAATATTAAAAAGTACATCCTTAATAACAAATCAAAACTGCCGCAAAAAGACTACAGTGGAGTTTACAAAATAAAATGTAATGATTGCGATATGTTCTACATTGGCCAATCAGGTAGAAAAATATCTGAAAGGTTTATGGAGCATAAAAAAGCAATCAAAAACGTTTTGATTCACTCTGAAATAGGAGAACACGCGAGAGAAAAAGGACACAGTTTTAACATAGATAATTTAGAATTAATAAATAGCTGCCAAAAAGGGAGAAAGTTGGACATATTAGAAATATTAGAGATAAATAAACATAGAAATAAAAGTAATATGCTAAATATTCAACTTCCCGCCATTACGTCTCCTCTCCTAACAATATTAGCTCCGCCCCAAAACTCACCATCTCCCTCCCACATACCTACCTTGCTACCCCCTCCCTTACCACCAATAGATCCCACACCCATGTCTTAATTTTTAAGTTTGATTTTAGTAATTGTTGTTACCCGATGATGGAAGGTATTCCGAAAACGTTTGTAACATACTCAAAAACAATAAAAGTGGAATAAAACAAAGTTTTTAATTTCTTTTATTTTTTAATTTTTTATTGAAAAATAATCAATTTTTTAAAATGAATTTCCACAGTGTTTCACAAAAATCTTTTCAAAATTTATAATTATCCTCTTTCCACACAAACAATGGCTGAGAAGCTTAAAGTTTACCTAGAAAATTAATTTTCTCCAAATTACCACCTTCGAGTTGGTTTGTTTTGCCAGAACGGAGACCATATACCATTGACTTATGATATCTGTGGACAAGAAATTATTTTAACAAAAATAGACATTATATATCTGTTTCAACTTACTTACGAAAATGGTCATTAGTAAGAAAGAGAACAAAGAACTTCACAGTTGTATTTCCGCGTGTACAAAAAAAACTCGGGGGAATGTAAAAATGTTCCTAGAAAGTGGTACTACTGCAAATAATAATGGCTGCCAGTTGACAGATAACACGTGTTATGAATATTGTGATCGCTAAAATTGACGAATTTTAAAGGAAAAAGGCATTATTTTAAGATAATAACTGTAACTGTAACTCTGTCGCCATTCCGCTAGGGGTGGCCAGAGCCTCTGCAGAGTTGCCTCCATTTTTTCCTATCCTTTCATACTTCTTTCAATTCATTCATGTCCATCACCTTTTTCATGCATTTTCTTCTTTTACGCTCACTTTGTATATCTCATTCTTTCACAATCTCCTCAATCTGATCACTCCATACTTTTCTCGGTCGTCCCTTCCCTCTTTTTCCTTTCACACTTTCTTTGTATACATACTTTGTCAGTCTATCATCATTCATTCTTTCCACATGCCCAAACCATCTCATCACATTCTTTTGTACCTTAACTTTCACATCCTCTTTCAAATTACATTCTTTTTTTACCCATTCATTCCTAACTCTATCCCTCAGAGTTTTTCCTGTCATGCTTCTCAAATGCTTCATTTCCACCGTACATACTTTACTCATTTCGCTATCGTTCACTGTCCATGCTTCACTTCCATACATCAAAGTCGGTAACAATATGCCATTGTGTGCCGCCATTCTCAGATCCATCGCATGGCATGCATCCTATGGCATGTGTTATAATTGGGTGTCGAAACACAAAATGGATTTGGACAAAATGGCCTTATTTTGTACGATCTTACCACTGCAAAGTTTAACAGGACTGAGACAAATGTGGGTTATAGTATGTATCATTCAGTAATTTAGTTTCCGCTCCCCTATGTTACTACTAAATGCCATATACTGATAACAGTGATAACCATTCGCCTTAAATCCGATATCTAGTCACACTTGTTTCAAATCAAATAGAGATATCGCGTTTCTTGGATGTAACTACCATGTTAAATGTAATATCTCCATGTTATTGGGCGGTGTGAAGCTTCAAACTTCTACGTGGTTGGGACACGTGTGAGATGTTGTTGTGCAACGAATCGGAAAGGTGTTGGATGTACAAGATGTATGAGATATCGATGTAAGCCGCTTGTGATCCTCACTCCGACTCCTCTCGCGTTACTCTTGGGTCAGAATTATCGCTGTTGCTCAATACCCCATAACGTTTACAAATTTACGTATTTCTTAAAAAATTAAAATCCTTGATCGTACTTACTCCTTAACGTACCTTATGTACTTTCAAGCGCCCTTGGAGTGATAATCTTCACGAAACGACGCTATGTTAAATTATCATCATCAACAGGTATTTTGATACTCGCAGGGTTATTCACAAAACTTTTCTTCCAAAAATTATTCACGAATTATTGTGTTTTTGTACGGCATAACATTTAGATGAAGGATAAACCATGAAACGGTACCTTAATCAGTGTCGGCGCTAGGGTAGGGGCCCCTTTAAGGATGGTGATATATGTTATATCGTACATTGAAGCTTTCACGGTCGGTTCTTTTCTTGACACAACAATCACTTTTTTCGGGCTATGTAGCCGTGGTCTGGTTGATTCCTTCCGGACAGTTTCGCCCATTGCTCCGATGGGCATTATCATCGGTTGGCTAGTCGCTGTGATCTTCTTACAGGATATGTTATATCAATATTTTGCGATATTTCACTTTGCTAATGTCACCCCTGTTTCAGGGAAGGACGGCAAGAGTTGCAGGGTGTATGTCCATTTGAGATTTGGTTTTTATGTTGTAGGTTCACATGAGGCATGTGCAAGCGCGAACTTGTACGTGTCCGTACGAACTTGTACGTGAGTATAATTTTGGAAATAGCATGTCTACCCCCCCCCCCCCCCCCCATTCGATCCATAGCGGATGGACGATGCGGTGTAGGCTGCGGATGAGTCATGGCTTTGCTGTTCGTGAACAACACTGTAGGTGTTGAAAACTTACGCAACCTTTGTACTTATTTTTTTCAAATACACAACTACATATATGTACATAGTCCTCATTTGATAGAATTCCCAGGTTCCATGCCAGAGTGCTGAGGTTCGATTCCCAATGAGGGTGTCAGAAATGATCTGAGAAAACCGCATTTCAAGCGAAGTTGTTAGCGTAAGGTGGGCCCGCTTACCTGTGAAAACAAATAGGTTCCAAAGTGCCAAGAAGTTGCATTATACGAATATATGCAGCTTAGTTGCATTTGCATAATAACTACAAGCCACTTATAAGTTAGAGTTTAACGACTGATTCCGAACCGTGCTTTTGGTTTTGACCTGAACTTTGTAGAGGTGATATAGAAAAATAAAAAAAACAAAAACCTGACGTGATATAGTGCAACAATTATTTTTTACTTTATTAGCTTTTGAAACGCGACACGCAAGAGTACAAACTTCTAGTATAAAACCACTGATCACGTATAAAACTCTACGCTTAGGTACACTTAACCATAGCGAGAATGTATGGCGGCGCTATTTTAGTGAGCAAACGCTATGTTTGACGGAAAACGCTAGGTTTCACACTCGGGGTTCAGTATGTTACAATAACTCAACTGCGATATGAAGAACTGACGTTTAAAATTACACAAAAAAAAACACGTGAATAATAAAATATTAATTACTTACCTGAGTAGGTAGATTCTTGGTTGAGAAAAAATATTTTCATGCATGGATGATTGGCGTGCTAATAGGGAATGATGATTTGTCATCATTCGATTAGACAAGACGAGGCAATTAAGCAAGTTGATCAAGATACTCGTATCGGTCGAAAGCAAGCGATAAAACATGGTCTTGCATGAACAGTTGATCTGGCAGTCAAATGTTCTTCATGTAAATTGTATCAGCAGCATGTAATTGCACAGAGAGTGTGGAGTGCATGTGTGGAACTTATTTATTTTCACAGGTAAGGGGGCCGGTTTTACGCTACGGGTGTTGGTAGGCTGATTTAACCTTGCCAGTATTTTATTTTGGGTTTAAAATATTTAGGAAATTATTTCTAACACCCTCTGGGGATCGAACCCTAACCCTTGGCAAGTAATGCAAACATTCTACCAACTGAGCTATCGAAACTGCTTGTAATTTAACCTTTATTCTTTAGGACCGGTCTATAGTCTAGTGGTAACGCTTCGGAATCGTAAATGGAAGGGTGTGGGTTCGAATCCTTTCGAAGCTTTCTAAAGCGACGACAAAATGCTTGCAGAGGGCTCTTGAGGTGTGCGCTCACCAAATAAATCATCTACATAACATTAATTATAACTGGTCTCCTTTGTCTAGTGTTTACAGACCACTAGGTCCTGTTTGTGCAGATTGTGCTGTCTCTTGCGATGTGGACTCCTTACAGCCTGTCCATCTCATAGGTCCTCCAACGACCCAAGCACCCTTCTACCCTGCGGCTTCTCATACAAGGCGAGCTGTGGTTAGTCTCTGGAGGAATGTGATGCAGAAGGCTCTTATCACAATAAGCTATTTATGGGGTAGTTCTGTTATCAAATCCATAAAGTTTTTTTATGTGTCGGATTTACCAATACTTGGCTGACATAATATTGATCGCGTTACATTTGTTTACTGACCTATAAAATAATGTCGCTTAATTTGATACTCCGGGTAAAACATGAAACGCAGATAAGTGTTAATAATTATGACAGTATCGGATTTAGAGTTGAATAACATTTTTGTTTACGAAATTGTGTCGCGATACGTATTAAAACATTCATAAAAATATGCCACACGCCCGTACATACTAAATCAATATTTTTCAGTAATAATAACTAATTAATAAGTAATATCAACTTTTTTTTTAATAAAATAAACACTGCTTGATTCTACTTATTTATTTTTCTATTTTAAATAAGTAGAATTAAACAGTGTTTATTTTTATTTTAAAAAATAATTAAATGGAGTTCTACAAAAGTTTCTCTGAAACATTTCATAAATTGTAGTAGCAACTTATTATAAAATATTATGATAAAAAGGTGGTTTCCTTTCGCTATACGATGTACTTAACAATATTAACTGTATTACATATTGGACCAATAACAACAATGTGAAATTTTCTGGTGTCACCATAGGATTTTCTTAACGGCCCGATGTATTTTTTTCCAGTATATTCATACAAATTGAAAGATTAATAGTAATTAAAGACAAATTAAAAGAATGAAAGCTGAGAGATATGAAAATCATGGTAATGTTACGAACTGTGAATTCGAAGAACCTACGTGCGCCTGTACAGGTACAATGGTGTGTGTAGAACAGTCCAGGATGATCCATGATGGTAGTAGTAAGGTACATAGAGAGATCGAATCATCTGGAATATGCAAGAAGTATCTCTTTTGTACCTATATATAGGGACTGCAATGGTGCGGAGAGGGAATAGTCTCTCAAAGCATTCCATCTTGCACGCCTGTCGGGAAAGGTTATGAGCAGGTATTACCCCTCCGATTCTTTGGAAATCTTCATAATTCGTGAAATGGTCCATCAAGGAAATTCTTAGTTGCCTTCTGAAGGACTAAATCCCGGTGTAAGAGTGAATTTAAAAGAATGTAACATAAGAAAAAGGTGACGGATATGAATCGATTGTAAGAGATGTGGAAGGAAATAAAAGAAATTGAGGTAACTTTGCAGAAGTTCCGACCAACCCTAGCGAGTTACATAGTGTTACAGTTAAAGTTGATTGCCTCTATGGAGTCCACGCGCCAGATTCAGATAAGGACAAGACTAATTTAGATAAGAATAGGGCATTCACACGTGGATGAACTTAACTTTTTCTAATGCCTAGTTCAGACGGGTCGAGTACTGATGCATTATTGGATTAGGTGTGTACGCAAGCAGCC
The DNA here is from genome assembly GCA_951799405.1 of Agapetus fuscipes. Classification (NCBI taxonomy): domain Eukaryota; kingdom Metazoa; phylum Arthropoda; class Insecta; order Trichoptera; family Glossosomatidae; genus Agapetus; species Agapetus fuscipes. The sequence continues at coordinate 3,341,499 of OX637336.1, forward strand.
ATTTTTGTGTTGAAGTACCCACCCTTATAGAAGTGTAGTTAAGGCAATTTTCCAAGGTCACCCCTGTCTTCAGGGCGGTAATGTTCATTTGAGATTTGGATTTTTATTCTGTTGTACACAGCATTTGTAAGTGCGAACATACACGTACGTCTGCCAGTGGGCAATCAATAATTATGAAACTTAAATGTTAATATATCTCTGCGAGTTACGGGGCTGTTCTTAAACATTTTAGCCGTCGGCTGAGCCCGCGCTTTGACAAACTAATGATGCCTGGGCTGGAAGTCTCATCACAACGGTCATTCTTACCTACTGAAATTTGGTATGAAGACTAATCAGCTGTTCACTTGCGGCCATCTTGCATCAAATGCATCATTAGTTTGTCAAAGCGTAGGCTCAACGGACGACTAAAATGTCTAAGAAGAGCACCGTTTCATTATAATATAGATTATAGCCATAATGTTCACATGCATCACCACCTTCAGAAAGGGACTGAAGACACTGCTTTTCTCCAGAAGCCATGGCGCCATTTAATGGTCCAGGACGCGTGTTCCCATTCCACAACGCAAAAGGAATGTTCACTCACACATGCACACGGAAGTATTGCAGATGAGTGAACCTAGCTGAAAACCAACTGTTATCAAATAGCTATATACTGGCACACAAGCAATTTAATGCACATACACAGTTATGAGTGTTGAAAATTGATAAATAAGACAGCTGGATTAAATTTAATGAAAAGTTTATTTATTTAATTTCTATATAAATGACTCTTGAAAATGACGACAGTCGAAAGTACTCGAGGATAAATCAACACTCATAACTGTGCATGTGCATTAAATTGCTTGTGTGCCAGTATATAGCTATTTGATAACAGTTGGTTTTCAGCTAGGTTCACTCATCTGCAATACTTCCGTGTGCATGTGTGAGTGAACATTCCTTTTGCGTTGTGGAATGGGAACACGCGTCCAGGACCATCTCAAGTAAGCAATCATCATCATCATCAGTCGGGCATACACCTTCCTACTAATGCGATCGCACTGGACCCGTGTGGAAGGGCTTTTACAGTCAAACGCAACACAAAAGCATTCTTCTGCGGTGAGTTTTGGGGACTGTGTGTGCGTTTAAGGAGGAAATGAATCATAAAGATATGTTTGATGAGCGCGTGTGTGTACACAAGACTTGATAAGTGTGTGTGCTATGATGTAAAAAGACAGTTGAAACACTTGTTTGATTTTACACATGGACAAATATTACAGGAGACAATAAAAGACACGTCTTATGCAAGTACCTAAAGGTGGTTTAAGTAAAAAAAAAACGCAACTAAGTTACACATATTGTGTGTAACTAGTAAGCAATCAGTTTTTTATGACTCTTATATTTTACAAAATTAACAATAATAAAATTAGCCATAAAACATACCAATAACTAAAAAATGAACTTTGAGTCCATACAAAACTAATTGCTAACAAATAAACGTGAGCCTTGTGCTTGCTATGTAAGTTGAAAATACATACATATTATATTCATAGAGTTGTATAAGTGCATACTAATCTAATCTAATCTAATCTAAGCTGCAAAGATATATATCATTTAAGATTTATATTAAATGCATTCCCACAAGCAGATATGTATAATTTCGCGCTAACACATGCCGCATGTGGACCTACAATATAAAAACCCAATCTCAAATGAACATAAGCCTTGCAACTCTTGCCGTCCTTTCCTGAAACAGGGGTGACATTGGCAAGGTGAACCAATTTTTTTACAGTATGGGTGGTCAGCCGCATAACAACCTATAAGTCAAGGAACATACATGACAAATTACATTTTTTTAAATCAATAAATAACAATATATACATGGACATAAAAAACTAAATCATAAAACCAATTTTACTTTAACAAACCCCAGCCGCCAACATCACAGATCAACCGCCATTTCTTTCTATCCTTACATACTTCTTTCATTTCCTCCAGAGTCATAACCTTCTTCATACAAGCTCTTCTTTTATTATGACTCTGGATATTCCATTCATTGCTATATTTATTGCATACATTGCTATCAAATCAAGTACACAGCTTGTATGCTTACGGTGTTATTCACATACAGCTAATCTATGGCTCATCCGCCGCCTCACGTGGATTTTCCATACAAAACCAAATAGATGGATCAGCTAGGAATCAGATGTTTGTGAACAATAGTGCTAGCGTCTAAAAATACGAGAGTGTCGAGTATTTTTGATATTAATTTGTATTCCTTGACTTATAGGTTGGCATTAGGTTGACCACCCATACTGTAAAAAAATATTCGCCTTGCCAATGTCACCCCTGATTCAGGGAAGGTCGGCAAGAGTTGCAGGGCTTGTGTTCATTTGAGGTTGGGTTTTAATATTGTAGGCCCACATGCGGCATGTGTTAGCGCGAACTTATGTGTCTGCTTGTGGGAATGCATTTAATATGAATCTCAAATGATGTATATCTTTGCAACTTAGATTTAGATTTAGAATTGAAGAAGGAGAAACAGCTGGGTATTTTTAAACATGTCAGATGCGCTTTTAAACACGCAAAATGCAGGTAAGCAGTGACACATTTGAATTAGAATAATAGGTTATGACCAAGCGTATGTGAGAGGACATTTGAAAGGAATCAGATTGATGAAATTGTGAAAGAATAATTATATATACAGAGTGAATTTAAAAAGAAGGAAAGGTATGACAAATGTTATAATAAATGAATATAATGAATGAATGACTCTGAATGAAATGAAAGAAGTATAAAAGGACCGAAAGGAATGGCGGTTGATTTGCAACAATGGCGGCTAGGGCATTAATACTAAGTGTAATATTAAGTTTAATTTTAATTTTACTTTATTTTTATTTTTATTTGTAATGTGTCTCATTATGAATTTCTGTATATCATTTATAATTTTTTGTGCTCCTTGACTGATAGGTTGGTACGAGGCTGACCACCCGTGCTGTAAAAATCGGTTCACTTTTGCCAATGCCACCCCGGTTCAGGGAACGACGGCAGGAGTTGCAAGGTTTATGTCCATGTGAGGTTTTCATTATTTGTATGCACACATGCAGAATGTGTAGGCGCGAACCTACATGTGCCTGTCTGTGGGCATGCATTTCATATGAGCCTTAAATGCTTACATATCCTTGCAGCTTAGATTATAGATTATAGAATTCAGGAGGTATACAAGGATAGGAAGAAGTGGAGTATATTCATTATTATGCTGAGGCTCTGACTATCTACAGAGGAATGATGACACAGCTACAGCTACAGCATGGAAGGATGCTGACATCGAAGAAGAAGAATAAGTAGGTACAAATATGTTTACATAGTATGATTTTAATATCTCATGTAACAATATTTTAGACTTATATTTAATTACGTATTGAACTAAACCGGTTTACGAAGCACAAAACCAATAAATCTTCTAGCTAGGTGGTGTACAAACAATCTGTAAGATATTTACATAGGAATTAAGATTTCCAAGCATGAATTGACAAAATAATGTGAATATTAGGCATTCGATCAGTGAAGAAAACATTTATCATCCAAATTTTAAATGTATGTACCTATGTTTGTCACTGTCAATGTCACCCCTGCTTCAGGGAAAGTCCGCAAGAGTTGCAGGGCTTATGTTCATTTGAAATTGGATTTTTTTATATTGTAGGTCCACATGCGGTATGTGTAAGCGCGAAATTATGCATGTCTGCTTGTGGGAATACATTTAATATGAATATCAAATGATACATATCTTTGCAGCTTAGATTTAGATTTAGTCCATAGTAAAAAGGTTTTCCGATAAATTGATGACATTTTGTCCGTATGAACTGAATTGTAAGCTACGATGATCTCTGCATCTCTTGCCGCTTTTCCATGAATCAGGGATGACAATGCCAGAAGCGAACAATTTTGTATAAAATAGTTATTCAGCTTCCTCATACCAATTATCCAGGAGCGATAACTCCTGACGAATGTAAGGTAGGTATGATCAAATGATTGTACAAAGTCAATATTTAAAAGGCCCTTTTCCTTTTAAATCACTAAGACAACACCTTCTTTTAGGGTCAGTCTCCCCTCCACTGACCCACGCCCTGTATATCTATCCCATCCGGGGATGTGTCACAGGACTCGCATGCAAAAGTTATGTGAGATACGTCGTTCTAATTAAACCGACATTCTTTCTATTTTTCTGTATTTTTTTCCGCCTCTAGGTGGTTGACCACTTACATAGTCAGGAGAGCGCCTCCCGAACAGTCTCAGTAGTAGCATCTCGAATTCTAGGCCTTAAGTCACACGTTAAGACGCTCAGAACCACTTTGCATTTTTGTTTGTAAATTTAAAATCCTTGAGCCCTAAACCCTCACGGCTATAATCTTTCAGTGATTTCTGAGCCTCCTTTGCTTTGTGTAAACACTTGGGAAAGTGTAGCTTCACGGGAGGGCCTTCTGCCACTCGTATCTCACATAATTAATAAGACAACACTTTCTCTCAGGGTCAGTCTCCCCTCCACTGACCCACGCCCTGTATATCCATCCCATCCGGGGATGTCACAGGACTCGTATGCAAAAGTTATGTGAGATAATAAGACAGCTGTTTTTAATGCTAAATTTTTGAATAACACGCTATTAGTTACGCTATCGATTCAAATCGCCGGCGAACATAAACATTGGCATTTCGGGTCGCCATAGTCGAAATTTCAAATGCGTGGGGGACCCAGTTCGGAGGTCAAGGCGATGCGCCGCAGCACTAGTGAAAGCGGAACACTAAAAATACATCAACAAAATAAACGGGCCATTCAATGACGACACAATCTGTACATGCAACGGCCATAATAAATGATAATTTATTCGGGAGTTTTCCGATTTCTTTCGTAACAAAAATTAAAACAATGGGATGCGATTGGATGATAAAATTAATTTAAATTAACGTGTATTACACGGTGTTACTGGATAGATTTAAAACAGAAACTAAACTGTTTTAATTTGTTTAAAAATAAAACCATTTTTTGTGAAATAATTCAGATCAAACGTATTATGCGTTCCTTGACTTATAGGTTGGTATGCGGCTGACCACCCATGCTGTAGAAGATAGTTCACTTTGCCAATGTCACTCCTGTTTCAGGGAAGGTCGGCAAGAGTTGCAGGGTGTATGTTCATTTGAGATTCGGGTTTTTATATTGTAAGTCCACATGCGGCATGTTAAAGCGCAAACTTATACGTGTCTGCTTGTGAAAATGCATATAATGTGAATCCTGAATGTTACATATCTTTGCAACTTAGATTAGATTAGAAACGTAAATATTCTTAAAAAAATAAAAAAATATGTTAACTAATTTAGTTTTCTATTTTCAATTATTTTATTATTATAAATTCCCTAACGTTTTCGATCATCAGACCATCATGTAGGTACGGTGGTGTTTACAAAACAATTATTTTCAAGATCTTTTTACACAACTAATAATAATGATATTAGGATGATTTATTTGGTGAGCGCTGTTTTTGCGTGTATCAAACCTCAATAGCCCTCTGCGAGCTTGGTCGTCGCTGTAGAAAGCGCCAATTCTCAAACAAGACCCAGTAGCTGTAAGGCTGGATGGACCTTTAGTGACCGGTATTTGGTACAGGAATTTGCTTTTTTCACCCAGCGAAGAGCGTACCTATTTGAAAATGTAAATGATTTTTTTTTGTTCCGCCGGGATTCGAACCCACAACCTTCCATTTACGAGTCAGAAGTGTTACGAGTCACTAGACTACGGACCGGTCGAATGGGTCGGTATGTGTGATATCGTAACATGAACTAACTGTTAAGTTGCAGTATTTAACCCAATGTTCCTGTGTGAATAGATCGTATCCAAGGTCAATATTTTTTATCAATACCAGCCCCATCTGTACTGTACTGTATCCTGCCGCCATTCCACTAGGGGTGGCCGGTACCTCCGCAGATGCGCCTCCACTTTTTTCTGTCCTTACAAACCACTTTCATTTCCTCAATATTCATCACCTTTTTCATACATACTCTTCTCTTATTCTCACTCTGCAGGTTCCATTCTTTCGCAATCTCACCTATTTGGTCTAACCATTCTTTCCTCGGCCTTCCCCTTCCGCGCTTTCCTCTGACATTTCCTTTATACACTTTCATAACATTAATTCAGCCCCATGCTTTCGAATAATAATTTGTAGCTATAAAATTATTAGTAAGAAATTTGTGTAAAAATATGGGTATGACTATTTCTCTTTAGTTTTTACTATAAAAGCAGTTCGCAAATCTTTTAATCAATGAATACTTGATATTAAACAGCATGCGGGCCGAGTTTACTTCCTGCGAATTAGTTTTGCCGTCTAGACCGCTTTATATTATCTTTCAGCTATAATAGCAGCCAAAATAAACTAAAAACTAATCAAAAACATTAAACAGCTTAGTCATAACAAAGAGTTCATTTTCAACCCAGGACCCTGAGTACGAGTTTTTTCACTTTACTCGAAGTATTGTGTATTCGAGAAAAATGTATGTGAACTTGTTAAGCACCCCTGGCAAAAAAGGTTTCGAAACTTGTTTTGCCAGAGGTACTTTACAAGTTCACATACATTTTTTGAGAATACTCATTACTTCGAGTAAAGTGAAAAAACTCGTACTCAGGGTACCGATATAAAAAAAAAATCGCACAAAAAAGACAATTTAAATAGAATCTTGGGTACAAACATCTATAATCTATAATCTATAATCTAAGTTGCAAGGATATATTCATTTAAAGCTCTCAGATGTATGCCCACAAACCAACAAGTGTAGTTCGCGCTTACAAATGCTGAATGTGTACTTACAAATAAAATCCAAACCTCAAATGAACATAAGCCCCACAACTTTTGCCGACCTTCCCTGAAACAGGGGTGACATTGGCAAAGTGAACCATTTTTTACAGTATGGGTGGTCAGCCTCATACCAACCTATAAGTCAAGGAAAAAAAACATCAAAAAAAAAACATCAAGTCATTTAATGAATAATATTTTTAATAATAATTTGCGCAGTAGGTACCAAAAATATCACGATCACAATAATTTATTTGTTTTGATATATAAAAATTCACAATGAGTTGTATTTTTCAAATTATTTATGTTTCTACGTTTAATTTTATATTGTTTCGTTTTGCAGCTCGAAATGGAAAAACAGTATTTTTCAATGCCACGGAAATAAAAAAGAAAAAAAAAACAAAATCATTTTTACTTATTATTCTATGTATTAACAAGTTTGACTACCTTGATAACAAAAAAGTACCTGGGTCAAATACTCAGCAAAGCAAAAAAGTTTCATTGTACTCGTATTTTCAACATAGTCAACGACGTTAGCCATGTTGAAAGCACCGGTTCGCATAGATCACCGAAGTTAAGCAACATTGGGCGTGGTCAGTACTTGGATGGGTAACCGCTCAGGTACACCGCGTGTCGTTGGCACCTTGGACCGGTCCGTAGTCCGTAGTGGCAGCACTTCGGACTCGTAAATGGAAGGTTGTGGATTCGGATCCCGGCGGAGCATAAAAATATTCCATTTATATTTCGAATGTGCTCTTCGCTGGGTTGAAAAATTCATAAACCTTTACCAATGACCGGTCACCAAAGGTCACCATCCAGCCTTACAGCAACTGGGTCTTGCTTGAGTATTGGCGCTTTGTAGCGACGACCAAGCTCGTAAACCTCTGCGGCACTACAACAAGTGTCATAGACCCCTAGAGTCTTTAGAATCTAGGGAGTCTCCCGCACAGGATTTCTTAAAAAAAAAAAAAAATAGTCTTATGCTGTTCTTATTCCAAGAATCCGTTGGCAAGAGCCTGAAGACTCATACGTTTTTTTTCTACTACAGGTAGAATATTTCAGGTATAGAACGTGAAAATTATGTTCAATTGCGGTTCAGATTATTCCTTTATACCTACATATACGAGTAAAAGAGAATCTTAAAGATGATGAGTACGCGTGGACACCAAGTGATGCATTGTAGTTTATAATTAAGTACCTTCCGAAAATGGTTGTGTTGATGGTTTTAGTGAAGTTATAATTTCAACATGGGCGGTCAGGTCAAAAATTTTAAAATTCATGTCATAGCTTTTCTGGAATTCCCGGTGCATCTATTTTAGGAAACACGGGACACATTTTTCAAATTTAAATCACCAACAATTTCGCAGCACTGTCCATGTACGGGACTCTGAAAGGCAATGCTTCCTCATTCGTACCGATTGTTGGCAATACTGATGGTATTCACATCACGTGCCAAGTATAAAATTTAACGTATAAACTCATCTGTGCCGTTTTACAAAAAAAACATAGACGAAAAAATACGCTCACTGGAGGCGACGTTTTATTTTCAACACATTTTGTGGTAAAGCGCTATGGTTAAGTTGAAACTTAATGTTTAATACTTGGGGTAGTGGTTGGTCAGACATATTATGATGTAGGGTCGGGAATTTCACAAGTCGATGAACTGTCTGTATGGGGAAAAGAGCAAGCCGCAGGATATATTGGTTTGGCTCGCATACTTTCGCGATGAAATAATCATACATCATCATCATTGCCAATGACACGACAACCCGAGGTGCGTCTTGGCCTGCTCGATCAAACGCAGCCACCTCGCTGATAGTCCTGAGGTCAGCTGCATCAAGAAGCAGCTGCCTGGACATCCCTGCAAGAAATCCCCGCACTGTTTTTGGAGACAGGGCATTCAACGCGGCCGCATTATTACATATTTGAACATGCAAATGTTATTTTTTGTGCTCCGCCAGGATTCGAACCCACAACCTTCCGTTTACGAGTCAGAAGTGCTAGACTACGGACCGGTCTGTGTTAACCACTAGTGACTAGACTATGATACTAGTACCACTCTACGTTCGTATAAGTATTCAAAATTTAATTAAACATAGAAGAACCAAGACATGACAGTAAGTATGTTTAAGCAAGCAGTTAATGCAAAAAACGGATTTTACTGACCGTGCAAAAGAGAAGAACAACTGGAGTTATTGCGACATCTTTGGATGCATCGCCGAAGGCTAATAAAAGTACCTACAACGTTCGGCCTCGATCAAACAACAATAGATCAACAGTTCGCGGTTCTTCTTTGTAGAAGACACACGTCTCCTGAGGACGTCGGATATGACTCCGACGAAACGTAGAGAAAATCGTTCTTCTCTTTTGCCCGGTCAGTAAAATCCGTTTTTTTTCATTCTATAAAATGTCTAACGACCGTAATCATAATTCAAAATCTTTAAGCGGATTAATTTTGAAAAACTTATAATCTACAAATTATGAAACATGTACGTGTTGGTTAAAAAATGTTAAGCCGCTGTGTGTGTCGAGTTATAAAACTGGCGACGTAATAAATCTCTGTGAAGATTTCGTCGCTGTTGTCCATGAAATTTATAAATACCTACACGGGTGTGCGTCTACACTGGAGACCGGAGTGTTGGCCAATGCTTCAAGTGGAAAGTATAATGAAATAAGCTCTTAGTTAATATACCTTCAAAATGCCGAATAGTCTACTCGCATCTTATCGGTGGTTCTTACCCAATTGGTGCGTGGAACAGCCAAGCAGCGTACAAAACGGATGATATTATTTAGCCTTGTTGACATTGTTCCTTGACTTATTGGCTGGTACAACGCTGCGCACAGTCGGCAAGAGTTGCAGGGTTTATGTTCATTTGCTGTCCTGCTTCAAGCAAACGACAATGCAGTGGCTTCAGCTAGTCACTGAATATACCTCGCATAGTTAGTTGATTGTGCTCACGGAAAGTAAGTTATCTATCGACAGCTAAAAGACAATAGGGCATAAGCGACATAAACTTAATTGTTCAGGAGAGCAGTTTAAAGTTTGGCATTGCAGAAAAATGGAATAACTTTTTTTATTTATTACCATATCGTTTCAATCAATAAAGCTCTAATATTAAAAAATAAAGACATTTATTGGCATTCCTTTACGATGTTTTACGTTTTTTTTTTATCTCACAAGTGCCTTTAGGACAAAAAAGGCCAAAATCTTGTCGGTAACACCAAAACCATACTTCGAAAACGTAGTTGTTTGCTTGGGGGCTGTCCATATATTACGTCATTCGCATTAAGGGGGGGGGGGGGTCTGGTCTGCGGATGATGGTAAATGATGTACGAGTACCAGAAGTGACGTCGTTCTTGTAAATACCAATTTTTACAAAATATACGATATAGTATGCAAGTTATATAACATTATTAATTATTAAGCTCATCCATTATTACAGCAAGAGGGGGAGGGGGGGTCATTAGATAATGACTATATGATGATTGTAGGGGGGGGGGGTCAAAAATCGGCCAAAATCGATGACGTAATTTATGGACGGCCCCTTGGGCATAAACAACAAAAAAATCATCGTAGAGCTATGGGAGTTAATGCATTAGAAAGAGCATTTTTTTTTTAATATCATTCATAACTCATTTTTGACCAAAAATGCCCTACTTCCTTTTAACCGTCGATATGGTTTCGTTCAATAACAAATTACTTTAAAACTACAAAACGATCAAATACCTTTTATAAGTACAAAATCACAGACTTACACATAATTAGTGTAGTTAACGTTCAATTTAAACAAAATTATAAGGTACATCTTTTAAGTACGAAACGAAATAGTTTTTTATCGTACCCCAAGAGTAAAACTTTACGTTTATACTCTTCGCTTTAAATGCACGGGAAGAAAACGCCCGCTAGAGACTCCGTTACAGTTTCCATCCATTAGTAGGTTAACGCTATGAGTGAGTTTTCTTTTTGAGACACAGTTTACTTGGACATATCATTTGCGATGATTGATTGATAATCAATGCCTATAAAAAAGTTTGGAAATCAACCTACATATTTGATTAGATTAGCCATTGAATAATTTGGTAGCAGATGGACGTTGAGGTGGCCCACATAAAATTTCTACGAAATTACAACTTTCGATTAAATTAGATGTTTTTTACTTGATTCTTAGTTTCTATAGAGCTCAGATGAAAATACAGAATCGGTAGTGGTTCGATGCGCTAAAAAAATAGACTTTACGAAAACGTGTCGACCTGCTTTAGACAAAATATTGGACAATCTTCTTTTGGCATTTTCTTGATTAGATACTGAAGATCGTGACCCTCGCTAAGTTATTTCGGACCTTAGATGATCTCTTCACTGGACCTTATTTACAGCACCCACAATCTGACCGAATCACCAAGTTGGAGACCTCCTATTTATATCCTGGTAGCTCTCCGATCTTCTAGACCTCTGGGCTGGAATCATCCCCACGGTAATTCTTATCTAACGAATACCGGTAATATTTGTATAAGGACTAATCAGCTGTTCACTTGCGGCCATTTGGATTGTCAGATCTTCATCAAAATATTACCGATATTCGGTAGGTAAGAATAACCGTGGTGATGAGACTTCCAGCCCTGATTATCACAAGCCTCTCAAGGTTACACGGGGTCCTATATTATGTGTGATGAAAACAAAAAACCTGACGATTCACCTTTGATGTACACTCGACAGACGAACTAGGACTCGGGGTCATATTAAGATCGAGCTGAGATCGACATTCCGGTCGATAGCTCAGTTGGTAGAACGTATGCGTTCACCCCCATCAACGGTGTCGGAAATGATTCCCGTCTGGTGTTTAATTTAAGTACGATAACATAATACCAGCATTCAAAAGAATTATAAGCTGTCTTTTTATTTAAAGAAACCCACGTAATCTATATCGGCTTCTATAAGGCATTTGTAGTCCATTCAGTAAAAGAGTCCGGTCGATAGCTCAGTTGGGAGAGTGCTTGCATTCCATGACGTGAGCTCGGATTCGAATCCCGCCAAGGGTGTCAGAAATGATTTCCCGTTGCCGTGTTTATTTCAAACCCAAAAATAAAACACCGACAAGGTTTAATCAGCCTTTACAAGAAATGAGAACCAGCCCGCTCGGGAGCTGGGAAACCCCAACTTGAAATGAAGTGGTTGGCGTAAGGCCGGCCCACTTACCTGTAAAGTGGCCGTAAAATAAAGCGGGTCCACTCGCCACATGCGAAACCCTTCGGGAATAATGCGGCAAGAAGTTAGACTATATGTGTTGCTTAGGGGCCGTCCATAAATTACGTCATCGATTTTGGCCGATTTTCGACCCCCCCCCCCCCCTACAATCATCATTATAGTCATTATCTAATGACCCTCCCCCCCCCCCTCTCTTGCTGTAATACCTAATGGATGAGCTTAATAATTAATAATGTTATATTACTTGCATACTATTTCGTATATTTTGTACAAATTGGTATTTACAAGAACGACGTCACTTCTGGTACTCGTACATCATTTACCATCATCCGCAGACCAAAACCCCCCCCCCCCTTAATGCGAATGACGTAATATATGGACAGCCCTTTAGTTGCGTTGCGTTTTTTGTTAGTCCAGCGTATTAGTGAGAGTTTTTTTTTTCAAATTAGTTGTAGGTTTTCTTACACACATGCGGACGGTTTAAAAAGATTGGTCGTTCCAGAATTGAGGAATAAATCGCTGTATTAATGATCGCCCGTGTGCGCGCGCACGCTGGCCTGTTGGCGACGATCACGGCCCGAGCCCCATAAATCACCGGAGACGGATGTGTGCGGCAATCGTCGTCCGTGTGTGTGTTGGCTGCAAGTGTGGACGCCGCACGTGCATGCGCCACGGGCAAACAAAATAACAACAGACCGACTGCAGGAGAAATCTAAATATATGAAATTACATACGAGAAATATGGATTTTGGGGTTCAATATTCTTTTGGATTTTAAGTTGTTTCTTAAAGTTTTTTTTTTGTAAATCATTCATTGACTTATAGGTTGGTATTCATTGACTTATAGGTTGGTATTCATTGACTTATAGGTTGGTATTCATTGACTTATAGGTTGGTATTCCTTGACTTATAGGTTGGTATGAGGCTGACCACCCATACTGTAAAAAATGGTTCACTTTGCCAATGTAACCCCTGTTTCAGGGAAGGTCGGCAAGAGTTGCAGGGCTTTATGTTCATATTTTGAGATTGGGTTTTTTTTATATTGTAGATGTAGGTCCACATGCGGCATGTGTGAGCGCGAAATTATGCGTGTCTGCTTGTGGGAATGCATTTAATATGAATCTCAAATGATACATATCTTTGCAACTTAGATTAAGATTTAGAATTTTTTGTGCTCCTTGACTGATAGGCTGGTATGGGGCTGACCCCCCGTGCTGTAAAAATTAGTTCACTTTTGCCAATGCCACTCCGGTTTCAGGGAAAGGCAAGGTTTATGTTCATGTGAGGTTTTTTAATTTTTATTTGTATGCACACGTCAGGGGCGTGCATCCCATACAGGCACATGTGCCTAATAGGTAGGAAATATATGGTAAAAACCGCCTTTAAGTTTGATATGGAGATTTAAAAATCAAAATTTAAGTTCGATTGGAGCCATCGTTAGCATTTTAGTCAATATCAAATAACTTATTTTAAAGGAATGTGAGAAAATACTGATTCTGAAATACATTTGCCTATACACTATGCACGCGCCTGGCACACGTGCAAAATGTGTAGGCGCGAACCTGCATGTGCCAGTTTGTGTGCAAGCTTGGATTATATATAAAAGATAGAATCTTCTGTCCGGTCGATAGCTCAGTCGGCAGAATGCTTGAAATCTATGCCAGAGGGTTAAGGTTTGAGCCCCCCCCCCCCCCAAGGTTCTAAGAAATGATTTTCCTGTTCGGTGTTTAGTTTAAAACCAAAATCAAAATACCGGCAAGGTCGACTCAGCTTTCACAAGAAATGAGAACCGGCCCCCCAGGAACTGGGAAACCCCCACTTCAAGTGAAATTGTTGGACAAGAGGTGAGAAGTTGCATAATATGTGCGGCTTAGTTGCATTGCATAATACTAGTTGCATGGCGGAGGCCTATGTCCAACAGTGGATGGAGATGGCCTTATAAGAAGAAGAAGAAGACTTTATGCATAGCATGTGATATCTCATGGCAACTTAAATGAATAAAAGATACCTTAAAGTTTTGAAGTGCTTCCTCTAAGAGGCAGTCTTCCTGTTACGGGTCCCTAATGTGAGATAAGCAACTTTGAAGGAGACAAAGGGCACCGTGGCATAGCATGACAATGTGTGTTGAATTTTATACGAGGGGGGCGGAGCTAATGGAGAGACAATGTGCTCAAAAATAATAAAGATGTCATAAAAATAAAGGGAGGGGGCGCGCTAGCACAGCTGTTCGTGTAAACATTGACTAATAAGAGTGTGGAAAAGAAGAGAGTCTAAATCTAAGTTGAAAAGGTATATATATCATTTGAGATGTATATCAAATGCATTCCCACTAGCGGACACGTATAAGTTCGCGCTAACTCATGCTGCGTGTGGACCTATGAATATAAAAACTCAATCTCAAATGAACATAAAACCTGCCATTCTTGCCTCTAACATTTCTTCTGTAAATACCCTAGTCACCAGTGTTACCACCATCGATATATAAGAACTTCTATGCTCGCGGTATAGATACTTGTGAAAATCATCGCGCACACAATGAGGTCGGAACATTTTTAAATTCGGAATTTATCAGATATTTTCATACTTTCAACAACACTATTAACAAATAGCGTTGCCATAGTGATTTCATGGGTTACTATGGTGATATGTACACAGATTGAAGACGGAGTAGAGACACGTTGCTTACATAGAAAATAACAAAAGCATATCATATGTCGTGAGCGAGACAGCATTATAAACAATGTATGGTGTCAAAGACGGTGCATCATGTCGATTGGTACTAAATCACGTCACCTCCATTGAACACTACCTCCATGGTTAACTCATACATAAAAAAAAACTTTCGTTCCTCTTTCAAACACAAATATTTATTAATTGAAGTTGACGAGGGTTTTATGATATTTTTTTGTGACGATAGTTTGGCGTCGTAACACTTAAAAACGTCCACGGATGTTAATTATAAAGAAAAGACGATGAACGCGCAGAAAAAATAATTGATTACTAGTGAAATGATTGAGCGTGACATCCGTCAAATGAGTGAATGGGTTTTTAGACATTGTGTGCGGAGCCGAAATGCCATTAGTCATTTTGGGCTTTCGACGCGTCCGTGATGGAAAATTGAATAGAGGTGTGTACATACGTTGAAATAACAACAAAAAACATTTGAGAAGCCATTGAAGTGAATGTTGGATAAACAGTGGAAATACCGTTGGAATAATAAAGTGAATAAACATTCAACAGATACGAAGAAGATGAACAAATCATTCGTTTCGAACTACAGGAATTTTTACATTTGAATGGTTGATTTAAATTAGGCATCAAATACCAAAATACAGGTATTGCATTTTAAACGAACTATGCAGTTTGGTCGCTAAAAATATTTACACGTGTTTAAAACTAGTTTAAGCAGTCCGATATTCAAAAAAATATAAATGCACTAAATACCACGAAAGGTAATAGACTGGTACTCAAATGTGTGGTAGATTAAAGAACCGATAAGAAGAGTTAACACAATGTTTGGAGAGCATGCATTTGCAGTTGCTGGTCCTCTGGTCTGGAACCACCTGCCACATCATGTGAGAGAGCTAGAGGACCATGGAAAGTTCCGGAAAGCACTGAAGACAAGCAAATTTCTGGCATCATTTGCACAAGCGCCCTTGGAGTGACTACATCACGAAACTGCGCTATAAAGAAATCATCAACTCATAATCATCATCATCTTTTAGAGATGAGAGCGTCATGTAACTTGGAGAAAAAAGTCAAGTATTGTTGATTTTTGTAAAAAACAAGACAAATATCAACCTTCTCACATATATTTTTTTACTATTTTTCTCCGTTTTACTACTATGGTATTGTTACAATTTTACTGGGTTCTCTTTTAATTAAACTGAAATTATTTATTTGAACATAATTTGTTTTACACGGTTTGGTTCATAATTTACAACAATTGGCAATCTCTGCTTATTGGTCTTCATGGCAAAATGCTTGGAGCGACTAATCGCTTTCCGCACTATTGCAGTCTCTATATATAGGTACAAAAACGATCTTTCTCGCATATTCCAGATCATTCTTTGATTTCTCGCTCACACCAGAACGCCGTTCTATGCACTACCACCATCACGGACTACTCCCAGATTGTTCTACCCGCACTATTGCACATGCATAGGTGCGCGTAGGTACTTTAAATCCTTAGTTAGTAACCGTATTTTTTTAAATCAACCATTCAATAAATGATAACAATGGCGGACTTGATGGCTTCATAAACTAGCGCACTATATTAATAGTGATTAGGTGCAGCCCCCCAACGCAGTGGGCCCTAAAATGCAATAAGCACGGTGGATATAATTGAAATGGATCCCCCAGAAGAGCCCTAACTGATATTGGCGGGAGGGTATTAAGGAAATAAATTAGAGAGCGTCCTTCCCTCTGTTATTGCATGGGAAGGACCGTCCATTCCATACATTATATCCATCAATCGGGGGTCCAAGAAGATAGACAAATATTTTCAGTCAACAATATAACAACATAGTCATGGACAAGTGTGTTCGAGATGCTAGACTTGATGATTGTGGATTAATGATAGGAGAGAGCAAAGTAAGCGTTCTACTCAAGGCCATACTAGAGATACAGGCCGGGAAGCGTTTGAAATTTTGGATGATGACGTCACCATCTTAGTGCGGCGCAACGCCAACGGCCGACTGCGGTAGTACAATTTAGTCGCCATTTTTGACATTTCGGGAGTGAAGTTGTAATCTTAAAAAATAAGTTTAAAATATAAAAACTATATTATTGTCTAAAAACTTTACTGCGTCTGACAGTTTATCATTTTTTCTAAGTATTGAGTACAATATTTTGCTAAGAAAGTACTAAATTCACACAATAATTCAATAATTCAAATTACAATCACACGTCTTGTCATATTTTTGTGGTGTTTTTTGCAATAAGTTGATTTTTTCATGGAACATTACTGTTTTATTATAGTAAACGTGTCACGGTACTTTTGCGTATGGATTTGTGTACAATTAGATGTGTTTTTGTAAGTTTTTTCTTACAAACTTCTTTCAATTTGTTCATAACCTATAATTGTCCGAACGTCACACAAATGCCGAAAAGCTATATTGTTGAATGGTGTTATGTTTTGGTGCAAATTCCTGCTGTGAAAAAATACCTTTATCAATAAGTGTTTCAAAAACGTGAAATGCGTTTGAAAAACTTAGTAAAGTGTAAAAAAAATAAGTTTTTTTTCAACTAACTAATCATTAAAGAAAAAAATTCAATCTGTTGATAAATTAGTTTTGAAGTTTTCGGATGTCTTTTGTGTAGTGACTTAATTTGTGTTTATTTCAATGGTTTATTTATATTACTTTTTGTCATATAGTAGAGTTTTTATTAATTTAGTTCCTTGACTTATACATTTATATATTATTACTAGCAGACTGACCGTACTGCGTACGGTTGTCTGCTAGGCCCTTCGGGCAGTGTAAGTCTGGCTTCGCAAAATTTTTCCTCAGACCTCCTTCATAGTAATTAAATGCTTTAAGAAGTAATTTGAAAAAAAAATTGCGGTAAAAGGGTTATTTAGTTCTTTCATGTTCTGAGTATCTTGTATGAAGCATGAGGTATGAGGCTGACCTCCCATACCTAAAAAAATGTTCACTGAACGAATGTTTCTCTGTTCCTGAAAAGGTCGGCAAAATTGCAGGGCTTATGGTCAAGAGAGGCTGAAATTTTTATTTGTAATTAAACATGCAGCATTTGTAAGCGCAAAGTCACTCATGTCTGCTTGGGGGCATGCATTGAATATGAATTATAAAAGTTATTGTATCTGTGCAACTTAGATTATATATTCTAATATTTAAAAAAAATCAAGTGCCACAACTATATGTTAGCGTGAAATGACATTTGCCAGTTTGTGGGCGTGCATTCAATTTGAATCATCAAATAACTTTTTTTGCAACTTTAGATTATAAATTAAATTTAACGTTGTTGAAGGATTTTTCAAACTCAAATCCTTGACTTATAGGTAAGTATGAGCCTGAATACCCATATCGCAAAAAATGGTTCACTTGACAAATGTTTCCCCTGTTTTTGAAAAGGTTGGCAAAAGTTGCAGGGCTTATGTTCATTAGAGGCCTTTATTTTAATTTGTAAGTTCACATGCAGCATTTATAAGTGCGAACCCACTCGTGTCTCGAATATGAATTATTAAAGTTATTGTATCTGTGCAACTTAGATTATATATTCTAATATTAAAAAAAATCAAGCGCCACAACTATATGTTAGCGTGAAATGACATTTGCCAGTTTGTGGGCGTGCATTCAATTTGAATCATCAAATAACTTTTTTTGCAACTTTAGATTATAAATTAATTTTAACGTTGTTGAAGGATTTTTCAAACTCAAATCCTTGACTTATAGGTAAGTATGAGCCTGAATACCCATATCGCAAAAAATGGTTCACTTGACAAATGTTTCCCCTGTTTTTGAAAAGGTTGGCAAAAGTTGCAGGGCTTATGTTCATTAGAGGCCTTTATTTTAATTTGTAAGTTCACATGCAGCATTTATAAGTGCGAACCCACTCGTGTCTCGAATATGAATTATTAAAGTTATTGTATCTGTGCAACTTAGATTATATATTCTAATATTAAAAAAAATCAAGCGCCACAACTATATGTTAGCGTGAAATGACATTTGCCAGTTTGTGGGCGTGCATTCAATTTGAATCATCAAATAACTTTGTTTGCAACTTTAGATTATAAATTAAATTTAACGTTGTTGAAGGATTTTTCAAACTCAAATCCTTGACGGATAGGTAAGTATGAGCTTGAATACCCATATCGAAAAAAATGGTTCACTTGACAAATGTTCCCCCTGTTTTTGAAGAGGTTGGCCAAAGTTGCAGGGCTTATGTTCATTAGAGGCCTTAATTTTAATTTGTAAGTTAACATGCAGCATTTATAAACGCGAACCCACTCATGTCTCCAGGGGGGCATGCATTGAATATGAATTATAAAAGTTATTGTATCTGTGCAACTTAGATTATATATTCTAATATTTAAAAAAAATCAAGTGCCACAACTATATGTTAGCGTGAAATGACATTTGCCAGTTTGTGGGCGTGCATTCAATTTGAATCATCAAATAATTTTTTTTGCAACTTAAGATTATAAATTAAATTTAACGTTGTTGAAGGATTTTTCAAACTCAAATTCCTTGACTTATATATTAGTGTGAGCCTGTATATCCATATCGCAAAAAATGGTTCACTTGACAAATGTTTCCCCTGTTTTTGAAAAGGTTGGCAAAAGTTGCAGGGCTTATGTTCATTAGAGGCCTTAATTTTAATTTGTAAGTTCACATGCAGCATTAATAAGCGCGTACCCACTCGTGTCTCCAGGGGGGCATGCATTGAATATGAATTATAAAAGTTATTGTATCTGTGCAACTTAGATTATATATTATAATATTTAAAAAAAATCAAGTGCCACAACTATATGTTAGCGTGAAATGACATTTGCCAGTTTGTGGGCGTGCATTCAATTTGAATCATCAAATAACTTTTTTTGCAACTTTAGATTATAAATTAAATTTAACTTTGTTGAAGGATTTTTCAAACTCAAATTCCTTGACTTATATATTAGTGTGAGCCTGTATATCCATATCGCAATAAATGGTTCACTTGACAAATGTTTCCCCTGTTTTTGAAAAGGTTGGCAAAAGTTGCAGGGCTTATGTTCATTAAAGGCCTTTATTTTAATTTGTAAGTTCACATGCAGCATTTATAAGTGCGAACCCACTCGTGTCTCGAATATGAATTATTAAAGTTATTGTATCTGTGCAACTTAGATTATATATTCTAATATTAAAAAAAATCAAGCGCCACAACTATATGTTAGCGTTAAATGACATTTGCCAGTTTGTGGGCGTGCATTCAATTTGAATCATCAAATAACTTTTTTTGCAACTTTAGATTATAAATTAAATTTAACGTTGTTGAAGGATTTTTCAAACTCAAATTCCTTGACTTATATATTAGTGTGAGCCTGTATATCCATAACGCAAAAAATGGTTCACTTGACAAATGTTTCCCCTGTTTTTGAAAAGGTTGGCAAAAGTTGCAGGGCTTATGTTCATTATAGGCCTTAATTTTAATTTGTTAGTTAACATGCAGCATTTATAAGTGCGAACCCACTCGTGTCTCCAGGGGGGCATGCATTGAATATGAATTATAAAAGTTATTGTGTCTGTGCAACTTAGATTATATATTCTAATATTTAAAAAAAATCAAGCGCCACAACTATATGTTAGCGTGAAATGACATTTGCCAGTTTGTGGGCGTGCATTCAATTTGAATCATTAAATAACTTTTTTTGCAACTTTAGATTATAAATTAAATTTAACGTTGTTGAAGGATTTTTCAAACTCAAATCCTTGACGGATAGGTAAGTATGAGCTTGAATACCCATATCGAAAAAAATGGTTCACTTGACAAATGTTCCCCCTGTTTTTGAAAAGGTTGGCCAAAGTTGCAGGGCTTATGTTCATTAGAGGCCTTAATTTTAATTTGTAAGTTCACATGCAGCATTAATAAGCGCGTACCCACTCGTGTCTCCAGGGGGGCATGCATTGAATATGAATTATAAAAGTTATTGTATCTGTGCAACTTAGATTATATATTCTAATATTTTAAAAAAATCAAGCGCCACAACTATATGTTAGCGTGAAATGACATTTGCCAGTTTGTGGGCGTGCATTCAATTTGAATCATCAAATAACTTTTTTTGCAACTTTAGATTATAAATTAAGATTACCGTTGTTTAAGGATTTTTCAAACTCAAATTCCTTGACTTAAGGGTCAGTATGAGGCTAACCACCCATATCGCATAAATGGGTTCACTTAACAAATGTGTCCCCTGTTTCTGAAAAGGTCAGCAAAAGTTGCAGGGCTTATTATGGTCATGAGAGGCTGAAATTTTTATTTGTAAATACACATGCAGGATTTGTAAGCGCAAACTCACTCGTGTCTCCGAAGAGGAGTGCATTGAATATGAATTATAAATGTTAATGCGTCTATGCAACTTAGATTGTATATTGTAATAATACTTTAAAAAAATTAAATGCCGCAATAAGTACGGTTTCATATAAAAAGTTGACCTAATCGATCGTCATTATTTCTAAAAAATACATGTTATAACTGGTTGAAGTATAATTTTGAAATAAATAAAGAATATAGGTAGGTACTCAACGGAATTCAACCGAAAAAGAATCGACTTGGCAATGGCAACGATGGCAACTTTGAAGCCTATGTTGAAGTGCTGGCAATTTATTTGAAATTCGAATGTCAAAATGAGTTTTGTTTCTCGCATAGGTTTTACAAAAAAAGGTGTTGTGATTGATCATGTTTATTTATTTAAAAAACAACAATTTAAAATCTACTAATGATGAGGAAGCACATCCCAAGTCCTGAACAATATTTGTTGTGAATATGACGTGCATCTGTTCAGGAGTTCTTCAGTTTGAATGCCATTAACGCACAACTATTTTGTATGGGGAGGCCGTTGCTTTTTATAAAGATAAGGGATAACTAAATTAAAAATTTGAAACCTCTATCGTTGTTTGTTTTCTACTATGAGTATATGTGGGCAAAATTGACTTCTTTTCAGTATTACTGTGTAAATATAGGAGTATTTGGAGGTCTGACTGCTTGAGATAAATAATTACTAGTTAATATTTAAGAAATCATCAGTTACAAGTAAGTATTTTTGTATGAGGTGAATGGCAAGTCCCTGTATTATTGTGTGGTAGCACTAAGTTCGTAACGGGGATAGGGCGCGCCACGGCCTGTTAGTTCTAGTACGGCCTTGCGTTCTACTGTATGCGGATGATGCAGTCCTTGTATCTGATTCAGCAGTGGAATTGCAAATGATGCTCTCTAGATTGAACGAAGCTTTGAAAGGTAATAATTTGAAGTTGAATGCAAGAAAGACGAAAGTTTTGATTTTTGAAAGAGATGATGAAAATATGAATTATGAATTTAAAATTAATGGAATGAATGTTGATGTTGTAAATGAGTTTGTATATTTGGGAAGTAAGTTTGAAAAAGATGGAAGAATGGCCGGTGAATTTGAAAGAAGAATAATGAAAGGCAGGTGTGTACTGGGTGCGACCGCTTGCATCGCCAGGAACCAAAATCTCTCAAAAAATGTTAGATTGGCGGTGCACGGTGGTATACTAGTGCCAACCTTGATGTATGGAAGTGAAGCCTGGACGGTGAGTGAAAGGGAAATTAGTAAAGTCCATACAGTAGAAATGGACTATCTAAGAAGTATGATTGGGAAAAAACGAAGTGACAGGGTGAGGAATGATTTTGTAAGAGAAGAATGTTGTGTAAGGGAAAGTGTGAAAGTGAAGATTAAAAGAAGTATGTTAAGATGGTTCGGGCATTTGGAGAGAATGAGTGATGAAAGATTGACGAAGAAAGTATATGTTGCTAGAATAGATGGATGTCGTGGTAGAGGAAGACCGAGAAAAGTATGGAAGGATCAAATCTCTGAAATAGCGAATGAATGGGATATCCAGAGTCATAATAAAAGGAGGACTTGTATGAAAAAGGTTATGACTCTGGATGAAATGAAAGAAGTATACAAGGACAGGAAGAAGTGGCGGCTAATCTGCAATGTTGATTTCTAATGTTGGTGTATTCATTTGCTACATTTTTTGCATAGGAAATTTTTGACTTTTTTTGTATAGATTTCTTTGTAAGGTTTTGTTCTTTTTTATATTTAAATGTAATTTATTATTCATATTCCTTGACTTATAGGTTGGTATGAGGCTGACCACCCATACTGTAAAAAATGGTTCACTTTGCCAATGTCACCCCTGTTTCAGGGAAGGTCGGCAAAAGTTGTGGGGCTTATGTTCATTTGAGGTTTGGATTTTATTTGTAAGTACACTTTCAGCATTTGTAAGCGCGAACTACACTTGGTTTGTGGGCATACATCTGAGAGCTTTAAATGAATATATCCTTGCAACTTAGATTATAGATTATTATAGATATAGTGTGGGGCTAATTAAAAACATAATTGCGTACTCAAATATAAAAATGTATGGAAGATACTGTTACGAGGGTATGGTAGTATTGGTGCATACGTGATTCTAATCACGCTGGTGGAACAACGCTCTGGTATAGAATCATCCTCTATGTCGAGAAATCGAGAAACGTCCGTATGAACGCATCAATTGTGTGCAGGCCAGGTCGATTGAAACATTGAGCCGTAAAGTCGATAAGCTAAGAGCTGGAAAAGTGATCAATACATTTAAAACCGACATAGTATGTAGTTTGTTAGTGTGTAACTCGAATAGTATCGAACAGCTAGTATAGTGATTATATAGATGATAGTAGACTGGTCTGGTACAACCCACTATAGAATAATCTATAACAAGCAATAATGGTCCCTTTCGTACCTATATAAATGAGCCGCAATGGTACAGAGGAGGAAAGTCGATTGAAACATTGAGCCGTGAAGTCATTACATTGTGTAAAAAAAATATTTAAAAAATTGCAGTTTGATTAAAAAAACCCAAATAAAATCATAACAATACAACGGCAACCCTAGTGCGTGATTAAGTTTGCATAGGTTTTTTACTTTTAACGCGATCGAGGGGAATTCACACAATATTTTATACTAGACTTACTGATTCTTTGTCGCAGAAGTGACACTAAGATCATCAATGTTTATGAATGAAGTTGGTGGTAAGAATAGTAGGTACCTACCCACTGTAACTGTAACGCTATCACCGCTACTAGGGTTGGCCACAACCTCAGCAGTCGCCTTTCTCACAAAACCTACACTCTTAAAATATTATCAAAAACAAAAACAGCTTCTTCAAGTTGAGAATATCACTTTTGAGACCAATTTCCTTATTGCTTCGATACGCATTGATAATGCCTACTTTTTATGTACTTACATTATTCTCTATTCATAAATGAACTATAAAATATAATAAATGTTCATTGCCGTATAATGGTACCAACACCTGCATTATACATACGTAGACATTATAAATCAATGATGCAACTTCACTATCGCCAGTATAAACGTGTTTGAACTCCACCAAGGCATTGTAATAAAACATGTCAGGAATTAAAACAGCGTCTCTATGCAGTGTTTTAATTTCCATACTGTTCGGTTAAACGCTAGGTCGACTTTTATACTTGGGATACCTACAGTATCCGGGATTTACAGCCTAATCCTCTCACTGATCAGCCGTGAGAGAAAGTGTGTCTCGGCAATAAATCACTTTTGTGAATTATTAGGGTCCGTAGTTCAGTGGTAACACTTCGGACTCTGAATGGAAGGTTGTGGGTTCGAATCCCGGCGGAGCACAAAAATATACCATTTGTATTTTGAAATTTGCTCTTCGCTGGGTTGAAAAATTCATAAACCTTTACCAATGACCGGTCACCAAAGGTCCAAGGCGCTTTGTAGCGACGACGACCAAGCTCGTAAAAAGGTCGATAGCTCAATAGGTGGAATGCTTGCATTCCATGCCGAAAGCAAGGGTTCGATCTCAAGGTTTACTCAGCCTTCACAAGAAATGAGCGGGAGCTGGGAAACCCCTACTTCAACTGAAAGTGGTTGATGTGAGGCTGGCCCCCTTAACCGTAAAAATAAATAGTGGCTTAGTTGTGTAGTTGCGTTGTGTCCATATTTTTACTCTCCCTTTTCTCGAAGCCATCACCATTCTATTAAACTCTTCTAGGAATTAAAACAAGTCCAGAAATGACTGGGACATAAGTTTATAATACAACGAATTGTTTTTAAATGACAATCCAATAATATTGCAACTTAGATGATAGATTTACCAACAGGATATATTTATACGGAGGCATAAATTCTTTCATCCCTTTTTTTAAGAAAACCTGTTCAGGAGACTTCCTAGATTTCAGAGACTCTAGGGGTTTATGACACTTTTTTTAGTGCCGCAGAGGTGTTTACGAGTTTGGACGTCGCTACAAAGCGCCAACACTCAAGCAAGACCGAGTTGCTAGCCGCCAACGTTACAGATCAACCGCCATTTCTTTCTGTGTCCTTACATCTAAAATCTAAATCTAAGTTGTAAAGATATGTATCATTTGAGATTCACATGAAATGCATTCTCACAAGCAGACACGCAAAATTTCGCGCTCACACATGCCGCATGTGGACCTTCAATATAAAAACCCAATCTCAAATGAACAAAAGCCCTGCAACTCTTGCCCACCTTCCCTGAAACAGGGGTGTCATTGGCAAAGTGAACCATTTTCTACAGTATGGGTGGTCAGCCTCATACCAACTTATAAGTCAAGGAATACTTCTTTCATTTCATCCAGTCATAACCTTCTTCATACAACCGTCTCCTTTTATTATGACTCTGGATATTCCATTGATTCGCCATTTCAGAAGTAAAGAAGCCGACGGAAATCGGGTTATTGTAGCCACTGGTGGGTACCTACAGATTAGAGGCTGATAAAAGCTGCGTTAGCATGTTGAAGCGACAGCACATCACGCGACAAGGCGCCGTCTCCTACGACGAGACTAATCTATAATTCAGAGTGGAGCCGTACTCACTTCAGCAAGGATAATAAATACTAAACAATGCATGTATTCACCGACACCGCCAAGACTTAGCCGCGTAGTGTGCGTCACACTCAAGTTTAGATCGGATCAAGTGTTTGTGAATACCGCGGTATCCCCGAAGGGTTTCGCATGTGGCGGGTGGAACATATGTATTTTAATAGGTTACCACCACTTTCAGTTGAAGTGGAAGTTTCCCAGCTCCCGAGAGGGCTGGTACTCATTTCTTGTGAAGACTGAGTAAACCTAGCCGGTATTTTATTTTGGGGTTTGAAATAAACACCGAAACGGGAAATCATTTCTGATATCCTCGGTGGGGATCCAGCCCTTGCTCTCGGTATGGAATGCAAGCATTCTACGAAATGAGCTATCGACCGGAATTTTTACGAGTTTGGTCGTCGCTACAAAGCGCCAATTCTCAAGCAAGATCCAGTCGCTGTAAGACTGGATGTTAATTTGAGGTTTGGATTCAATTTGCAAGTACACATTCAGCATTCGTAAACGCGAACTACACATGTTTGTTTGTGGCCATGCATTTGATATGAGTTTTAAATGTTAATTTATCTTTGCAACTAAGTAAATAATAGATTATAGAACTGATGCAAGACTTGAGTATTGTTGATGAATATTTTGAGTTTCAAAGGAGGTTGATGGAAAACCTAAATATGCCGGTGCTTCGCTTAAGTATTGTCCATGAATACGTTCACAGCTTCCATACATCCCTATAGCCTAGTCTGGCAGGCTATAATTAAAACGAGGATGTAGTAGGCACGCAGTAAATGGAGCGAGCGAGATTGTCTATGAATAATCTGCGCTGTATTTTGGAATACGCAAGTGTAGGGGGCTATGGCCGTTTATGACTGAAGCTGCAGTAAACATTCTAGTGTGTGTTCTTATCGCGGATGCCAATGAGGAAACGCGCGTTGTGTTTATGCAATATATATAATATAATCATATAATAATATATAATAATAATAATATAATCTAAGTTGCAAGGATATATTCATTTAAAGCTCTCAGATGTATGCCCACAAACCAACAAGTGTAGTTCGCGCTTACAAATGCTGAATGTGTACTTACAAATAAAATCCAAACCTCAAATGAACATAAGCCCCACAACTTTTGCCGACCTTCCCTGAAACAGGGGTGACATTGGCAAAGTGAACCATTTTTTACAGTATGGGTGGTCAGCCTCATACCAACCTATAAGTCAAGGAATATGAATAATAAATTACATTTAAATATAAAAAAGAACAAAACCTTACAAAGAAATCTATACAAAAAAAGTCAAAAATTTCCTATGCAAAAAATGTAGCAAATGAATACACCAACATTAGAAATCAACATTGCAGATTAGCCGCCACTTCTTCCTGTCCTTGCATACTTCTTTCATTTCATCCAGAGTCATAACCTTTTTCATACAAGTCCTCCTTTTATTATGACTCTGGATATCCCAGTCATTCGCTATTTCAGAGATTTGATCCTTCCATACTTTTCTCGGTCTTCCTCTACCACGACATCCATCTATTCTAGCAACATATACTTTCTTCGTCAATCTTTCATCACTCATTCTCTCCAAATGCCCGAACCATCTTAACATACTTCTTTTAATCTTCACTTTCACACTTTCCCTTACACCACATTCTTCTCTTACAAAATCATGCAAGTATGCAAGCTTTGTGATAAACCGACATTTGATCATATTGTTGCGAACTTCGAGTACAGGCGCTCGTACACATATAGGTACATCAAAATGACTACACACACCAATGCACGTAGTATAGAATCATCTAGTATGCCCTGGAAGATGGTTTGGGCATATGGAGAGAATGAATGAGGAGAGACTGACGAAGAAAGTATACGTTGCAAGAATAGATGGATGTCGTGGCAGCGGAAGACTGAGAAAGGTATGGATGGACCAAATATCCGAAATTGCAAATGAATGGAATATCCAGAGTCATAATAAAAGAAGAGCCTGTATGAAAAAGGTTATGACTCTGGAGGAAATGAAAGAAGTATGTACGTTTAAGGACAGAAAGAAATGGCGATTGATCTGTAATGTTGGCGGTTTGGGTTTATTCACTTGAAATTTGTTTTAGTTTTGATGGCCATAGATAAGTATTATTATTTATTGATTAAAAAATGTAATTTGTCGTGTATGTTCCTTGACTTATAGGTTGGTATGCGGCTGACCACCCATGCTGTAAAAATGGTTCACTTTCCCAATGTCACCCATGGTTCAGGGAAGGACGGCAAGAGTTGCAGGGCTTATGTTCATTTGAGATTGGGTTTTTATATTGTAGGTCCACATGCGGCATGTGTTAGCGCGAAATTATACATGTCTGCTTGTGGGAATTTTTATTTAAGAAGAATAAACGGCTATATAGCCTTTTACAACATTGCGATAAATATAAATATGTAGGTACATAAGTAGGTACTGTATCTATAGGTATAAAACTAATATCTTAAAATATAACACAAATAAATGACACATAAATAATATACAAAGATGTAAATATACGATGGTTATAAAGCAATAGAACTAACAATTTAAAAATAATAACAATAAACTTTAAAAATAATAATGCAAAAACCATAAACCAGTGTAAGCAATTGTTGTATACAAAAATTGTTGTAATAACAACAAATCTTCATTATTTGATCAGGGTTGTCACAAACATAATATACTAAATCAGGTGTAAAATTTGCTAAAATTAATAGAATAAACAAAAGATCATTTAAAATTTCAAGGATTTTTTTATAAAAAAATTTCATACAATGCAATACAACATACAATTTACAATGTGTTGTGCAAAGAAAGAAAGAAGATGTGAAACTAAAGGTACAAAAAAAAAATGTGTTGAGATGGCTTGGGCCTGTGGAAAGAATGGATGATGAGAGACCGACAAAATGCGGATACCTACATACTATTTTTTTTTTTTTTAAATGTATAGAATCCCGTGGAGAAAATATCAACCTCCAGCTTGTTCGCCTCCCTGGGCAGTCGCTGAAAAGGCGAGTAATACTGGTAGTTCACGGCACAGTCTGCCACATCAAAAGTATCCACGTTACGCGTGTTCCTTATTGGGACACGGAAATTAATTTTTGATAGGAGTTGGGGCGCGTCGGTCAAGCCATTAATGAGTTTGTATAGAAAAACCATGTCAGCAGCACTTCTCCGAGCCGAGAGCGGTGCAAGTTTATACGATTCTCGGAGTTGGTTATAATTGATATCCGAGATGGGTATTCCGAGTTTGAAGTTGATAAAGCGAAGTAGTTTGTTTTGTACCTTTTCTATACTACGTATATGTACCTGGTAGTGAGGAGACCACAACACGGAGTTATACTCCAGCAATGGCCTCACCAAACTTGTAAAAATATAAATAAAGGTGTGCACGTTATAAAATTTTTCACACAGTCGTAAGGAAAATCCTAATGTTCTGAGTGCCCTATCCACAGTTGCCTTTATGTGTGGTACAAATGTTAATCCCGCGTCCAACAATACTCCCAAATCTTTGATTTGCGCAACCGACATAAGCTGTGTACCATCAATCGAGTAAGGGTACACCGTGGGATTCTTAATTTTGTGGAAACGCATTACTTGACATTTTTCTATGTTTAAAGTTAAATCATTCTTCACACACCAGTCATAAAGCACGTCAATATTTCTTTGTAATATCTCGCAGTCACCAATACAGTTAACCACTCTGTAAATTTTCAAGTCATCAGCAAACATGACAAATCTCACCCCGTCAAACCCGCTCAGGAAATCATTGACAAATATATTAAACAAAATGGGTCCGAGATGTGAGCCCTGCGGCACACCGCTCTTCGCCAAAAAAGGAGATGAAACAACGCCCGACACACAAACCCTAAGTTCCCTTTCAGCAAGATAGCTCGAAAACCACGCAAGGAGTGCACCATCAATACCAAGAGAAAGAAGCTTTGCCAACAATATTGTATGGGAGACGCGGTCAAACGCCTTGGAGTAGTCTGTATATACACAGTCCGTCTGACTCCTGGTAACAAAAGCATCCATGATATCACAATGAAATTCCAAAAGGTTTGTCAAGGTCGATCGGTTTTGCATAAAACCATGCTGTTGGTCCGATATAACGAGTGCTAAGTCACTCTTAATCTTACTGAGAAGAATACATTCGAACAACTTCGGTATGCAGGATTGTATACATATTGGGCGATAGCTAGTGACATCAGATTTATCTCCCTTTTTGAAAATTGGAAGAATGTTGCCAGATTTCCAAGCTGTTGGAAAAATTCCCGATTCAATAGATTTATTAAATATTTTTTGTAAAATCCAACACATAACATTTGAACAATTCTTAATAAAAACAGGCGGCAGTTGATCAGGACCTGCAGATTTATTAGTATCCAGCGAATCAATACCACGCTGCACGTCCGACACGGAAAATATCACACGCGCGATATGAACTCGATCAGTCAGCGGGAGCGCCGGAGTGTTGACACCCATGAGAACGTCCTCGTAGATTGACA
Source organism: Agapetus fuscipes (assembly GCA_951799405.1). Taxonomy (NCBI): domain Eukaryota; kingdom Metazoa; phylum Arthropoda; class Insecta; order Trichoptera; family Glossosomatidae; genus Agapetus; species Agapetus fuscipes. The sequence goes on from OX637336.1 coordinate 3,371,643, forward strand.
GGAAATATTTTCTAAATAAGTCCACTACATCACTCACGCTATTGGCAGACCTGTCATTGAAATACATTATTTTCGGGTAATCGCTATGATCGTCTTTTAAAGATTTGGCAAGTTTATACAAATTCACGGAGGTTCCTGGTAACTGACTCTCTATGTTTCTATAAAATTCACGTTTTAGCGCTGCTGAAAGCACCTGGCACTCCTTTCTTACCCTACTGAATGCTTCGTAGTCACTGGGGTCCCCAGTTGCCTTATACTGGGCATGCAATCTTTTTTTCAAACTAATCTTATCAACAAGTTCGCGTGTGAACCATTTGGGGTAGTTCCCCCATGGTGGCCGTTTGATAGGCACAAAATCGTGAACGGAACTATTTATAACGTTGTAAAATTGTGACACAATTTCATTTACGTCGGTATTTGTATCAAGGAAAGACCAATCAACCTCATTAAGATGGTTATTTATGACGTCGTAGTCACAAGTTTTGAAGTTTTTTGTAATTCTTTCCGGCAAGGACTCCCTTTCATAATTCACAATAAAATCTATCTCTAATGGGGGGTGATGGGCATCAGCCGGCAGGATGATCTCCGCGGCTGTGGAAACATTAAGACCATCAATATCTGTAAATATTAAGTCCAGTAATCGGTTTAAACTGTTACGTACCAGATTACACTGAACCAAACCAAGGAACGAGGACATGTTTTTAATTTCGGCGGTACACTCATCATCTATCACCGCATTGGCCTCACACTCACACCATTTGGCACCCGGCAAATTGTAGTCCCCAGCAACCAAGATTTTAGCGTCTGGATATTTAAAACGGATTCTTTCCATATCTTTACAATGATTGGAGTAGGATTCAGAGTCTGAACCTGGCGGAATATATACGCAAGCCACAATTAAAATTCCAATCGGGAGAATGATTTTAACAAATATTTGCTCCAATGAAGTGTTCAGACATTTTATTATACAGGACCTGAACCTTTTGGCAACGCAGATCATAACACCTCCTCCCCTGGACTTGCCACTATCTTTACGATCACGATCTCTCCTATACACACAGTAACGGTCAAAACCAAGCTCTCCGTCACGCACACCTTCATTCAACCAGGTTTCTGTAAAAAACAATATATCATATGAAGTTAAAGATGCACTAATAGATAATTCAGATAGTTTTGTGTTTACTCCACGGACGTTCTGATAGTAGGCAGTTGCGCCGATTCTCCTGGTAAGTTTTTTCGGAGCTTTACAATCTTTGGAATTGAATCGAAAAATTTCACCGTCAGCTCCTCCTCACCAGCCATTCGCCTCTCCTCGACTTCATTCCATAGACCCCGTAGATGTTCCCTCTGTGAGAGAGTCAGATCAGCTTTAGCTCGCACACCATCGCCAAGAAGCCTATTATTACGCAGCACATATCTGGCCTCCGAAGAATCAGCAAAGGAAACTTTAACAGGCCTTACTTTATCAGCCGCCACTCTTCCAACTCTGGATACCTTGATACAATCCGTTTTGACTTCATCGAATTTACTGACGATATTCATGACAGTGTTGCGGTCATCATTCAGTCGCTGCACCTGGGTAGAGGCCGCGCTTTCTGGAATATTCATCAACATTACATTCTTAGATTTTTCACGTCGTTCCTCGAGTTCGCTAATCGCATCGAAGATAGAATTATGCTTTGAGTCCTCCGACTCGCCCATTGAAATGGGCTTACTCTTGAATGTCTGCAATTCCCCTTCCATTTTGCCGGTTAAAACTCCAATCAGGGACATCGTTCTTGCCAGTCCCGCCGTCGTGGGTAGCAATTTAGAAGTCAACTCCTTAACTGCCTTCACTGCAGAATTATTGCCATTTATTAGCGCCAGTTGCATGGTATTCAAAAGGTTTGATGCCTCCGTTATTAGTTGAACAACGTTTGATTCCATTGTTAAAAATCGTTGGACAAGAGGAAAAAAAAGAAGTTACTTGTAATTATAATATATATTTTTTTTTCTCACGGGTTATTTAAGTTTTATATTATTTAAGTATAATATTATTGTTTTATGTCACAGGTACAATTTATTTGATAATTGTGTTTATTTTTATTTATCCCAATTGCAGTGACAGCCCTGCTACAAAGTCTTCAGCAATAATATAAGCAATTATGTTTATTGGCTGCAATTTATTGGACAGATTTGCAAAAATAGTCCTTATTGATATTACAAGCGATGAAACATTTATTTTTAATTTGAAAAAAAAACACATAAGCAGCAGTCAGAGAGAACCGCGAACAATTTGTGATAAAAAATTGAGTTAGCTTTACACTGTAAACACCAATACACTTCACGCAATTCAGTTATTACAGATATTTATAATTATTTATTAGCAAGCAAAAATTTGGAGTGCACTACTTATGATATCATTCAAGTAAAAAAAAGCATGAAAAGGAAATGCATTTAATATAAATCTTAAATGATATATATCTTTGCAGCTTAGATTAGATTAGATACTTATAAATGAATGTAATAAAAACTCTTCCGTTGCTATGCATTAACTGTGTACATTCTCCATTTCCATAATCTACATCTTCTTCTTCTTGTTCCTCTTCACTGAAAATCGGCGATAATCTATTATCTATTTTATTAATTTATCTACCTTACTACTACCATCATGGATCATACTGGACTGTCCTACACGCACTATTGTACCTGTACTGACGCACGTAGGTACTTCAAGTTTGTAACAATATTATTGTTTGCAAATGGTGTTCTTCTTGCTCCGATATTTCTCAAGTTTGTCTCAGCAGGTCGGGGAACACGTCCATCGGGCAACACATTTTAAAATAGAAAAATATCGAATGGCAAGACGAGCAGCCGATTGCCACTATCGATTTTATAGCTTTGCTTCTCTTCACAATTGGGTCGCCATCAAAGTTAAATGCATTTCCGCAAGCCTAGTACAAAACATTGCGTAAATACTCAATCATAAATGAATGGAAGGTACAACTAGCGAGTGTTTTAGTTTGCATACATCTTTTTCTGTTAACGCGACGGTTGAGTACATTTACTAATAACATCTTTGGACTAGGAATTATTTTAACGAAAATAGACATGTATATCTGTTTCAACTTGCTTACGAAAATGGTCATTAGTAAGAAAGAGAAGGAAGAACTTCACAGTTGCATTTCCATATTATGTAAGTACAAAAAACTCGGCAGAATGACAAAAAAAATCTTGAATGTTGGTACCAAAGGCTGCCGACTTGACCGGAAATAGCAAGAGTTGACAGATATAATGTGATCGCTAAAATTGGTGTCAATATTTCATATTTTCAAGGTGTATATTCATATTTTAATTTAATCACTCATCTCATTATAACTATTGTGGTGATTGTGCGTAATTTTTGTAATTGTTGCCGGCCACACCACTGCAACGTTTGACTCTCCGCTCTGTTGTTACTCAATGGTTTGAGTATTTACGCGATATTTTATACTCGGAGTACAGTTTTCACGACTGCACTTTCGTCGCTACCATGGGGATTTGTATATTTTTGGCTCCATGCCAAATATCCTATTAAAGGTACACTGGAAACCCGACTACATATTTTTGTTTTCCATTCGCTATTTCATCTACAAATGCATGCAACCTTTTCGCACTTACCTTAGTAACACATTTTCTATTTTCCTTTTATAATGAGCCTAGCAGCAACTCTAGAGACAAAAAAATGTGACATCACACAGCCGGGTTACTAAAGAAAGAGTAAACTAATATTTTAAGATTTATCTCTAAGAATCCTTGTCGCAAAGACCTGTGACGTTTGCCCGCCGAAATTTCATTATTTGGTTTTTTTACGAACTTGAAATAAAAGTAAATTTTCACGCACTTCCGCTAGCCGCGATTATAATTTACAAATAGTGTTTTGATATGATTGTGGTATAGGTACTTAGTTAATGTTTGATAAGAAGTATTACGTTGTACGAGTATACAGTAAGTAGGTACCTACTGTAATTATTTACCTAATTTTTTTCAGAATTTCAATATGCAATAAAAAGTAAGACTACAAAAATCTTCATTTCGCGAAAACAAAACGCCTTAAATATACAAACAATAATATAATGTAATCTAAATTGCAAAGATATGAAACATTAAGGATTCAAATTATATGCATTATTATAAGTTCGCGCTTAAACATGCAGCAAGCGGAATTACAATATAAAAACCAAAATCTCCAATGAACTCTTGCATCTCACCCTGCAACTCTTGCTGACCTTCCCTGAAACACGGGTGACATTGGCAAAGTGGACCATTTTCTACAGCATGGGTGGTCACCCGCAAATATAAGTGATGGAACATAAATAAATAAAGGAACATAATAAAAATAAAAAAAACAAATTTTAGGTTTTCACGATCGGCGGTAAATGTTGCCGCTGAAAGGTTACTTACGGGATCAGAACCCGTAGTACGAGTTTTTTCACAATACTCGCCAGAGGTGCTTTTCAAGTTCACATACATTTTTCTCGAATACTCAATACTTCGAGTATTGTGAAAAAACTCGTACTACGGGTACCTACTGCTGCCGAGGTCTATCAAAGCTGCTACTTATAAAGTAATAATAGCATTCATATAAAAGTATTCATGTCCATCAGACTGCATGTGAGAATAGTTGATTAAACGCCGACAAGTGCACCTCCTCACTGGTTAATTAGTTGACTTAAAGACAGGCGCCTACAGGGTTCAATCCCAATCATACCAATGCATCTGCACACTAGAATCTATCTATCCATAATCTAAGTGGCAAGGATATACATTAACATTCAAAGCTCACATCAAATGCATGCCAAATACACGCTTACAAATGCTGAATGTGTACTTACAAATTAAAATCCGAACCTCAAATGAACATAAGCCCTGCAACTTTTGCCGACCTTCCCTGGAGCATTGGCAAAGTGTTTTTTTTTTTACAGTTTGGGTGGTCAGCCTCATACCAATCTATAAGTCAAAGAAACACCGTATCACTTAATGATTTGATTCAACTTTTTCAACCAAAACCTTTAAAGGCATGCTATGGATTTGCACAATATGTAGACGAAAATGAAACTACATACTAAACAATCATAATTATTTACTTTTTTTAAGGTTAGGTTCAGTTTTGATCGGCCGGCGTTGATGCAAGCTGAAAGAGGACGTGAAAGTACCTAAGGACGGTGCAGTATGTCTAAAATCTAAATCTAAGCTGCAAAGAAATATATCATTTAAGATTCATATTAAACGCATTCCCACAAGCAGATTTATGTATAAGTTCAAGCTTAAACATGTCGCATGAGGACCTACAATATAAAACCCAATCTCAATTGAACATAAGCCCTGCAACTCTTGCCGACCTTCCCTGAAACAGGGGTGACATTGGCAAAGTGAACCATTTGTTTACAGTATGGGTGGTCAGCCTCATACCAACCTTTAAATCAAGGAATACAAACAATTAATTGCATCAATTATGTTGCACAGCAAAAAAAAACAGATACCAATGTGTTAATTCCAATTTAGAGCTACGGCATCTAAAGTAAAAACCGACAAAATTATCTCCGATCTTAAAATGCCTATATTATTATCCTTTGCCAATTTATTTCAATATTAAAGTAATTACAATTTACTTTAGATTTGTTTAGCTAATAATGATGTTTGGAAGTATTTTTTTCACCGGATAAGATTCAACAATATTTTTAGAAAACATCTGTTTTTCCTTGCTACACTTTTCATTACACTTTTTTTGCACTTTTAATCGCAAAAAGAAGCTGTTAAACGATCCCGGCACATTTCTTAGTATAAACTTGATGAAACCACCCACGGAGTTTGAGATTAAAAATATCCTATGTGTATTTTTTTAAATAACAATTCAGCATACAATATTGCTTTCCTTCAAGACGTCATTCCTTCCAAGACGTTGATGTGGTTCGGCCAATCAAAGCCAGCAGCATTGGCTGGGTCACATCCAGTAAACGGACCATCGGAGCCTGGAAAATATGGTTATGCTGACGATGTTAAGATAGTTTGGTCATGTGGAGAGAATGAATGAGGAAAGACTGACGAAGAAAGTATATGTTGCAAGAATAGATAGATGTCGTGGTAGCGGAAGACCGAGAAAGGTATGGATGGACCAAATTCCTGAAATAGCGAATGAATGGGATATCCAGAGTCAGAATAAAAGGAGAGCTTGTATGAAAAAGGTTATGACTGGATGAAATGAAAAAAGTATGCAAGGACCGAAAAATGGCGGTTGATTTGTAATGATGGCGGTTGAGGCTTTCAAAATTTCAATTCTCATTTTTTATAGAATAAATAATTGTTTTTATTGCTTGATTTAAAGGTTGGTATGAGGCTGACCACCCATACTGTAAAAGATGGTTCACTTTGCCAATGTCACCCCTGTTTCACGGAAGGTCGGCAAGAGCTGCAGGGCTTATGTTCATTTGATATTGGGTTTTATATTGTTACGAAATTAGGGTTCAATTGTCTTTCCAAATTAAAAATACACAGGTCTCCTTTAAAACTTATTTATTTTACACTGTTACAATATTTATTTTCACACTACTTTCTCGATTATTCTACTTGGTTTCGGTTCACTGATCAGATGGCTTCGATGTGTTTGCTAGTCGCTATGATACTGCCCCGCTCTGCAGGCCATTCGCACCTTTATACTCTTCAGAGCAGTATGATCCAGAACTAAAGTCGCCAGACGGTTCCAGAGTAATTATTACTTCTCGATGTTTCACGTACTACCTAGACACAACCAAAATCCTACCTACCAATGCAATACAGTATTCCTATAATTATAACAAGTACCTACTTAGCCTAGAGAATTCTACACTTATACACAATTATCGATCCTACCTACCTATACCTATGAGGACTCTTATAACTATAACTACCCATACTTATTTCAATATTTATATTTACATAACACTACCCCCCACCTAGACTGTTTCGTCCCGGAACAGTCTTGACTCTGTGTAGGTAGGGGCATGCTGATCCACGTCGACACCCTGTGGTCAGGAAGAAGTGGCAGTCCACGGATTTCTCCCCACTGGCTCTCGGCTGCGCTTGCTCGCAGCACACCATGACGCTGATGCCGACTCCCGAGAACACTGCTTCAATCATACTCCGGATTATCCGCCAGTCTCGATTAGCGCGGCCGCCACCCATCTTCGGTATTGCCAGACGCGCCTGCTGATCCTCCAACATGTAGTCACGCAGCTCAACAAGGCCGTCCCACAATGCCTTGTAGTCCTCTTCCAGGTTGCTGGAATCCGGGACAACCAGGCAGTATGCTTGTTGACGCCCCTTCGGTAGTCTCAGAGCTCTTCCTTGCGGGCTGCTCGAGGGTTGCGGTTCTCCGAATTTGTATCGGAAGACCCGTGCAATTCCTCTAGACATATCTAGATCTTCCGGTACACTGCATGCCAGTGTGTGGTCCCCAGTGACCTCAAATAAGTCCTTGTGGACTTCTGTGGTCACCCCATGGCGAATCTTCTGTCCCTCTTGCACCTTGCTCCAGAACGTCTCAAACAGGGGCGCTTCTTTGGATGCGACGCATTTTTGTACTCTCTGGGCGGGCTGGTCATTGTTTGACCACTTTGCTCTTTGAGTTGGCCGGTGGTTATCCTTCATTCGAGCTCCCGCCTCCTTGGTGTTGCTGTTCTTGGACTCCAGGTTGGCGATGGTGTCCTTCGTCCTGGGCCCCTGCCCAGCTTCCAGCTGCTGGAGCTTAGTCTTAAGCCCCTTGTTCTGTCTCTCCAGGCTCAGCACAGTCTCGTGCAACTCGTCCCTCTCGGCCTCCGCTGTTCGCCGGACCCTTTCACTGCTGGCCAAGTTCTTCGTCAGCTGCCTGTTCTCCGTCTCCATGACTTTGACCTTTCTCTCGGCATCCTGGAGCTGTTTCCTCAGCCGTTTGTTCATCTCCATGGTGGTCTCTACATCCTTGCGGTCGTCTTCCAATTTCTCCGGTCCTTGAGACTTTGGGCACCTCGCGCTCAGGTGTCCTTGCTGGCCACACGTCCAGCAGTGCGCCTTCTGTCTCGTTGGCTCAAGTTGCTGCAGCACTTTTTCTATTAACTCCTCGGTTGTTGGTAGCTTGACCTCCTCTGCCTCGACTGCACGAACCCTGGCGTGGCCCCTAATGGACTGTTTGACAGCCTCAAACTCGAGAGCTTGGCTGAGCGCCTCGTTCAAAGCCTTGGGATGGGCCAGTTTTACGGCTTGTTGCGTCTCCCATTCCCGCAATCCATTTAGGAACTTGTCCACTGCCAAGCTCTCACAGATGTCGTCGGAGGCTGTCGGGTAAGCGTCTCGTACCAGGCGGGCGATGTCCATTTCAAACTCCTGGAGGCTCTCGTTGGGCTTCTGCACCCTTGTGTTCAGCTGTGACTTGTACAGCTGCTCCAGGCACTTGTGGCCATAGCGCATATCCAAGCGCTGCTTCAGCTGCCCAAAGTCACCACGGTTGTCCAGGGGTATGGCCTGCAGAACCCTGAGAGCGTCTCCTCGGAGCGACAGGCTGAGAACCGAAGCCTTCTTCTGCTGGCTCCAGGCTCCCATCATGGCAGCCGTCTCAAAGAGGGTCAAGTATTCCTCCCACGACGTCTTCCCGTCGAAGGTTGGGAGGTTGTGCTTGGTTAGGGAAGGGTCATCATCCCCTCTTGTGACCCTGGTTGGAGTTGAGCATCCCTGGTCGGTCTCGTCGTGAAGGCCGCCTTTGGGGGAGATTCTGGTGGACTCCATCTGGCACTTGTCAGCCAGCTCGGCACGCAGACGGTCCTCCAGGCTTGCCACACGGGCCTCAATCTCCGACATTGCTCGCGAGCTTTCTGCCACTTTCTTCTCCAGTGCCTCAGTCATCTCTTCCTTCAGGCTGGTCATGTTGCTGTTCATCTTTTCCTCCAGCCCCGTCACCTTCTCCTCCAGCCCGGTCAGGTTGGTGGTCATTTTCTCTTCCATGGTTGCCAGGTCCTCCTTCAGCCCGGTCAGGTTCTCCTGCAGGGTCTTGGAATTGTCAGCCATCTCCACTTTCAGGGTCTTGGCGTTGTCAGCCATCTCCCCTTTCAGCTTTTCCTCCATGGAAGTAAAGTTTCCGGTGATGCTGAGGTTTAGCTCGTCCAAGGCGCGGTCCCCTCCAGACGCCATGACAAAATATGCCGGGTCTTCGCCTGACTGTTCCAAGGCCTCTATGAGGCGTGCTTGTAAGGCCGCCTTTCCTCCTGAGGTCTCCAGGTCCCTCTCCAGAAGCTCATTTTTAAGCTCAGTGACTTTGAGGTCCTTGACGTTCACTTTCGTTGCCATTTTTTTTTAAATTTACGTCAAAACAAAAATATTTTCAAATTTATTTAATACAAGTTTTGAGTTTTATATATATAGCTGTTTTGAATACGTACTTTAGCAAAAATAATAATTTATCTGATTACACTGTGAGTAGGTACTGTCTTTTAATATTTATTTTTAATTCACCAATATTTTTTTACATAATAATGTCTGATAGTACATAATTATTTATTTCGTCTCAAGTCTTTCAAACACACAGGTAGGTACTTAATGTACATTCACACACTTGTAAACGAAGGGCAGTTATTCAAAAACTTTTTCTCGATGAATCTGGAACGTTCTTTTGTAATATTTTTCAAGATTTTTATTTATTTATTTTATTTTTTTAATCACACACAATAATAAAAAAACTATGGTCCAATTTGATGACTTTCTCAACGCGGTAAAATAGTCATTATGTTATGTCCAGAATTATGTCCAGAATTATGTTCCATATGATGTTCCAGAATTTATAAGCAACTTGCTTTTGCGTCTTTTCTTTTAACAAAAATTTATTTAAACACTTGTTTTCACAAAAGTCAGTTCACACAAAGTTCAATTTGAATAAAGTTCATTTTAACACTATTTAATTTATTTTATTTATTTTTAGACAGAAGATCTTAATTTTTCTTGACAATTCCGCACCTGACGCCAATTGTTACGAAATTAGGGTTCAATTGTCTTTCCAAATTAAAAATACACAGGTCTCCTTTAAAACTTATTTATTTTACACTGTTACAATATTTATTTTCACACTACTTTCTCGATTATTCTACTTGGTTTCGGTTCACTGATCAGATGATGGCTTCGATGTGTTTGCTAGTCGCTATGATACTGCCCCGCTCTGCAGGCCATTCGCACCTTTATACTCTTCAGAGCAGTATGATCCAGAACTAAAGTCGCCAGACGGTTCCAGAGTAATTATTACTTCTCGATGTTTCACGTACTACCTAGACACAACCAAAATCCTACCTACCAATGCAATACAGTATTCCTATAATTATAACAAGTACCTACTTAGCCTAGAGAATTCTACACTTATACACAATTATCGATCCTACCTACCTATACCTATGAGGACTCTTATAACTATAACTACCCATACTTATTTCAATATTTATATTTACATAACAATATTGTAGGTTCACATGCGGTATGTTTAAGCGCGAACTTAATCGTGTCTGCTTGTGGAAATACATTTAATATAAACCTTAAATGTAATGTATCTTTGCAACTTAGATTATAGGTGATTATAGATTATAATTATAGCCCTAGCATGAAAGCTCCTACTTATTTTTCTTGATTTAGATCTTTTTCGTTCTTACAACTTTCATTTCGGATGCTCTGAATAGTAGCGTAGAAGGAAAATAATACAAATTGGGATTATTTGTTAGAATGACTCTTGGCCAATTTTATTTTCTTGCGGTCGTAACTTGAAGTTGTGATTATTTTTTAAAGGAAACTTATGATTCAGTTGTAGATATATTGGTTGACTTGGCCCTACATCAAATAGGGAACAGGGATTCCCGACCACAATCAAACGGAAGTGGTCAAAGCGGGAAATATGGTGAAGAGATTTGAAGAACTGTTTGTATGTGGTGTAAATATTAAGGAGTTTGTGTTGTGATTAAAAAAAATATATCAAGGTTAAAAAAACGCAACTAATCTACACATATAGTGTAACTTCTTGCCTGCGTTATCCCCGAAGGGTCGCATGTGGCGATTCGGGACCTATTTATTTTTACGGGTAAGGGGGCCGGCCTCACACCAACCACTTTCAGTTGAAGTAGGGGTTTCCCAGCTCCCGGGGGGGCTGGTTCTCATTTCTTATGAAGGCGGAGTAATCCTTGAGATCGAACCCTTGTTCTCGGCGTGGAATGCAAGCATTCTACCAATTGAGCTATCGACCTTTTTACAAGCTTGGTCGTCGTCGCTACAAAGCGCCTATTCTCAAGCAAGACTCAGTTGCTGTAAAGCTGGATGGACCTTGCTGGTGTCATCAAGATGACACCACGCTCTGTGAATGCGGAGCCCAACAGTCCATGGATCATCTTCGGATCTGCCCGGCCTGCCCAACAAGCTGCTCACTGGCCGACCTAATGGAGAGTAATAGTGAAGCAGTGGATGTTGCCCGACACTGGGCATAAGTAGGGTAGCGTCTGACACGACGAAGAAGAAGAAGTTGAGTATCATAAAAAATAGATTATCGCCGATACAGAATGATACAACTTCAGTCAAACAAAGAAAATAAATTGAAACGTTTAACCACTTTGTTTCAACAATGTGTGAACACAAAAAGTTAGTTGCTTTATAATGCATTCAGAGCTTGACAATTAAGTCGAATGGAACCAAAGACGGCAATCTGGGATGTTTTCGTAAACGGGACAAATATATGTAAACATAGAGAATGTCATTTGTGGAGTTGTCAAACATTTATCTCATTTTCCCAAACAAATCCTAGATTGTCGCCTTTGATTCTAAACGACTCAATTCATCATTTTGTTACATTGCCGCGGACAGCGAGTGGCGAGTTTTTTTTCAAATAAAGGATGGGTCACCGTCAAACGTAAAAGTGAATGAACCCATCATCATCATCATCATCATCACCAACACCAACAAATCGGTGAATCACCAGGTGATTTCGGGGAGTGCCTAGCAGTGATCCAAAATATAAATACATACGGGGCTATTCTTAAGACATTTTAGTCGCCCGTTGAGCCCACGCTTTGAAAAACTAATGATGCCTTTGCTGAAAGTTCCATAGCCACCTACCGACTTTCGGTAATATTTGTATGAAGACAAATCAGCTGTTCACTTGCGGCCATCTTGGATTGACAGGTCTTCATACAAATGCATCATTAGTTTGTCAAAGCGTGGGCTCAACCGTCGACTAAAATGTCTAAGAATAGCACCGTTACGTTCTAACTCAACTATCCAGTTTACCAAAAACTTGTATCCGGTCCGGTCCGGTAGATAGCTCAGTTGGTAGAGTGCTTGCATTCCATGCAGTGAGCTCGGGTTCGAATCCCAACGAGGGTGTCAGAAATTATTTCCCGTTTCGGTGTTTATTTCAAGCCCTAAAATAAAATACCGGCAAGGTTTCCTCAACCTTCACAGAAAATGAGTACCAGCCCTCTCGGGAGTACTGTATCCTGCCGCCGTTCCGCTAGGGGTGGCCGGTACCTCCGCAGATGCGCCTCCACTTTTTTTCTGTCCTAACTAATCACTTCATTTCCTCAATATTCATCACCTTCTTCATACACTCTCTTCTCTTATTCTCACTCTGCAATTGTACTAACCCCTTACCTGTAAAAATAAATAGGTTCAACTCGCCACATGCGACTCATTCGGGAATAACGCGGCAAGAAGTTACACTACATGTGTAGCTTAGTTGTTGTGCGAGGATGCGGGACTCCGCCATTACAAGATTGGCACCAAGTCTGTCAAACAGACCTTTTCTCTATAGTACAAGCTACAATAAGAAAACATATTTTGTTTCACCTTCGTTCTTTATTACTCTCAGGAAAACTCGTGGATTCAAAATTAATTTTTAAACACAAAATATTTGGCAAATGACGCTGTTTTCGGCGGAATTCCTCCGCAACATACGCGCTTGTAAATTTACATAAACCTCCAGTGAATTAATTCCCGGCCCACTCTTTGGTGCGAGGATCATTTTTACTCTCAAGGTCAGAGTGGCTGCCACCCTTATAGACGGAACTGTTTTAGCGGTAAGATCCTGGAATGCTATGCGCAAATACAGTCGGAACCATTGAGTAAAAACATAGAGGAGCAGAAACTAACTTACTGCATTGATACATACACTAGCATTTGCATCAGTTCTGTCAAACGTTGCACCAATGTGTAGTCATACGAAATAAGGTCATTTTGTCCAAATCCATTTTGCGTTTTTGCATAAATTCATCAATTTTAGCGATTACAATATTTATAACGCGTGTTATCGTCAACTGGCGCCATTATTATTCGCAATAGTACGAACTTCTAGGAACATTTTCACATTCGCCCAAGTTTTTCTGTAGATACACATGGAAATGCAACTGTGAAGTTCTTTGTTCTCTTTCTTACTAATGACCATTTTCGTAAGTAAGTTGAAACAGATGTATACTGTCGGAACATTTTGAATTTCCCGTGGCTGCCCAACATCACAAATTGTCTTTGGGCTTACAAAGGAACAAGAAAGAAATATTATGTCGATAGCTAACAGATTTGGAAACAAGGGTCCATAGCAACCAAATAAGATACCCTAACTATGGCAGGCATACGTCACAATTCGCGTCATTATATTCAAACTAGGGGCGTTGCCCCTGGCTGCTACGCAGCCCAACCCCTTAACATTTGTGAAATGTGTATATTGCACATAGTTTCCTCGCGTTAAACTTCGTAGTATTAAAAAACATGTAAAATAAAAACACTCAGTTTTTGTAAAAGAACATTTACTTAGATTTGTTAGGCTTTGATAAAATAAATTTATGAAAATCCGCCATTACAAAAAAATACTGGGAATATCCCGCACTGTAAACGGTTATACCTTAATATAATAAATACATCGATAGTGTATGCAAATATTAAAATTTTTGACTCAAATGAACATAAGTGCAAAAAGAGTTGCACTTATGTTCATTTGAGTTGGGTGTTTATGTTGTAAGTCCACATGCAGCATGTGTAAGCGTGAACTTTTACGAGTCTGCTAGTGTACTTGTGTTATGTCACTGTGATTTTTGGTTAAAGTGCTGTTCTGTCACTGTGCTGTTTTGACACTGTGCTGATTTGTCACTGTGCTGTTTTGTCACTGTGCTGTTTTGTCACTGTGCTGTTTTTTCACTGTGCTGTTTTGTCACTGTGCTGTTTTGTTACCGTGTTGTTTTGTCACCGTGTTGTTGTGTCACTGTGCTGTTCTTTCACTGTGCTTTTTTGTCTCCGTGTTGTTTTGTCACTATGCTGTTTTGTCAACGTGCTGCTTTGTCACTGTGCTGTTTTGTTACTGTGGTGTTTTGTCACCGTGTAGTTTGGTCACTGTGGTGATTTGTCACTGTGTTGTTTTGTCACCGTCATTTTTGTCACTGTGCTGTTTTGTCACTGTGCTGTTATGTCACTGTGCTGTTTTGTCACCGTGATTTTTTGTCAATGTGCCGTTTTGTCACTGTGCTGTTATATCACTGTGCTGTTTTGTCACCGTGCTATTTTGTCACTGTGCTGTTATGTCACTGTGCTGTTTTCTCACCGTGCTTTTTTGTCAATATGCCGTTTTGTCACTGTGCTGTTATATCACTGTGCTGTTTTATCACCGTGCTGTTTTGTCACTGTGCTGTTATGTCACAGTGCTCTTTTGTCACCTTCCTGTTTTTTCACTGTTTGTTTTGTCCCCGTGCTTTTTTGTCATTGTGCTGTTTTGTTACTTTGTTGTTTGGTCATGTCTCGTTTTGTCACTATTTGCCTTGCAACTTAGATTACAGATTATAAAGAATAGAAATCAAAATAATTTCCTTATCTTATAGGTTGGTATGAGGCTGACCACCCATACTGTAAAAATGGTTCACTTTTCTAACGTCCCCCCTGTTTGAGGGAAGATGGGCAAGAGTTGCAGAGCTTATGTTCATTAGAGATTGTGTTTTTATGTTGTAAGGACACATGCAGCATGTGTAAGCGCGAACTTATAAGTGTGTGCTTGTATCTTTGCAACTTAGATTATAGAACTAAACAAAATAATTTCCTTGACTAAAAGGTTAGTATGTGGCTGACCACCCATACTGTAAGTAATGGTTCACCATCTAAATCTAATTCTAAATCTAAATCTAAGCTGCAAAGATATGTATCATTTGAGATTCATATTAAATGCATTCCCATAAGCAGACATGCATAATTTCGTGCTCACACATGCCGCATGTGGACCTACAATATAAAAAACCCAATCTCAAATTATTATAAGCCCTGCAACTCTTGCCGACCTTCCCTGAAGCAGGGGTGACATTGTCAAAGTGAACTATTTTTTACAGTATGGGTGGTCAGTCGCATACCAACCTATCAGTCAAGGTATGCAAATTTTATCTCTGTTTGAGGAAAAGTCGTGTTGTAAATACACATGCAGCATATGTAAGCGCGAACTTATACATGTCTGCTTGTAAGAATGCATGTAATATGAATCTCAAATGTTTTATATCTTTGCAACTTAGATTACAGATTTAAATCCATTTTTATTTTGTATATATATTTTTTTAATTTGCATGAAATAATAAAGAAAATATAAAACAAACTTTCACGTTTTGCCGCTAGATGTCAATTTATTTCCATACATTTTCAGTATGAAGAAACAGGTTTATTGAAAGAAGTTTTCATACATTTTTAAACACAAACGCGAAAGCTCGCAGCATTGTAGCATATATACAAAAATTAATTTTCCATAGATCAGGAATGTGTTTCCTCTATTGTGATGGCATTAATTTTGAAAATCGAAAATGTAAGCGAACGACGACGGTCTGGAGTAATATAATAAAGGATGGTTTTCAAATCAACCACACTGAGAACATAATGGCTTTCAATAAAAGACAATACATTTGTCATTTCTCATTATGTGCCCGAAATACCTGGTAGACCTTTTATTTGTCTTCCGACGGACGTCAGGAGTCCGGGATGGGAAGTCTCATCACCACGATAATTCTTACCTACCGAATATCGGTAATATTTGTATGAAGACCTGTCAATTTCTCTTCCTTTTCTTTCTTCTTTAACATTCATAACTTCATTCTTATCCGGGGTTTTCTTCTCTTTTTTCTTCTTTCTTTCCGTTATTTTTGTTTCTGTTATTAATTGAATTTATCTTTTACAACTTTCAATTTTAAACCTATTTGTGAGATTTTTTTTAGGATTAAGGCACTTCACGGTTAATGTATCCATTTCTCTAATTTCTATAATTGTGGGTGTGTATCTATTTTTTCTCCTCAATAAAATAAAAATAAATAAATAAATGTCCAATCAGCTGTTAACTCGCGGCCATCTTGTCTTCATACTAATCTGAACGATATTCGGTAGGTAGGATCTACCGTGGTGATGAGACTTCCAGCCCTGTCGTTGCATGCTTCTTCCATCTTCATGATTTTTCAGCATTTGTTTGAAATGTCATTATCGCATAACCCGATAAATCAATACAAGGAAAATCATAAATGGAGAGTAAATAATACAGACCCATGTACGTAATTCGCAGGCATGATTCTCACGGCAGATGAAATCAAAATAAAATATACCAATACGAGTTTGAAAAATTTGTTGAGCCAACATTAACTTGTAACTGTATCCATCCAAAATTCCGCCAGAGGTAGCCAGTACCTCCAAAGATACGACTCCACTTGTTTTGTTTCGCTTTCATCTTCTCGACGTAATAACCTCATATTTTTCTAACTCTGCAAATTCCAATCATTTGCAAACTGAAGCGCTATTCTGCATTAGTTCTTACAACCTCAAGGCGACGAGATAGCGATTCGTGTCCAAAAGTAAGGTGTACTGTGATTTCTTCATTTATGGAGTTCTTACGCAAGCGTTAGCAAGCTCCGATTTGGATTGATATCCAAAGTGTAAGGAATTTATCAGAATAGCGCTTCTGGCGTATTTTTCTTAAGAAATCCTGTGCGGGAGACTCCCTAGATTCTAGAGACTCTATGGGTCTATGACACTTGTTGTAGTGCCGCAGAGGTGTACGAGCTTGGTCGTCGCTACAAAGCGCCAATTCTCAAGCAAGACCCAGTTGTTGTACGGCTGGATGGACCTTTTGATGACCGGTCTTTGGTAAACGTTTATGAATTTTTCAACCCAGCGAAGAGCAAATTTGAAAATATAAATGGTATTTTTTTGTGCTCCGCCGGGATTCAAACCCACAGCTTTAAGAGCTGTCATATTTCGCCACTGCTGAGAGAACTGCACTGGCTGAGGGTCCGAGAGAGGGTGGAATTTAAGTTGTGTCTCACTGTACATAGGGCCCTGAACGGCACTGCACCCCCATGTCTCGCTGAGCTATGCTCTGTCGATGGGACTTCAAAAAGACCACTACGCTCTGCCCTTACTGCTGTCAACAAGGTTATAGTGCCCAATAGAGCAAACACATCAAACTTTGCAGACAGAAGCTTTGCGGTGGCCGGGCCGCGTGGTTCCCTTCTTACTGTGGGTTCGGCGACATTTCACGCTGAAGTACTGCCGCGCACATTAAATTAATTATCAAGTTTCAGTTTTTTCATATTATCTCGAAAACTGTTCACATTACCTAAAATATTTTTCAAACACTCTCTAGACATTGTATCATTCTATAATTATGAAGAAAAAAAATATGTCCAAAATATTAAACAACAAAATTATAAGAAAAAAATGTGAACAAAAACGTGTTTTTTTAAATATTTTTTTGTAGCGTCATTTTTTAAGTTTTATAAAATATTTTAACTTTAAAATTTAGATAAAAAATCAATAAACACGTGTGATTTTTTCCATTAATGTCACTTATTTACAAAGGCCATAAAGTGTAAAAAACATTTTTAGTGTGTGTCGTCTGTCGAAACGGGGGGTAGAAAGGAAAGACGCGGCCGGGCCGGTGGCCTGGAACTATTTGCCCATCGGTGTTCGCGCGAACCAGCCTACCACCACCTTCAGAAAGGAACTGAAGACACTACTTTTCTCCAGAAGCCATGGCGCCCTTGAGATGGTCCTGGACCATTAAATGGCGCCACAGGAAAGAAATCATCCATCATCATCACAACCTCCCCATTCAGAGTCCGCAGTGTTACCACTGGGCTACGCACCGATCAAAAAAAAAAGACCGGTATTTGATGAATCCATTCAGTTCTCAGTCTCTGCCTTCCTGATTTTTACAAGTTCTTGTGTTTTTACACTACCTACCAATTTTGTAGGCAGTTATAGCTGCTGTGATCACCAATGCATAACATTGCAATAAACATAACGCAACCTAATCGTACAAAGGGCGAGATAAGGTCACGTCTGCGGACGTCACTCAAGGTAAAGAGTGCCAATGACATCTACCTGCAAACTTGAAGTAAGTAGATAATAATCTACATTATGTATGCAGCAAGCAACACGCATTTTCTTACAATCCACAAATGTAAATGACATCTTGTGATCATTATTAGGTTTAGGTTAGAATTACGGTCGTTTGACATATATTGTTATGTAAAAAGTAGATTCATATAGGTGTACATCGTCATCATCATCATCATCATTGGCACGACAACCCGGGGTGGGTCTTGGCCTCCCTCAGCAACCGCTGCCAGCGCTGTCTATCCAACGTCTTCCTCCTCCAGTCCCACATTCCCACTGCACGGCAATCCGCCACCACTCCATCTAGCCATCTTGAACGTGGTCTTCCCACTGTCCGGCGTCCCTCCGGGTTCGTCATCACAATCGTCTTCTCCAGGCTCCGATGGTCCATTTGCTGAATGTGCCCCAGCCAATGCAGTCTGTTGACCTTTATTGAGCGGACCACATCAGCGTCCTGGTACAGCTCATACATTTCGGAGTTATATCTTCTTCGCGTGTACATCGTGTAGGTGTACATCGTAGGTAGCAATAATTATTATAGTGTTATGTAAATAGTAGATTAATATAGGTGTACATCGTAGGTAGCAATAATTATTATAGGCTTAAGAAATCTAGAAATGAAATAATCCCTTTGTACTCTCGAAGCTGGTAGAGCGATACGAGAAGACACAAAGTGGAAACGAAACAAATTTCAAATATAATCTATAATCTAAGTTGCAAGGATATATTCATTTAAAGCTCTCAGATGTATGCCCACAAACCAACAAGTGTAGTTCGCGCTTACAAATGCTGAATGTGTACTTACAAATAAAATCCAAACCTCAAATGAACATAAGCCCCACAACTTTTGCCGACCTTCCCTGAAACAGGGGTGACATTGGCAAAGTGAACCATTTTTTACAGTATGGGTGGTCAGCCTCATACCAACCTATAAGTCAAGGAATAAATACATAAATAATATACATAAATTTGATAGTAAGTTAAATAGTCATACTATTTTTAGATTGTAAATGGCAGTATGTATTGACTGTTGTGCCATCATCATATGGGCCCATCAACACTGACAAACTGGTTCTAGTATTCAGGGGGCGTTGCAGGTATTGCATTACGAACACATTATGCAAAGATGTGACTCACGTGATGGGTGTTATGAAGGAAAACAATAAAAGATAAGTAGTCAATTGTATAATATCAATCAAATATTAATTATTTCCATAAAAATGTATGCTGCATTCTACATAATCTATAACCTAAGTAGCAAAGATATACTAACGTATAATACTCATATTAAACGCATGCTCACAAATATACACGTGCCAGTTCGCACTTACACATGCTGTGTGTGTACATACTAAATAAAACACAAATCTCGAATGAACATAACATTTTGCCGCCCTGCCCTGAAGGTAAAACGAGGGGTAAAATTTTAAATGCAAACCAGTTTTTTACAGTACGGATGGTCAATCTCGTACAAACCTTTGAGTCAAAGAAAACATAATATTTCAAGAACGTAGAAGTTTAATTGAAGATTCAAAAGATTAATTTAAATTTTCATTTGGATAAAAGTGCGAGTTCAGACAAGTAATGTCTATGTGCACAATATGAACTATAAATTATTGAAAAATGAGTAGAAGAGAAAACAAAAAATACATACAGTTCCGAGGAATACGCGATCATATTCATAATTGCTCTTTGTAGTGTCACACTAAGTAACGGCACTTCCAACTAATTTTAGTTGAAATTTTGAAAAACTGCAAATCAAAATATTCCCACAGTCATTGTTAACACTTAACTATCACAAAATAAAACTTTACTCGTTCATGGCTTAAAAACACACCCAAAATAAAAATCAGAAAACAGACATAAGTTTAGTATGAAATTATGAGAAATTTCTATATTTCAGTATACGAGTAAGTAAATGACATAAGATTAAAAAATATATCTATTACAATGGATTCCTGTTAACAACACTATAATTTTAATTTATGTGTCCTTTATTACTTTTTTTTAATTTAATAAAATATATTACTGTAATTATATTTACTTGATTAAAAAAATCAACACATGTCGTTAAATTATTAAAAAAACGTAAATTTTACACACAAGATTTTTAATATACATGTATTCACACTAAAAACTTCCACAATAATATTAAGTTTTTAATAGGACTTTACAAAAAATAAGTAAAACAGTGAATTTTCCCGATGTTTTGAAAGAGCCCCCACGTGTTGATTCAGAACGCCTGTCTTCCGGCGATGTTGTCCCGACCGGAGGTGACAGTGTACTGAAGATTGCGGCGACTGAAGACTCCGCCCCCCTTTCGTCCCTCTAACTAGGGGGCGCCTCAGAGAGAGGCGTAAAGACTAATAAAGAGCATTATTCAAAACACCTTTGTTCAATTTGATAATATTTTGCAAGCGAAAATGCAAACTGTTATGATTTTAGTTGCGTTCTTTTAATCAAACTGCAATTTATTTTACATAATGTTGGTTTACAATGTACTGATTTCTGGATCTTGGCTTATCGACTTCACGGCTCAATGTTTCAATCGACTCTGCTCTCTCTCACACAATTGCAGCCTAAATATATAGCGTCTAAACGGTCGCCTCTCGCATAATCAAGACCCTTCTATTCACTAGAACCTCTCCAGTCTCCACACACCTCTGTATTGTTCCATACTATTCTAGTTACGCATACCAACAACTACGTGTCTGGGCACATGTATGTGTATTCAAACTCACAGTAGACTATACTAGAGGCGGACACACGGACACATAAGCAAACCACGCAATCGGGCTCATAAGTTCGTAACAATATGTATGGAAGGCGCGTGCACTGGGTAGAGGCAAATAGGTTTCAGCGTAAAATTTTTTTTTTTACATTGCGTTACAAAAATAGCACATTACAAATCAAGTATCTAAAGTGCTGGTAAGTAAAAAGTTACAGATTATCAATGTTGTTAAATATCATATATTTCAACCGCTTCATTATTGACCTAAAAGTTTATACTGTAAAAGTAATCATAAGAAAATAAGCGCGATTTGCCAATTTGTACCTTTTTAGTTTGGCTACCATTAGCGAAACTATTGCTACTATTGTAATAGTAGCATTATGTGAAAATCATTCCACAACTAGCTGAAAATCATTTAAACAAACATAAATGCAATAAGTGATATTTTCCATAGAGAGGAAGAAACGTGATTTTCATTAACAAGTAAACGTCCATATTTAAAATACAACAAGTGCTACTACAGACTACAGTACGAGTAATTGATTTTATATTTACTCTTAAATATCTAAAATTGTATCTTTGGTTTGGAAGTTGTTAAGAGGCTTATCAGCCATACTGCAAAAAGGTTCACTTTGCCAATGCCACCTCCGTTTCAGAAGAAGCCGGCAGGACTAATATTATTCTCTTGAGATTTGGTCTATTTTGTAAATTGTGAGTAAATATACAGCATAATATGTATGATGTGATTGTAGGCATGCATTACATACTTAAATATGAACCTGAAATTTTAACACATCAACTTAAATTATAGATATAATAATAATAATAATAAGCTTTATTCCAGCCCGGTCTCGTGGAGGGTGTAATACGTGACCAGCCATATAAAAATAAAAAACATTGATCGAAAAAAATATATTGGACAAGTTATTTCCGGAATGACTTCTGCTTAAAGGGTAACACTAATGCAATAAGTTTTTATAATGAATGCACATTTCACTTTTGGTGAAAGGAAGAATTAAACTGAATCAAGTCTCCATATTGGACAAGTACGGGCCGACATCAAAAACTTGTCTGATGCGGAGATAAGCCCAACAAAGGAAAACTACAACAGAAATGCAGAGAAAGCAAGACGTGGAATTTCGATACTTTCGTAAGCCAATTTAAAATTAGAGTAAACGCATTAAAACGCCATGTGATCTAATGAAGGGGTAAAACTCTGTAGAGATCATCAAGTTTAATATTACATGAGCCGCATATAACTAAAGGCAGCAATATAGGATTTAACTTTTTAGGGTTTGTACTTGAGGTCAAATAAACGCTTAATTTGTGAAAATAAAACTTCTCACAACATTTGATTTTTTTAAACATGCATATGGAAACACTGAATCTCGTTTCCTGTGTTTCCATATAGACACATAATTATCTCATTTTCAAAATCTTAGGATCTGACAGTGTCATTCACAAAACATCTAATCCACAACTGAACCATGGGTCATCGTTTTCTAAATAGAAAATTCCCTTTAAGTGGCAGATGGGCCATGGATTTTCTGTGTGTGGATAGCACTGTTTGACCTTAGTGCCGCCTAAGTGAATTGTTTCTTTAATTGTCTTAGGGCCCGTCCATCTATGACGTCATCGATTTTGGCCGATTTTCGACCCCCCCCCCTTACAATCATCCTATAGTCATTATCTAATGACCCCCCCTCCCCCTCTTGCTGTAATAATGGATGAGCTTAATAATTAATAATGTTATATTACTTACATAATATTTTGTATATTTTGTAGAAATTGGTACTTACAAGAACGACGTCACTTTTGGTACTCGTACATCATTTGCCATCATCCGCAGACCAGACTCCCCCCCCCCCCCTTAATGCGAATGACGTAATATACGGACAGCTCCTTAGTATAATTATTATGTAACAAAGGTTATTATTGTAAAGGGGATATTACTTAGTATTTACTATCATTATTATTATGAATTCAGGACAGGTGGCCTACATCCGGTTAGCATGCATTTTATTAAACTGCAGCAGGCGTGTGCTGTTGTCCAAAAAAAACGTTGCAAAAAATACAGGGTAGACGAGGAGCATATGGGACTAGAAATATACGCATGCTCGAACTCGTATCTACCATCATGAAAGTTCAGCCTGACACCTGAACTTCGACAAGACAGTCTACAGACTAAAATGGCAGGACACTGTCTTGTCCCCCGTAGCCCCAGCCCTCGACAGTACGTCCCCCAGTGCTTGTTTACATCATCCACCATTTGATTCAATAAAGTATGTAAGGACAGAAAAAATGGCGGTTGATCTGTAATGCTGGCGGTTAAGTAGACTATCAAATTTTTAATTCTCATTTTTTATAGAATATGTTTCGTAGATTTTAATTTAATTGTTTAATGGTTTAGTGATTGTTTTACTTAATAAATACTTAACTGTAATTAATTGTTTGTATTCCTTGACTTAAAGGTTGGTATGAGGCTGACCACCCACACTGTAAAAATGGTTCACTTTGTCAATGTCACGCTTGTTTCAGGGAAGTTCGGCAAGAGTTGCAGGGCTTATGTTCATTTGAGATTGGGTTTTAATACCGAAAGTCCACATGCAGCAGTTTTAAGCGCGAACTTATACGTGTCTGTTTATGGGAATGCACTTTATTAATCTTAAATGTAATGTATCTTTGCAACTTAGATTACTGATAACAACTACACAGTTAGGTAATTCAACTTTTAGGATATACCTATGACGAACCGTCATGGGAGAACTTACATACGTCATAAGTCTATGGCTATGTCGCCAACGACACTTCGAGAATGACGACCGAGGATAAACAGTTCAGCGAGTTCATCCTCAGTCGTCATGCAGAGAGGGTGTCTCCTGAAGACGTTGGCTACGAGACCAACGAAACGTCGTGAATGATGTAAGTTCTCCCATGACGGTTCGTCTAATATCCGAAAGGTTTAATTATCTCCGTAGTTTTTCTAATTTAAAAATTGTCAACGACCGTACATCTAGTTTAACTCTATCAAAAATGTTATTGGTTGCTAAGGAACCTGACTGACAAGGACTGTGACGCCTGCCCGCCGACAAAATAAACTATTTGAAAATTTGTGTAAAATTTTACAAAAGAAATAGAGTAAGTAAGTACTTGATTGAAAATATTTTTGAAGTACCAAAGGTCAAGAACCTGTTATTATTATCAACAGTAAAAGAGTAGAGTATAAATAGGTACACATTATTTTCAATTATTATTTTTCACCAAAATATGAACGCAAAAGGACATCACTGAAATATTCAAGATAATTCAATATAAGGTACACAAGGGTGAATGCACTCGACTCGCATGTTGAATTTTCAAAGTAAAAGATGGAGACGGACGGATTTAGAAAATCGCGAAATAAAAGGTCTAAAGATGATTTAATATTTGCAAATTATATTGAATAAACTTACTGTATAGCCCTTCGAAGTTCCTCCATACCTGCAAGTACACCCCAGCGACTTAGTCTGAACATTCAGGCTTGATAAAACTAGCAGACATATTGCTTTTGCCAATTCACTTTTTGCGACAAATGGCTAAACCGGTCCGTAGTCGCGCACGTGTTTTTCGTCGAAGTATTTATATTACACAAAAGGAAAAACTACACGCTCACAATGGAATGCAGATGCACACAAATAATTTTAACAAAACTGCACAGTCGGAACAGCGCTTGCTGAGTTCTAAAGTCGAATTTGACACTTGAATGCAAACATAAAAAAACAAATGAAGACTACAGCGATCCAAAATTACCCGATAGAAAAACAAAACACAATGTATAGCATCATAATAGTGTTATTATGTTAGTAATCTAATGCACTTTCTTTGTTTTTTTATGTTTAAACTACTAATTTAAAATCATTTCGTTGTGGAAATATATTTTACACATTCAGTCAGGAGCTCTTTCTGATTTCATCAATTCTAGTATGATATTCTTATTAATGCAAGGTGAAATTAAATTATTTATATAAAACACTAATATAATGGCACAGAAAAGAGAATTTTTTATAGTTGTATGGCTTGTAAATATTTATATTTTGTGTATTTTATTTATATTCGATAAACAAACGCTGAGCAACAACGCGCGCGCGCAGCAGCAACAGCTGACGGCTGACAAGTGCTGCCAACGGCAAAATGTGAAAATAACACACAAATCTTTTCTCTGCTTTTTTCCCGATATTATAAAAAAAGTAAAATGCAACTACCGCCAAAAAAATGTGCAGGAAAAGAAAGTAAAATCCCTATCATTCTTTGATACATTTAAAGACCTTGACATCTTTTTCTCGGACAAAACAAATGCAAAAAAATATTTATTTTAGGATAAATTATAACTATGTTGTATGTATTTAGATTTTATTTTAGAAGTTAAATGATTGCACTTTGATTTTTTCATAGAATCTTTTAGCGTTCATTGAAATGTGGAATCTAAAAATCTTTTTCCTTTAATTTATGGGTATTATTTGAGTATAGAAACATTATATGGGTGGCGCTATATTTGAATATTTCCTTTACAATGAATAATTATTATTATTGTTTCTTTTTTTAAATCTAAAGTTTGTAAATCAAATTTAATCATGATATTTTTAATTATCTCTGCAATAGTTTAGTTAAATAAAAATTATTCTGGACTTCGTCACACGCATACAAAAATATTGACTAGAAAAGTAACAATGGGCTAAAAACGCTTTCAGCACACATACGTTTTTTAAATTTGAATAAATTACAATTGACGGCACATTATTTTTGACTAGGTCAAATTTGCGGACACTTTCTTTCTTTTAAGATTATTGCACAAACAATTTGTTGATTTTTGAAAAAAGCTCTTGCACTAGGCGTACGAAAAACATTTGTATGCATGCACCCTTTGTTTAAAAATAATAATGATTATGAAAATGGATGTCCAGTCGATAGCGCAGTTGGTAGAGTGCTTGCATTTTACCCCGTGAGCTCGGGTTCGAATCCCGCCGAGGGTGTCCGAAATGATTTCCCGTTTCGGTGTTTATCTCAAACCCCACGATAAAAAACCGGCAAGGTTTACTCAGCCTTCACAAGAAATGAGTACCAGCCCTCTCGGGAGCTGGAAAACCCCCCACTTCACTGAAGTGGTTGGCATAAGGCCGGCCCTCTTACCTGTAAAAATAAATGATCACTCGCCTTATGCGCCCCCTGCGGGGAAAACGCGGCAAGGAGTTACACTATATGTGTTGCTTAGTAGTTGCGTTTCCTGATAATCAGGGATTTTATTTTTATTTTGGAGCTTAGCGATGTAGGTACACATAATTGACAAATATTATGCTAAATGCAGTTACAGAGTACACAATATTGTATTCATTGCCTCTAGCCCGGCCAAGTGGCGTTGCATTTTTTCCCACTTTAAATACGCCCACTCCAGTATAAAAGTATCTGAATTTGAGAACTTGATAACCAGTGTTATATACCTATATGAATCTTCATGGGCGTAGGTAGGTACTGTAAAGCCTTGGGTAAGTAGGTACCTACAACTTTTTTCCAAATGCTCACAGTAAGGTCGGAACATTTTTAAATTTGGACCTTTTTCTGCAACCAATAACAATATAATTGTATGCCTTTTCTGGGTGACGACACAATATTGTCTATGCTAATTCATTCCATGGACATAATTTGTATGAAAAATGAATTGGAATTGAACCTGAGTTCATGCTCAGTTCATCCTCAGTCATCGTGCAGAGAGGATGTCTTCTGAAGACGTTAGCTACGTCGAGAATAATGTAAGTTCTCTTAAAACGATTCGTCTAATATCCGATTAATAAATTATATCTGTGTAGTTATATCATCGATCTAAATAAAATATCAATTTATATTTTATTTATATCAATGGTACGATGGTAGTTATATTTATTGTAAATATGTCAAACGACCGTAATTCTAACCTAAGCATAACAATCTATAATATTTTTATTGTTAACCATATTTTAATTTCATTAATTTTTTATCAATAATCAATAAATCACATGCTTATGTCATGAAAAAAGAACATACTTACAGAATTGAGCAGCAGTTCATAAATAAACAACAGTCCGATGCACTTTTATTCACAAGTTGTAAACCATTTCACATAGTTTATTTATTTTGTTTTTATAACTTAGATACCTGCCTACATTATAGGTAAGATAATTGCGTTTATCTATCAATTTATTTGTGATTAAAAATAAAAATGCATTTCTTAATTTAAATGTAGGTACTTACTAGTAAATTTTCAGTAAGGTCCTTCTTAATCTTTATTTATTTCTCGCAGAAAAGGGTAAGCTAATAGGTAAGTATTAATTTGTTGATTTTATTTCTTTGCCATAATTTTTTTGACAGTTATTTATTACTTATTTGTTATTTATTTTTATTTTATACAGACATGTCATTTTTATCTTTTTACATAAATTTTTAAATCAACAAAATCAATGTATCGTACTCACTCAATTTTTTAAATTCCTGTAGCATAAAGTTAAAATATTTTGATATTGTTACGTCACTTCACATATTTTTTGCCTCACGAACAATAATACAAAAATCTTTATTTATATTATTAATTTAACACATTGCCTGAAAAATTTCAATTTATTTGTCTATTGTATAGGCATTTCTTTTTGTATTTTCATATTTTGCTTCTACTGTCTAGTCAATAAAATAATTTTTGTTTTAAATAAGGTCACTGACATGTTTATGTTTTCCTTTGAAAACGAACATCCGTGAAACAGCTGTGTTTCGTCACTGCATTTTCACCCTTACTCAGGGAAATGGGGTGAAATGAGAGAACGGCAAGGAAATAGGTGAGAGAGGATAAGAAAATTCGTCAGATCAATAAAGTTTCACTGATGTAGGGAATTTACAAGAGTGGGGAAACTGAAATACCTACCACCACATATGGAAAAGTTGTTGTACGCTAGCAATACTATTACTTTGCCAGTGCTAATTAGCGGGAAAAAATGAAATTCAAATAACGCTCAAAGTTTTTTTTTTCATCTAAACAAATTTCTATTGAAAAAATCTCAGTTTTTTTCGAATCGTCAATAAAGACAGCTAATTATTAGGGATGGGCCGAAGTTCGGTTCACATTCGGTTCAACCGAATTTCGGTAGCTTGAACCAATGGCTTGAACCGAACTTCTTCATTCGGCCGAAATTCGGTTCAAAAGCCAAACATTCGGTGTAAGAAAAGTACAATAAAACACCTACTTGCACCATTTTAACTATTATAATTGGATGTCATAGTATCTTTTATAACCGTAAAATAATAAAAAGGTCTAGTTATATACTCATTCATGGTCATTTATTTTAGTAGTAACAAGTGAACATTAATTAACAATTTGATAAAAAAAAATATTCTACTCCGTTACATAGATATCAGATTGAAACAAAAATGCATTAAACTTAGTATTCTTCTACCAACTTCTATCGACAAGCACATGACAGCGTAAACCGACTAAGTCTAAAAAATACAATGCTTCTCTTTGGTATTCCAAAAAAGCTAGTGAGACTTACAGAAGCGTGTATAAAGGGTTCGAAAGCAGCAGTCAAAGTGCAAGGAGATGTCTCGGATACTTTCACAGTTGGAACGACAAGGCGACCTACTCTCTCCAGTGCTTTTTAATATTGCATTGGAGAGTGTGATACGCAGCATAAATAACGTATCAGGTGGAATCCATTTGGGAGTAAATCATAAGATCTTTGGATATGCAGATGATTTGGCATTGGTAGCTAGTAATCACCACGAACTGGACGAGATGTACTCGACAATCAAAAGTCGTGCAGCCACAATGGGATTGAAAATCAATGTTGATAAAACAAAGTTTCTTTACTTGTCCAAAGTCAACTATTTCAGAACACCACCATACGGACATATTACTTTTGGTGAAGACAGTATAGAAGAAGTGCTTAAATTTACATATCTGGGTAGCATTCTCACAAACACTAATGAAATGAGTGTAGAAATAACATCTAGAATACAGAGTGGCATAAGAGCAGCGGCGGCCCTGAACAATCTCCTAACAACTAAGTCCTTGTCCAGAAGAGTGAAACTTCACATATACAATAGCCTCATTAAACCAGTGGTCATCTATGGTTCGGAATCTTGGTGTATGACCCTAAACGACCAACAAAGACTTCTGTCTTTTGAAAATAGGATTCTAAGAAAAATATTGGGTCCACGACCGGGTATTGCAGAAGGAACCTGGAGGCTTAAAAGTAGTGAAGAAATTCGCTCCACAACTAAACAACCTTTCATCACAAGTGAAATCAGATCCCGAAGATTGGCATGGATTGGCCACGTCGTTAGATCCGGAGAAGAAAGGGCCACTAAAGGTATTCTGCAGGGTATACCCGAGGGCAGGAGACCGTTAGGCAGACCAAGACAAAGATTATTAGATAACATCAACCGAGATCTGCGGAGGAGCTCAATGCTAAAGACGACTGGCAGTCTTGGAGATCTATTGTTTCGGAGGCAAAGGTCCTACAAGGACTGTTCGGCCATCGGAAGTAAGAAGTAAGTATTCTTCTACCAATAACAATAGCTAGAAACTATAATACGTATAACTTTTTTTACCGAACCGAAGTTCGGCCAACTTCGGCCGATTTTTTATTTTAACCGAATGTTCGGCCGAAGTTCGTATTCGGTTCAAACCACATTCATTGGCTTTACAAATTCATTTACAATTTCATTGGCTTTACTTTAGAAGAGTACTATATATGTATGAAGAATGTGATGAATGTTGAAGAGATGAAAGAGGTATGCAAGGACAGAAAAAAGTGGAGACGCATCTGCGGAGGTATCAGCCACCCCAGTGGAACGACGGCATGATTCAGTACAGTAAGAGTTACTAAAGGATATACAAGAGGGAAATTTGTAAATTTAATATGGGATTGAGGTCTGAACAATTTTGAATTTATAACTTTTTTTCTCGGCGAGCAAGCGTCAGTCTTACGCGGCACTGCCATACTTACATAGCATTAAGCAACCAATAATAAAATATTTGTTTGTCTTTCGCTAACAACCCGGCCGGGTGACAGAGACAATTTTGTCTATGACAATTCACGTGCCGATGACCTCATTGGTACCAATGGATAATATTGTGACGTCACATGGCCGGGTTGCTAGGGAAAAGACAAACAAATATTGTGTTATTGGTTGCTGGTTGGTTGCAACAAT
This sequence comes from Agapetus fuscipes, assembly GCA_951799405.1. NCBI lineage: Eukaryota > Metazoa > Arthropoda > Insecta > Trichoptera > Glossosomatidae > Agapetus > Agapetus fuscipes. The sequence goes on from OX637336.1 coordinate 3,401,965, forward strand.
GGCGGCTAGGGCATTAATTCTAAGTTTAATATTAAGTTTAATTTGAATTTTACTTTATTTTAATTTGTCCATATATATTATTATTTATTGATTTAAAAAATGTAATTTGTCGTGTATGTTCCTTGACTTATAGGTTGGTATGCGGCTGACCACTCATGCTGTAAAAATGGTTCACTTTGCCAATGTCACCCCTGTTACAGGGAAGGACGGCAAGAGTTGCAGAGTGTATGTCCATTTGAGATTTGGTTTTTATGTTGTAGGCTCACATGAAGCATGTGCAAGCGCGAACTTGTACATGTCTGGTTGTGAGAATGCATGTAATGTGACTCTCCAATGTAACATATCTTTGCAACTTAGATTAGATTAGATTAATTTGAATTTGTAATGTGTCTCATTAAGAATTTCTGTAAATCTTTTTTTTTTTTGTGCTTCTTGACTGATAGGTTGGTATGAGGCTGACCACCCGTGCTGTAAAAATCGGTTCACTTTTGCCAATGCCACCCCGGTTCAGGGAACGGCGGCAGGAGTTGCAAGGTGTATGTCCATGTGAGGTTTTCTTTATTTGTATGCAGACATGCAGAATGTGTAGGCGCGAACCTACATGTGTCTGTCTGTAGGCATGCATTTCATATGAGCCTTTAATGTAAACATATCTTTGCAGCTTAGATTATAGATTATAGAAGGTCCGTATAGTGCCATACAAGTGGGATTTTTGCCCACCGAGAAAAAAGTTCTAAATTCCTTGTCCTGAGTCCATTGATATGAAAGAAACTCAACGCAACTAAGCTACACATAAAGTGCAACTTCTTGCCGCGTTATCCCCGAAGGGTTTCTCATGTGGCGAGTGGAAACTATTATTTTTTACAGGTAAGGGGGCCGGCCTTACGCCAACCAATTCTATTGAAGTGGGGGTTTCCCAGCTCCCAAAGGGGCTGGTACTCATCTCTTGTGAAGGCTGAGTAAACCTTGACCTGTTCAGTTTTTTTAACCTGCCTGGAAGTCACATCACAACGATAATTCTTTCCTACCGAATGTCGGTAAGATTTGTATGAAGACCTGTCAATCCAAGATGGCCGCAAGTGAACAGCTGATTAGTCTTCATACAAATATTACCGATTTTCGGTAAGTACGAATTACCGTGGTGATGAGACTTTCAGCACAGGAAACCGGAGCAAGATCGAAAATCAATTCCTTTGAATGATCTTTCCGGTACACCTCAATGGGTACACCGGAACGTCTCCATACACGACGCAACGTACGGTTGACCGCACACGCTTGCAGGTAGACGTAGACCGGCCGCCTCTCTGTGTAGTGAATTGAAAGGGAGGATCTGATTTTCGCTGTGCCATAAAAAAAAAATGATAAAGTTTTTTGTACTTCAAATAAATGTAGACCCCCATGGAGTATCCCGTAGACCCCCAGGGGTCGATATCGACCACTTTGGGAATCACTGACCTAGAGCGTACTTAGGCGAAATCTGAATATATAAATTATAAGTATGACGACGTTTTCATCTCGCGACTTGAAGATTTTATGATTTTGATGAGTAACACGAAACAAAGGAAATCGCAAAATTCTCAAGTAAACTTATAGGTAGGCAGGTAGGTAGGTACTTTTACAAATCAGTAGAGACATGGTAGAGACCTATTTCATTGTTGTTGTGTATTCCAAGTACGAACCTTTATAAAATAGTTATTATAATACTTATACCCACATACTTTAAAAAAGTTAGTATACACTTATGAAAAATTGCAGATTCATGGTTATAATTAGGTAGGTGCCTAATTTCTGTCAGCGTCGCTTTGTAAGCGTTTCATACAAATATTTAATATATTATATTTCGTATTTCAACAGTCGTCCATCCGTCAAATTGCAGCTTCGCTGTAATCACAATATTAGTTACATTATACGCAAGACCTTGGGCGAGGAAATCGCTCCATTTTATCAAGCAAAAGTGCTAGAAATCTCTGCTGGTTGCACAAAACAACACAAGACGGTGTATCCACAAATCTCCAAAAACTTGTGAAGGTAACATTGATATAATCATTTAATACAATATTCAACTAATAAATACTTTGTTATAACAGATTTCGAAGCTTAAATTCAAGCAAAATTAGTCGCAATATTAAAATTTATCATTCAAAGTTCAGTCACTCTGCACAGCCTCCCAGTTCACACATATGGAATAAATCGGTGTGACAGTGTGATTCAAAATCAATAGGAAGCCCGCGTTTTTACAGAACATAAATACGACGTGAACGATAAAAATATCGATGATAAAATACGCCGCAGAAAATAGTAGGTAGGTATTTAAATTAATATTGAAATAAATTAATGCAAGTAATCCCGATAATGGTGAACGGCGAGCGCTGTCTGTTGCCCTCTGTTGCCAGCTTACGAACTCACTTTTTGTTCTTGTCATTTTGACAGCAGCTGACTCGAGTGTGAAAATTCCAAATACTAACTGCGAAAGTGACGATTTATCGTATTGTTATTACGTGTCTGGTGACAGTTCATCCGAAATATGAAATAGTGCCCTGATATATTACGACAAATGAATTGGGATACAGCAGTGGACATGTACACAGTGAGAAATATCTCTCTGTGGGACAGCACCCCCGACAGTTTGTTTGATATTTGTTTAAATTATATCATTAAAGATGTATCCATAATATGCAACGAAGATCCCTTCACCAAATGCTTGAACATCAAAAACGACATCATATTGCACCGAGGGATATGTGAAAAACTGCTAGAGAAATGTCAAAACTCGGATATCGTGAATGACAGATTTATCAACTTTTTCCGTGACAAAGGAAAGACAAGGCTGAAAAAAGTGAAACTGCGGCATTCCAGCATCACTAATGAAGGTCTGCAACACCTCGTGGAGCACAACCTAGACGAGCTGAGGCTCTCCTACTGCGAGTACCTGACCCTGGATGCTCTCAAGCTCATCAACGAGCACAGCAGCAGCCTGGTGGTGCTGGAGATCGGAATCAACGTGCCTTTCTTCAGCGGGGAGAACAGCGACGTGCAGAAGCAGGGCTTTGTTCTGAACTTGCCCCAACTGCGCCAGTTAGTGGTCCGTCGGCAGGACTACATCATGTACCCGGGACTTCTGGTCAGCAAGCTGCCCAACCTGACTCACCTGGACTTCTCGGAGTGCTCGTCCCTGGGGGATCTCTCCTTCCTCAACCGCCTCAAGCAACTTCTCTCCTTGACCTTGTACAACGTATACTTGCTACAGGATGCCTTTGAGTGGATCGGCGGTCTGCGCAGCCTTCGTCACTTGGATATCTCTCAATCCAATGACAAATATGGCGTGTACACCAACCCAAGCCAGATCCTTACCGAGCTCATCAATAACCTCCCAGATTTGGTCTCGTTGGATATATCAGGGACCAACTTGGCAGGTACTGGGGTGGCTGCAGGAGGGGGGAGTGAAGGTAAGCCTGCTTGTGATATCCCTGGACTGGAGCAACGCGTAGACCGTCCCCTGCAGTTCTTGGGGCTCTACGGTACTCTACATGCTGCGTGCTGCCGTCACGACATCCCTGCCCTCAAGATCACGGGACACGATAACGAAGAACAGATCATAACGGCTGCCATCGCTTACCTCAGCAGACCTGAAATACTAACGAGAGTCCTCAATGACTTGTACCACTTGTTCCGGTATGAGAATGAGAAGCATTCTCTGGTAGCGAGAGCACTGGTTGTGATTCTAGAAGCCATGGAGCGCCACACTCTGGAGAAGCACATCCAGATATCTGGTAGCGCCACATTGTTCTACATTGTTAAAGGAAAAGAAAAGAGCTCTTTTGGCATTAAATTAAAACAGCAAATCATCAAAGCACTTCTCAACGGCATGGAAACACACCTGGATGATGAAACCATGATGAGGAATGGTTGTCTGACCCTATGTCAATTCAAAATCCCAAGTGATGTTGTCTTTGAATACGAAAGGATTGTGCAGATCCTTTTGTTTGGAGTTTCTGATGCCAACCAGGAAGGCTTTGTTCAGCGCATCGCCATTTACTTGTTGAACTCCTTGGCTTGCCAAGTTGATGGCAGACAGAAGCAATTTTTAGGCGACAGTGGAGCCATTTCTAAAATGTTAGCACTGATTTATGATCGTCTTAATAAAAAGATATGCGATGACGTTTTGGAAGTCGCTTGGAGTACAATGTGGAATGTTACTGATGAAACTCCGTCTAACTGCAGAAGATTCCTAGACGATAAGGGCATGGAATTCTTCCTTGGCTGCTTGAAGAGTTTCCCGGACAAAGAAGAACTTCTCAGGAACATGATGGGGCTTCTAGGAAACGTCGCCGAAGTTGCGGAGCTGCGATCCGTCTTCATGACCAACAACTTTCTTGCAGTCTTCTCAAACTTACTAGACTCCTTCAGTGACGGAATAGAAGTGAGCTATAATGCGGCAGGAGTCTTAGCTCACATGGCTTCCGATGGGCCTGAAGCTTGGTCGGTGACAGATCCTTCTCGGCAACAAGTTTTACAGCGCATGGTGACAGCTATCGAGCGTTGGGATATCAAAGCCAAGAGGAATATTAACTACCGCAGCTTTGAGCCTATTCTCAGCCTCCTGAAAGCCTACCACACTCCAGAATGTCAGCATTGGGCCGTGTGGGCTCTGGCTAACCTTACTTCTGTGTATCCGGAGAAATATTGTTCTCTGGTGGAGGCGGAGAAGGGCACACACCTGCTGGCGGATGTGATCGCGCACCCTGCTCCTTACCCTCGGATAAAGATGCTGGCGACTTGTGTTCTGCAGAATTGTGCAGCGTACAATGCCTCGGCAGCCGCTACCAACACTAACTAGATCCTCAATGTGTTACACGCATCAGATTTATGTTAAGAATATTGTTTTGTGTAAGTTAAATGGTATTATTTTTTATTGGTTGTCTATATGATTCTGATATTGCATCTGCCTTCTGCATACACCAAAATCCTTTCCATAATTTAGAATACTTATCACCTAAGCGAGATTGTCTTGCACCCCTTTGTTTCAGCGATTCCTCAAAAAAGAAATACAGGCATATTATGCATTTTATTCAAATCCGCACAAAAAGTATCTAAAGAAATTCAACACAAATTTTTCGCTTCAATTGTGCTGCCTTCAAATTAATTTCTTAGCTGTGATATACCTAAATCATATTAAATCCTATCAGCAAAGTGATGGCAAACCAGGGGGATTTGTATAGGAAATTAATGTAGTATTTTTTCGCTTACATTTTTTTTTTCTCAATCACTTCACACCCTTTTAATATGTATTAGTTTCTCTGGTAATGAACTAAAACTGTGTTTTAATTATTAAATGCTTGCAAATGGTATATTTTGGATTCCGGTATAAAAAATAAATTCAGTTACACTAAGTAGAGGCAAATACGTATGAGCCAAGTAAAACCACAGGCCACAATCTAAAAAAAATTCAGAAATAATATAAATATATGGAAACACAGAGAATCCTTTTCTTATAATTTCCACTTAATTATCACATTTTCAAAATAAAGCTAGATTGCCGTCTTTGACTCAATACAACTCACATTTCAGAAGAAATATTTTTTGCCATTAAAATAGCACATTCTAAATTAATTTGAATTCTAAAAATTACTCAACTTTTAACCACATAAGTAATTTAATTTTTTTTTTTTTTACCATAATCATGTTTCTGACCTTATAGGTACTTGTGCCTGTATGGAATACTCACCCCTCCTCCATCACTTAAAAAGGTTGGTTCTTCACTTACTAGGCTGGCCATGGCATTTCTATATTTGATTTTATTGAGCCAGAAAATATTTGGCAGTCACTCATATAACTGCTTACATTAATAACACAAGTAAAAATGCACAAAAATAAAACTAAAACTCACTCAGAGCCGTTGTTGATATAAGATTCAACAGTGTATGCGTTTATAGCAGAAATCGCAAATTTCAACATACCTGAAATCTACTTTCTACACCGCTGCTATTACTACTCATATGGACAAAACATCCAGAAGCTCCAATTCCGATAGTTCATGGCAAAAGATTGTAGAAAAACACTCTTCGGAGTCAATGATGGGTTGTGAAAGCCTAAAACATCTTTTATACTTTTTACTTTCTGGTAATGTACATAACAATTTGTATTGCAAAACATTTTTTTTATATCTTAAAGTAACTAAGTACTGCAACAAGCATTTGCCTGTATCGAGGATTATCCTCTGTTCTTTGTCTCATCACAATCTCCTGGTTTATCACTCCTTCTCGGCAGGATATCAGATGATTATTCACATTGTTCTTTATTACATAGCTTCCGTACTAAACCATAGAAAGGGTCAAAAGCAATATTATAAATAAGCATTAAATTTGTTTGTGAAAAATATATTCTTTCAAAAAGTGTTTGTGAAAATGCTTAAAACTCAATCAACTTTATCATTTAGCCTTGTGTCAAAGTGTTGATGACGATGCTGATAAATCAGTTGACTTTTTTCATTGGCGCCATTTTGTGACATTGTCGCTCTAAGGGCGCCCTAAAAGATTCAGTGAACAGATCGGTGTTGAGACATCTTTTGAAGTGACCGGTGTCAGTAATCTCTTGAACCACATGTGGCAGTTGGCATTTAGAACCAAAAGCGGTGATCTAGGATTTTTAATTGATCAGGCATTTACTTTGTAACGCTTCATTTCATCCAGGACTTTTTTTAAATGAGATAAATGTATGGAAACACAAAGAATATCATATTCTGTGTTTCCATTTATGTATCTCATTTTAAAAAAAACATTCCTAATTTGCCGCCGTTGGTTCTATATCATTTAAATGTTGGTTTATTTGTTTTGGGTGTCCTAGAAAAATAACACATTTTTTGTAGATTTAAAATAAGTTAAAATTGTAAACTCAGACTCGTTTTCAAGTGTTTCAATGTAGGTAGGCAATTATTATTAAAATTTAATTAATTAAAAGTCCCTTCATAAATTGAGTCCCATAAAACCAAAAGCAGAAATCTAGAGTTTTTGAAAATGAGATGTAGGAGTATGTATGAAAATGTTTTTATTATGTTTATGTTTATCTCATTTTGGGAAAAGAAAGAATACTAGGTTGCAGTCTTTGATTCTTTACAATTCTATTCTTTGTTTGCTTTTCAATGCTTGAAAATTTATGTACAAAAATTTTGGTATTATTCTAAGGTAGATTTTTTATCAGTTTATAGGTATTAATTATTTATCAAACAAACCTCAGGGTTAAAATATAATCAGGCTGCACTTATAATTTTAAAAATGTGTTCATTTCTTGAACAATGAATTTCTTTTCTGAAGAATGTATTCCTTTTTTGTTTTAAATGTGTTCCTTTTTCAAAATTGATTCCGTTTTTAAGTAAAGTGTAACAATAAAATTCTAACCCTGAGAATTTTTTTAATGCACTCGGAACATTTTTGAATTCGGAACTTTTTTCCTGGCGAGCAAACGTCAGTCCTTTTCTACTAATGACAAAATAGTTGTTTGCCTTTTCCCTAGCAACCCGGCCGGGTGACGCCACAATATTGTCTATGTCAAATCATGTGCTGAATCCATACAAGTCTTATATTAAAGTTGTATAGAATCAGATCTGGCAATCTAGGATTTTCATAAATGAAAAAAAAAACTAGATTGCCGCCTTTTGTTTTATAGAATTAAATTTTGTATAAATATTTACCCTTCTGGTTCACCATTTTATTGTTGTGTCCCTTCTAATTACTAAACCTCCAAGCAAACTTAGTTATAATTCTTAATCAAATAATATTTTTGAAAACCAATTAAGTACATTTCATTTCATTGCCATGAAGCTAAATGCTTTCCTCATCTACATAATTTGTACAAAAATAGAGTCCGCACATTCAAAATTTCTCTCAGCTGGATGGCATCACAGGGTGTTGCCCTGAGTAAACAAAAAAAATAATTCCTTATAATCAGGGATTTATTTTTATTTTACAGCTTTGTGAAATATATGTACAATGACATATTATTTGTATAAAAACAAACATGAGAGTCTAGGATTTTTTTCAAAAGAGATAAATAAATGGATTAACTGAAAATTACATTATCTGTGTCTCCATGTATGTATTTATCCTATTTTGGAAAAATTCATAGGTTGCCACTTTGGTTTTATACGATCAATGTGATAAATATAGTACATAGTGCTTTAGCATCTTTTCAATCTACCTACATAATATTGTGCTAAAATATAAGTGTACGTTCTGTCTCTACAAATTCATGCAAAGTAAAAAAAATGTATGGGAAAACAGCGCGAGGACAATTGTGGTTAGATTTGGAACTTAGTTTGTTAGCAACCATTTAACCAATCACATTTCCCTAGCAACCTGGCCAAATTTTTTACCAATCTGAATGCGCAAACTACATCGTAATAAAATTTACACTAAATGTTACATTAATGAAGACCTATCAATCAACCTACCATGTTACTTCTAAAAAAATGTATTACTTTATTTTCTGTAATAAATTAGATAAAAATATTAATATTTGAACTTTTTGTAAATATTAGTTCTTTACTCATATTATGATGAATTTAAATGAAAATATTGTGAAAAAGGCTTGTATTTTAGACTTGCTCATATTGTGTATACTTTTAAATGTTATTTTTTCAAATAGGAATGTTTTCGTTGCTTTTTATATTTTTTTGTTGTGTCAACACTACATTTTGATATCTATCAGCTGGCACTTGGATTATTTACAGTTGTTCCCCTCTTCAAATTTGAATTTAAAAAGAGAACACCAATCAATGAATCATCCCCTTATCATAATTTTGTGAAAATTTAAAATGCAACTTTGTATGTATTTTTTATGATAAAACACCTATTGATAAAATTTAATCTTTATTAAATTATACAATTAGGCGATCCATCATTTCAGTTGGTATTCATGTATTCACTTAACTGGGATTTGATGCATTACCTAGCTAATGTTTCTTGACTAATAGGTTGGTATGAGGTTGACCCCTCATGCTGTAAAAACTTGGTTCAGTTTTGTGCCACCCCGGTTGCAGATAATGGTGGCAGGGGTTGCTAAATTTATATACATGTAAGGTTTCGCTTATTTCGTGTGTACACATGTAGCATGTGTAAGCGCGAACTTACATGTGCCTGCTCATAAGCATGCGTTATATGAGCCTTAAATATCAATATATCTTTGCAACTTAAATTACAGACCAATGATTTTAAAATCATTTTTTTAAAGGGTATTATAAAAAAATGGTAGTATTTTGGAGCAAATTTTAATATTGAAAATTTGTGTGAAAATCCACCTTAGTTTTTAATAAATGGCAGCATTTTCGTTAATAAGTGATTTCTCTATTTGTATTTTTGATTCAAAATTTATTTGAGCTTTTTAATATTAGTTTTTATTTTCATTGTACATGCGTTATTCGAGAGTTCGTACATAAAACTTAACATGTTTCCCCATCAAAGTGTGGCGAAACGATATGTTAAAGTTACGCACCCTTCCAGGTTGTATCTTTTATATTTTTGTTTTTTTTGTAGAATAATAAAGTCTTAATTAATCCCTAGAGTTAATTTAAATACTTACTATAATTATTGGCTTTTTGAAGCCCTTGTGATAGTACCCATCTAATGCATAAAAGCTTTTTAAAATCTCCCATAAAAACAATGAAATCATGTACAGAATCCTAAATTTGTCGGTGTTATGGCCAAGAGGGCCAAGTGGGCTGACTTTTCTAGCGTGTTTGGAATAGAACAACGTTGGTTCGATTCCCCCCTGGGTCATTTGACCATAACTTTGACCCTGGTGTAACAGATGTTATTGGGTAATTATTAATTAATAATTCATTAAAATAAACAATAAAGAATTATTAATTGATGCTATTAATATCTGTTTCTGGCCAGGCAGAATAGGTTGGTGAATTGCATTCCTCTTCACAAATCTATTTTTTTATTTAAAAAGAAAAATAAATTTGTTGTAAAGTTATACCCATCAATATATTTTGTCTTTGTATCCAATTTTTTTGGAATATGTATATATTTGATCCCAATTAACGTGGTTGGCAACAGAACTACCGGCGCCATCTTGTAAAACATTAACGTTTAATGGTTAACCGGGAAGCCAGCTGTGCTATTTTGCTTGTGGTTCTTATTTTGTATTTTGATACACTTAAAGCATTGTAATTCAAATCAAATGAGAACTAAATTAGTATACTATTGAATTGTTTAATAAGTCCTTCGTCTTCTAAGATTAAAAAAAAATAAAACAACTTTGTTTTTTACTACAGCGAGTATAATCAGTTCCCCGACCGGTTTCGCAAACAATCCGTTTGCATCCTCAGGTGGCTAAATAAACTGTGTTTTTCCTATTTGGCTGGAATTTTACCTCTCAATTAACCATTAGGGTTTCAACTATTTAAGTACCTTCGTAATTATGTAATTGATTGTTTTTAATATTAAAAAAAAATTGTATATGTACCTACCTAATCTGGAAAGCATACATTTAAATTTAGAAATTGTCATAACTACATGGATATATTAACAATGGTATTTCCAATCGGGAGATTCACATAGTACATGGACCTAAGATTTCACTGTTTCTTAAAAAACGCACACTTGTTGCAAATACCCTCTGCAGTTTATCCCTCGACCATCCCCTCTATGATATCATGCCGGAGACTCTCGTGATCCAGAAGTCTCTTCACTCTGAGATATCTTGCACCAGATATGTATGTCCCATCAGATTTGGTTTTTTTTTCTGATAAATAGAGACATGATGCTGGAGAGATGTTTTCCGGGATCTGTTGCCATGGTCTATGGGAGCTGGAGCTTCCGGACGTTCCGCCTATATCTACGATGGGCTTCTTCAGCGTGAAGTGTGATGATGAAGATGATCTTGAGGAAAACTGTGATGAAAGTGTGTGTACACTCGGGGTTTAAATGTGAAAAATGATGACACTCTGCATACGAGTTGTGTTGTGGAGCAGCGACATGTGTTTATTTTGCATGTGAAACTGTGGGGTATAACAGCAAACCATTTTTCTTCTACAAGTACGTGTTTGTCAGTTAAATAGCGCCATCTATGAATTTCATTGTGAAACTTGGAATATTAAGGGAAAGACATATAATTTCTTCTATATTTTATCGCCCCCAATATTACTGGTCTTGTCTTGGTTTTTGGCCAGGCACTTGGATCTTCTTGTACACACACTTTCATCACAGTTTTCATCAAAATCATTTTCATCATCACACTTCACACTGAAGAAGCCCATCGTAGACATGGGCGTAACGTCCGAAAGCTCCAACTCCCATAGACCACGACAATAGATCCCGGAAAATGTCTGTCCAGCATCATCAGTCGGCCGTGTAAGCCTAAAACTCTAAAATAGAGATACGCTTTTTATACCATTGTGAATAGGTTTCTGTATCTTTGGAAATAACAAGAGGTTGAATATAGTTTTAAAGTTTATTTAACAGAACTATAAAATGCTTTGGTGTGTATTTTTCTTGTTGTTATGTACCTACCTATTATTTATTTCACCCAGTGTATTTTTTTTTTTTGAGTTGAAAGATATGTTTTTGCTAGAATTTTGTAATTATGTAAATTTATAAATAATAATGTTCACAGTAAATCTATCTTAATAAAGCAATGTTCATTACATATTTGTCTTTCATTCTCCTCAAGTTTCATCTATAATCTATAATCTAAGTTGCAAGGATATATTCATTTAAAGCCCTCAGATGTATGCCCACAAACAAACACGTGTAGTTCGCGCTTACAAATTCTGATTGTGTACTTACAAATAAAATCCAAACCTCAAATGAACATAAGCCCCACAACTTTTGCCGACCTTCCCTGATACAAGGGTGACATTGGCAAAGTGAACCATTTTTTACAGTATGGGTGGTCAGCCTCATACCAACCTATAAGTCAAGGAATATGAGTAATAAATGACATTTAAATAATGTTGAATTAATAAATACAGAGTCAGTCAGAATCAGTCAGTAGGGTGTGAAAGAGTGAGGAAGTAAGTTGATTTATTTCTGAATATAATTTAGAGTTACTCTCTGTACCCTGAGTACGAGTTGCAAAACTTGAGTTAAGTAAAGTTTACGTTTTTGTTTGAACTTGATTCTCTTTATCACTGTAACTCTTTTGCTAAGACCATAAAGTGTAAGAAACAAAAATGGCAGATTTTGGGGAAAATCACACTTGAATACTTTCCGTAAACTTTACTTTACTCAAGATTTGCAACTCGTACTAAGGGTACAGATAAGAAAAAGGCTTCAGACCCTGAATAACTCGTTAGATATTAATACTATAGTAGAGACAGCTTCACTGTTGCAAATACGAGTATAACCGTATTACTGAAAATCGCAAAAGATTTGACTCAATTAAAGAAATATTGGGAAAAATTTGAATTTTACCCTCTTCTAAAAAAAAAGTTTGTACCACATTCTTCACTGTTGCAAATATTTTTTAACCGTTTTACTGAGAATCGCAAAAGATTTGACTTAAGTAATTAATAAAATATTGGGATAAATTAGATTTTCTAATTTTATCCTCATCTAAAAAAAACTTTTTACCATATTCTTCTAACATATTCCATATTCTAACCATATTCTTATAACCTTTTACTAAGAAAGATTCTAATCAATTCGAAAAAGATTATGGTAAATTGAATTTTTCAAAAAATTCGAATTTTACTCTGCACCTGTTTTCAGGGAAGGTCGGCAAAAGTTGCATGGTGTATGTCCGTGTGAGATTCGGGTTTTTATATTGTAGGACCACATTGGGCATGTTTAAGCGCGAACTTGTGCATGTCTGTTTGTGAAAGTGCATACAATGTGAATCTTTAATGTTACATATATTTTGCAACTTAGATTAGATTAGATTAGTCTGCCCAGCTGGGAAAAAATTTGAACTGTCACAGGGATCAAGCTATGCTGTCCCTACTATAATGATAGTTAGAAGTATTGACTTGTTGAAAGAAGCATTTAGCAAGACAGATTTTCTTATCTGTCAAAGAAAAGGAAGGTACACATTTACTGTTTAATTTATTTAATCTATTGCCCCAACTTATCCCACATTATATGTCTGTTTTTGTGTTTTTCAAACATTTTAACTGTATGAAATATTTAAAGAAAACATTGGTCCATGAGGTGACCTAACATGATGCATCAAGAGTCTAGAACAGATAGACCAGAAGTTCCATTAGTGTAAAAGATGCTAATGGTACCATACTTTCTCTTTTACCATTGAAAACTCCTCAGTTTTCTTGTGGTATACAGTTTGTCAGACACTGGTCTATTTAGTGGACGCTATAATGGATGTCTTCTTTAGTGATCTCTAGACAGTTCAGTAACTCTGTCGCCATTCCGCTAGGGTGGCAGTTATAACTTACAACATATTTTTTTTAACATTTAACTTACTTCTTGTCAGGTTTAGGTTGGAATTAAGTACGGTTGACATATTTACAATAATTATAACTACACAATTGAAATTTATTTATCGGATACACTTCAACAGGGATGACAGCTTTAAAATGTCCAGTATTTGGAAACCAACACTCACCTCGCTTTTGAAACCAATACTCATGTTTTTGTCAAAGACAATGATATCATCAGTTCGTATGTATGGATATATCATAATAACTATCTTCGCTCGAAGGTATGCCGTGATTTGTGACAATTGTTATAGAAGAAAAAATCAGTTCTTTCTCAGTCGTCGTGCAGAGAGGGTGTCTCCTGAAGACGTAAGCTACGTCGCTAACGAAACGTTGAGAATAATGTAAGTTCTCTTACAACGGTTCGTGTAATATCCGATAAATAAATTTGAACTGTGTAGTTATAATTATTGGAAATATTCAACTTACTTCGCTCATGTGGGTATGTTAAACGCTAAAAAGCTCCAATCTAGAGTTATCTAAGCTGCAATTTTTAACATTTTACACACTTTAAAACAACACAACCTGTTTATTTTTTTGGGTTAGGTTAGGTTAGAGACTAACTGTACATAGAGTGCCGTACTTATATAGATTTACAAAATAAAATGAACATAAACCCTGCAACTTTCGCTGTCCTTCCCTGAAACAGGGTGACATTTGCTGAAACAGGGGTGAGATTTGGATTTTTATTTTGCAGTAGGTACACATATAGCATGTATAATCTTAAACTTACACATGCATACATCTAACAAGAATCTTAAATTTTCCCTAATTTATCTTTGTAACTTAGATTAGGTATAAATTATAAAATAGCTCACCGCAAGGCTCAGCAAACTGAAGCAAAAGAAAAAGAAGAAGATTATTTGCAATACTTTATTGAAGTAAAATTATTCTGCATGCTTTATAACATTTTGCTAATTTAAAGCACCTACCAACTGGTTTTGAACTACTGCTAATACATTTTTTTCCTCTTACACCTATTAAAGCCATTATAATATAAACCAGTTTTACAATTAGGTACTAGTGGGCCATCATTTTGACAGTCTGCAGTTGTGATCTGCAATCAGCTGTGTTTGGGCAACCATCTTGTTTTCTTAATTAAATAAAAGTACGCTTTTAAAATTAATATCTCGAATTATATAAATACATGGATTGCATAAGTGCGTGAAAGGTAAATAATATGTATTTAGGCAAAATATATTTAACCATTTCTATAGTCAATTCATCCTGCATAAACCATTAGAACTTGTTCTCTATTTTTACATTGTGTGTAATCACACCTGAAAGGTTATATTAATATTTAAAATTCGCAGACACATGTAAGTTTGCGCTTACACATGCTGCACTTGTACTCATAAAATTAAAATATAAACAAAAATTTCAAATGAACTCTGTGACTCTTGCCGACTCTCCTTGAAACAGGGATAATATTGACCAAAGTGAACAAATTTTTTCAGTAGGTAAGTTTTGTTGGTGAACCAATCTACAAATCAAGCAACAAAAATTAAAAATATCCAAACATTTAGCTTTATAAACAAACAATAAATGAAACACAATTGAACTTTTGAAATTAATATTTAATAGCTTATATTAAAAAGCACCAACCTCCAATCAGACAAAAATAAAAAATAAATGTTAATTCTCCCATTAAATCAAAAATTTGATTGGGTATACGTAAGTCAGCTCATGTACATCATCTTTCCTGTTGAGATTCCATCATATTGTTACTTCCGAGAAATATTTAACCGAGGTCCTTACCAGAATTAAGAAATCAATTTTTATGTGTCTATCAAATATTGATTGGAGGCTGGTGCAACAGGCTCTTAGCTGCCAATATTGCAGATCAACTACCATTTTTTGGTTAATATCTTTTTCTATTTTCAGATAGTATGTAATTAGAGCTACAATGGAGTTTATAAGTATTGCTGGTTTGGTATCAGTCATCTCCAACAACTTGGGCTTGATCACTTTCCTTTTGACAATTGTTTTCCTCTACAACTATTACACGTCAACGTTTAACTACTTCAAAGAGAGAGGCCTGCCGTTCTTGAAGCCAACTTTCCTCGTAGGGAGTATCGGTTCTAGAGTGTTCTTGAAGATATCCTTCCACCAATTCAACATAGATACATACAGACATTTTGGAGATGCGCAGTATGCAGGTAAATCTATTTAAAGAATTCTTATACTCAAATTTCTAATACACAACCCCTTGACAGAAAAAAAATCTTGATGACCCCCTTAAGCCATAGACATACAATTCAGGTAAACAATCAGTAACTTAAACTTAAAATTACATTTGGGTGAAAAGGAAACAAAATTATTTAAAGCTGGCAAGGCAAGCTCTAAAATTATTAAAGTCATTTTCCACTTCATACCTATATGAACTGACATTGTTTTCAATGGTGGATCTGTGGGTGGATGCTAAAACTGAATTGACATTGATTTGAATGACATTTGATTATTAACATTTTCACCACAAATTGTTAATTTATCTAAAAACAAACAAGCCCATGCTTCTCTAGTGCATTTTATTTTATGGGAGACTCTTGCTTTTTTCCTTTTGCTGCCGACCCCCAAGTAAGATTTTAGAGTATCTACAGATGTGACAGATTGAAGTGAATTATTTTTTATTTCAGGATATTTTGAAGGTCGTCGGCCGTTGATCTTGATTAGGGATCCAGAGGTTATAAAGACCGTGATGATAAAGGACTTTGATCATTTTGTTGACAGAAATGTTCTCAGATCAAGTGCTCCTCCACACATTAGCAAAATGATGATCAACTTAAAGGTGTGTAAAGTTTATGAGCTGTACGTTACATATATGTAAATGCTTCGGGTAAGGAAGAGATGAAACAGGGATTCTTAGGTCATGAAATGCATTTCATGTATACAAAAAGGCTTAAAGACGATTTGTGTTGGCTCTTCAATATGAGGTGACAAAGTGATTTTATGCTGTTTCTTAAATTATCAGCTGTAGACTTAAAGGGCTTGTACTGAATGTAGTTGACAGTCGCGGGAAAGAGCTGTTGTACCTAATGTTGGGGCCTACGAACTGATAAAATCTATCGGGGCTGTTCTTAGACATTTGGTTGAACCCACGCTTTGACAAACTAATGATGCCTCGCCTGGAAGTTTCATGACCACGGTCATTCTTACCTACCGAATTTTAGTAGTTTTTGTATGAAGACTGTAATCAGCTGTTCACTTGCGGCCATCTTGGATTGACAGGTCTTCATACAAATGCATCATTAGTTTGTCAAAGCGTGGGCTCAACCGACGACTAAAATGTCTAAGAATAGCCCCGTTTGGCTTTTATTATTTTTTTCATTAACAAAGTACCTACTTCTTAAACAACACGACTATATATAATCTATAATCTAAGTTGCAAGGATATATTCATTTAAAGCTCTCAGATGTATGCCCACAAACCAACAAGTGTAGTTCGCGCTTACAAATGCTGAATGTGTACTTACAAATAAAATCCAAACCTCAAATGAACATAAGCCCCACAACTTTTGCCGACCTTCCCTGAAACAGGGGTGACATTGGCAAAGTGAACTATTTTTTACAGTATGGGTGGTCAGCCTCATACCAACCTATAAGTCAAGGCCCTAACCTAACCTCAATAAAAATAAACAAGTGAAATAAGAAACAGTGTTTCATAAAATATTACTACCTAATTTATTCTTTAAAGTTTTATGTAAGAGATTAACGATAATTTTTCACAGTGTTAATACACAAACCATAAAAAATACAACTAACTTCATGTTGAACTATCAAAAGTGACATTTTACGTGATGGTGGCTGTAGTTCTGATTTCACCATATTCGGGGCTATTCTTAAACATTTTGGTCATCGGTTGAGCCCACGCTTTGACAAACTAATGGTGCCTGAGCTGGAAGTTTCATCAGCACGGTCATTCTTACCTACCGAATTTTGTAATATTTGTATGAAGACAAATCAGCTGTTCACTCGCGGCCATCTTGAATTGACAGGTCTTCTACTACTGACAGGATTAGTTTGTCAAAGCGTGGGTTCAACCAACGACTAAAATGTCTAAGAATAGCCCTGATTGAGTATAATTCATATATGAACCTACACGGCTTAAGCTGAACATGGATAATGAATTTGCCGCCTTTAAACTCGTAAAGCCAATGGGTATTATTTTGTTTTTCTTCAACAAAATACTTCTTAAATTTTAGAAATTCAGCTAAATTCAAAGTGAACTATCAAAAGTGAAGTTAAATAAGATGGCGACCTTACTTCCAATTCACACCACATTCAGTTACTTAAATCCATGCATATTTATGGCAATATAACTTCTTATAATATTAGTGCAGTGATTTGAACAATTTTGTGACACATTATGTGGATTCCTTTTTATTATCTACAATTTATAAAGGGTGTTCTTTTAATGTTTTAAAACTGACTTACTTCCTTTAAATTCAGGGAAAAGAATGGAAGAATGTACGCTCCACTCTAACCCCAACATTCAGTTCTGGGAAATTGCGAGGAATGGAAGGCATACTGCAGCAGTGTGGCAAGCAGATGGCTGACTTCCTCAACAATACATTAGGTGAGTATTCTGTCACATAATGTACATTTTGCACATTGATGGAATCTTCCACAAGTTCCTCTTATTTAGAGATGAGATTGAAAAAGGTCCACATCAGGAGTGGATGGAGACAGACTGTGAATAAGAAAAATACCTAATAATTAATTGTATACGAAGAGTTTCTTAACCTTTTCGCTTCTGAATATTCTGGCTATATGATACCCCCAGTACGGAATACTTTTTCAAGTACATTTAAAAAAAAAAACATTTATTGATTTCCTACTTTCATTGATTTTTTTTTGGTGAAGGAGTCGCAGTGGATTACCTTGCTTATCGCGTACAAGGTGTAAATGTTCTGAGGAATTTGATACGGTTTATCATTTCCCTTATTAGTCTTTCTGTATTTGAATGCGTCCGTGCACGACTTTATTGGATCCATCTCGGCATTTGCCTTTCGACTGAGGAATCACAGTAAACTCAGTCGGGATAGTCGGCTCATCACAAGGGTGTAGCACATGTTTCCACTTGCAGACTTCTGAATTCTTGAACAATGTCAGGGATAAGTTCAAAGTTGGATGACATCTATGATTGACAGCCGCACTGTATGCAAGTTTACACTTGACGCGTATGTGTGTCACCCGCAGTCGAAGGTCTCCTTAATTAATCACAGCCAGCGCTGCTTATCCAAAGCTTCTCCAGTCTTCTACCGCATGACAGTCCCCCCCCCAATCTTTCCAGCCATCTACTGGGTTATCACCACAACTCTCTTTTCCAGGCTTTGACAATCCATTCACTGAAATCACAATAATTGCATGAAAGCCTCCTAGAGTAATTGCTGTCATTGAATATTTGTTGCAGAAAACGGGAATGAAATAGAAATGAAGGAGTTCATTGGTCGCTATACTCTGGAAGTTATTGGAAGCTGCGCCTTTGGATTAGATTGTTCCTCTTTCAAGGATCCTAACGCAGAATTTGTGAAGGTTTTTATGGCCTAAATATTTGTACATATTATAATTAATTTTAAAAATTAATTACACTTTCAGGTATTATATGAACCTTTATGAGAGAACTTAAATTAAATTGAACCCGTATTATCTATTTTAGCTGTAAATAGAATATATTTATTCAAATAGAAAACTAATCTGGTCAATAGCTCAGTTAGTAGAACACTTGCATTCAAAGCTACAGCGCCTGGGCTTAAACCCCTCCGCCACAGGTGTCAGAATTGTATTCCCATTACATTTTATTTAAACCCAAATTCAAGTATTGGAAAGATTTACTTAGTCTTCACAAGAAATGAGAAAGGGATTAGTGAAAACCTCTGCTTCGAATTAAGTTGCTGGTGTAAGGCTGGCTGCTTTATCTGTAAAAAATAGAATCCACATCACATGAAATCTCTTCAGGGATAAATCAAAATCCTCTGTTAGAACATTTCTTTGTCAAGTCCCCTCATTTATGCAAATAAAAGAGTGTATGGAGATGTACAACAGCACCCATATGAAGAGATTTAGTTTTCTTACAATCTTTACATTAACAAGATGGAGCGGAGTTTACCCAATGTTTCATACTTGGAGTACTTAAGCAGTAAATGTTTTTTACATTAATTTAAAATATACTTTTTAATTTCAGATTGCTTCTAAGTTTGCCGTAGTTCCCATTTACCAGAGATACATATTTTTCCTGGTACTTTTGTTGTATCCAAGCGGCCTCCGATTTTTGCCAATTTCAATGTTTAACAGTGTCGCTGTAGAACACCTCAAGAATGTTGTCATAAACACTAAAAAGGAACGACTGAGTGTGCCAGAGAACAGGTAATATGGACTTTTTTTAATGGACAAGTTCCACATTTTAGTAGAAACTAATTGTACTTAATATAAGCTAATCATGCCTATGCATTGGCATTTCTAGTAATCAAAAAAGTACAAATGAATTTACACAGTTCTAAATCAAGTAAGCAGTTTACAACCTACCCCCCACCCCAGAGCCAAGGAAGATGAGGACAACGCAACATATTTCCAACCAGTTAACACCAACGCACGTCCGCGAAGACAACGAAGACGTAGTGCTTTGATAACTCGCCTTGAGGATGCTTTCTGCTCGTGAAAGTGAAACGTCGGCAGATGTAGGAGCTGCAAATAGAACATGGTCAGACCTGAAAGAACATAAAAACAATTTGTTAATTATAAACAAATATTGTTATGGATTTGCGCTTCTTTTAGTTTTCTTGTGTAAAAAATAAAGGTCCACAATAGTAGTATGTATTTATTTTAAATTCATTTTTACACAATCTAAAACCCTATTCATAAACTTAAAGTTTTCTTTATTTATGTAAGCTTGCTCGATGACTGTCTCTGACTACCCGTCTGGCTCCAGTGGAATTCTTCTTTTCTGGAAAAAGCGTTCAGAACTCTCCACAAACCACTATCACAAACACACCAGTGTACTCCCAGTTTGGCCAAGAATCACACATCAGTGCATGTCAGCATCTACTGCAAGCTTCTGTATGCACACTCCCACACCACGTATCAACACTTGCCAGGGGTGGAAGTCTCATCCCCACGGTCGATCCTACCTACCAAATATTGGTAATTTTTGTATGAAGACCTGTCAATCCAAGATGGCCGCAAGTGAACAGCTGATTAGTCTTCATACTAATATTACCGATATTCGGTAGGTAGGATCTACCGTGGGGATGAGACTTCCAGCCCTGGTCCAGTCTCACTTACCAGCATTTTCTTGAGGTTCCAGTACATAATTATCAAGTATCCAGCATCATGCCCTTGTGCTGCAATTGTCATAGTCATTCATAGTACAAAATGATTAATGGGTATAATTATCATTGCACATTTACTTTTTAGGCGCAATGACTTTATGCAACTTATGATAGACGCAGCTGAAAAAGAATTGAATGAAAATACCGGAGAAAAAGGTAATTTTTATGTGAATCTTTATTACTGTAGTACAACTTAATTCTAATTTTCCCATTATCTAATTACTTAGATATGAGTCGTTAAGAACCTAAAGCACCAATCAAGGATTTGTTCAAAACCTGAGATAAATTTAATTATGAAAACACAAAGAATGTCATATACTCTTTGGCATATTGCAACCTAACTGGGTAATTTAACTTTTTTTTCTCGTCCACTCATGTTTTTATTTATTTGTATTGCAGTAATGACTGAAGAGGTGATCCAAGCGCAGGCCATCTTGTTTCTGTTTGCGGGCTTTGAGACGTCCAGCACGCTGCTGAGTTTTGCTTGCGGAGAGCTGGCGCTGCACCCAGAGATACAGGATCAGCTGAGAGATGAAATAAAGAACGTCGCCCAGAGGAACAACGGAGACTGCACCTACGATAGTGTCAATGAAATACCATTGCTGGAAAATGTACTCCTGGGTAAATGAAAATCACTTTACAATTAACCATTCCATAGCATTGGTTTAACTAAACTTCCACTAATATTAATTTACCTCAACGCTTTGAGAAGCTGCACTATAAGTGCAGCTTAGTTGCATTTTTTTGTCTTTTTTCATTACATTTTACAAAGATCTTACATGATACATAATATAAGGAGGACTGCATATATGGGGAAGGTGTCTGAACAATAGAAAAGCTTGAGGGTAGGATGAGATCTAAAGACAGGCTGCAAAATAAATAAATGTTTTTTTTTTACTTTGCTATTCTAGAAACCCTCCGCAAGTATCCGCCCGTTTCCCGAGTAGATAGAGTATGCACCAAGCCATACAACCTCCCTGGCACCAACTGGACTGTGAATGTGGGAGACGTGTTGGTGATGCCTGTGGCTGGTGTCATGTCCGACCCCAAATACTACCCGGAGCCTGAAAAGTTTGATCCCGAGAGATTCTCTGCTGAAGAGAAGGCTGCCCGACCACCACATGTGTATTTCCCATTTGGGATGGGGCCCAGGAACTGCATTGGTAACTATTACAATGTGTATTGCAGAATATTCAAAATTCCCTGGACTGGAAGTCTCATCACCACTGGTAATATTTGTTTGAATACTTGATTCTAAAATATTTTGATTTCCTTGCAGGTCTGCGCTTTGCGATGGTGTCAGCCAAGTTTGCTGTATTTTATCTTTTGAAAGATTTCAAGCTGAGCAGATGCTCCAAGACTGAGGATCCGGTGCAATTTGACAACAGAGCTTTTCTACTTAAGGCTCTGAATGGAGTGTGGGTCAAGATTGAACCTTTGGAGACAAAAAAGGAGTGATGTCTTAGATGTTCTATCAGTGATATTCAGGATTCAATCAAAGACCAAATAGGATTTCACTTATTTTAATTTACTCTTGAATATATAATTATTCTTCTATTAAACTCCTTCAAACCTCTTTTGGAAGTATACCTCCTCCAATCTTCTCTACGCTATTTACTACTGCCGCTATGTTTAGCTGTTTCCGGCTTGCAATTTGTATAATGTTGTCCAGCCACCTCAGTTGTGGCCTTCCTAGTTGTTAGTGACACAACAATATACATGTATACAGCTGTAAACTGAATGTAAATGGCAACTGAAGGAGGGCGCTGTTATGACCTTAGGGCCTACAAACTGATAACATCAATGGGCCCCTTCCTAGTTACGCCCATGCTTCGTAGTATTTTATTCTATATATTTGTATCCAATTATAATGCAATAGTGAAAAGGTATCAATGGGCAAAGTACACGTTTTCTCTCACAAGGAAATTGAGAGTTCAATTCCACCAAGTGAAAGTCAATTTAGTCTTTTTATTGACCCTGACACTATAGCCATATATTTTTTATGGGATTTTCTATGTAGACTACACTTACTCAAATTAGTTTTAAGTTTATCGGCTCATATAGCTTTGAGACTATCATATCTCACAATAATTGACTTAGCGCAAATTTAAATTAAGATTATTTTTTCTCAACAGGCAAACAATATACAGATACTTGTATGGGACTCGGTCCTCGGCAAGCTATAACTTGTTTGCTTTTTCCCTAGCAACCGGGCCGAATCAAATTTGCATTTAAATTGATACTTAACATTTTTGTTTGCCTAGAATCTCTTATTTCCCATTTTCAACAATCTGATAAATAAACATCATATTCATAAAGATCTGTATATTTTTCATCTGTACAGTACAAAACAATTACCTGCTTTCAAAATGCTGATACCTTATTTATAAATATACAACCAAGGATGAAGTAATGATATCAAAATTGCTCTTCATCGCCATTACAAATATTAATCAAAAGTCAAAACAATATCAAAATAAAACTTACCTTGTAATTTTTAACAATTTTGCATTGATTCTTTATTTTTTATACATGTACCTCAATTATATAGCATTAGATATAAACCTATAATAGAAAACTATAAATATACACCATATATCCTCACTGTTGCATGATCGAGTGGAATTTACGCAAAATTTTATACTTGCGGTAGGAAAGTTGTCAAAAATGTTTATTTTGTACTCATAGAAATTTTGTAGGTACCTGAAAAACGAGTAAATGTATGATTAAACTATATAAAATACAGCAGAGATCCAAGAGTCTGCACATTCAAAATTTCACTAGGCGGGATGACATTGTAGGTTGTCACCCCTAGTAAATAATTAATGTGATTCCAAATAATCTGAGACATTTTATTTTCATCATCCTGAAATATTTGGACATTGACATCCAATTTATGTGATAAATACAGTACTTAGCGCTTTAGCATCTTTTCAATCTACCAACATGTCCTGTCCGTAGTGTAATATATACTTTTTGTATGGGTAACAGTAGATATCATATTAAAACTTATGTTCTTAGGGTCCATAAATTACGTCATCGATTTTGGCCGATTTTCGCCCCCCCCCCCCCCTTTACAATCATACTTGTTGTAATAATGGATGAGCTTAATAATTAATAATGTTATATTACTTACATAATATTTTGAATATTTTGTAGAAATTGGTATTTACAAGAACGACGTCACTTTTGGTACTTGTACATCATTTGCCATCGTCCGCAGACCAGACTCCCCCCCCCCCCCTTCCCCTGAATATATGGACAGCCCCTTAGCAACCTTTTAACCAATTTAAATGTGCGGACTTTATTGGACCGGTATAATCGCCATTAAAAGAATCTCCAAGCCAAGTGATAGTTAATGCTTATATAGAATATTCATATTATGTAACCTGTATAGAAATATTTACACTTTAAATTAGAGGAACAAAAATAATATTAATTACATTTGTAAACCTTTAGGGTTGTAAAATGAAATAAAAATCATTTTCATCCCTCACCACTCACAAGAGCTTGTCTCTTTTTGGTGAGGTGTAGCGTTACAAAAATGTAATCAAATAATGTAATAGATTTATGGAAAAAAGTGTATTATGAATGTATTTCAAATAAAAAATAAATAAATTATATTTTGTTTATACAATGAAAATATTTTGGTTCATCATAATATAAAATGATTAAAAGTTAACTCACAATATTTAATCTTATATTTTTTCAGCTGATCACATGTTGTGTTGAGTATAGGTACTAATACATAAGTTTCTGGATGTGTGCATAACCTGTTATACACGCATGCCAGTGAGCTTGTATGCGTAGGCGAGTGTGGTAAAACATGGAGGCTCACGCACACCCAACAACTAATGGATTGAATAAGAGTTTTCGGCTTACACGGCCGGCTGATGATGCTGGAGAGATCTTTTCTAATGAGGACTTCAAAGACATAAGTTTAGGAATTAGTTCATGAAAGATGGTTAAAGACGTTACCCTTCATATTCTTTGTATCAAAAGCTTGCTTTAAAAGTCATGCAGATTTTTTTTTATTACATTACGATTAAGCAGCATCTACAATCTAAGTTGCAAAGACATGCAAACATTTAAGGCTCACATTGAATGCGGCCCCACAACAAGCACATGTAACTTCGCGCTTACACATGCTGCATGCATATACCTATATACAAAATAAACCAAACCTCATATGAATATAAACTTTGCAACTCCTGTCGCCTTTCCCTGAAACCGTGGGGGCATTGGAAAAAATGAAACAAATTTATACAGCATGGGGGGCTAGCCTCATACCAATCTATTATTTATTAATCGAGGAAGCTTGATTTATATTAAATTTTAGTAACATTTTTATCGATTTAACACTGGCGCTTTTAGTTTTTGTAGGAAATCTCCAAAAACAATAAGAAGAACTGACGAGCAATCATCGTAACGTTGGTATCATTGATTTATTTTACGTATAGACATCTAGTGACGAGTAGAACAACTAATATTTCCATAGACCATTTTTAACTCATTTCCGGTTGTCTGTCAAAAACCGAAATTAGAATTTGTTTTGACAGTGTTGACGTTCTTGATTAACACCTCTTTAACGAAAGCGTTAATTATCTATAAACACAGTAAAAATGACTATAATTAAAAATTGGGAAGAATTCGAAAGATCCGCAGAGACTTTGTACATACAAGATCCATCTAAGATTCGATACACATTGAAATATGTGCATTCGAAAGGATTGCTCGTGTTGAAATTTACCGACAATAAACAGGTACCGGTATATTTCAAATCCGGTTAGGGTGTGGGGTTATTTTGACGAAAGAATAAACTTACGGACTTCAAATTTAGCTACGGAAAATTCATATTCTTCTACCAAAGACTGGTCACCAAAACTCCATTCAACTTTGCAGCGACTGGGTCTTGCTTGTGAATTGGCGCTTTCCGTAGTGACAGTCATGCTTGCAGAGGGCTGTTGAAGTGTGATTCACACAAAAACAGCGTGTCCTGATATTTACATTAAAATCAGCTTTAAAATTCCAAAAAAAAAAATGTTTCTACAATGAATATCTTATGTATAAAAATATATATTGGGGTTTTCTTTGACTCCTCAGTCACGAATCAGATGCTGTAAAATAAAATAAAATCTCTGATTATTGGGAATCCAATATTTATACACTATTGGTAACAAGACATACCCAAGGGCTACTTAAATATGCTGAGTCCATTGTCAATATATCCCTGCAACTTAGATTATAGATGTTACATTTGATGTGCTAATGATTTTTATTTTGCTTTCAGTGTTTGCAGTATAAGACTGAGATGCAGCAGGACTTGCGGAAAATTGACAGATTCATGTCAAATCTAATGAGAGACATGACGGCTAACAAAAACTAATCCACAAAAATACTAGGATGTTTTTGTTGGTTTGTTTAAAGCCACTGAAACTGTCATTGAAATAATGCATTCTCAATATTAAGTCCATGATAAGCAGCAATGTTACGGATATGAAATTGTGGATCTGAATACGAATATAGGAATAATATTGTACCGGTTTCAGGTACAGATATATGGAAATGAAATGACTTGGGATTATCCGATAGTTTTGGATACTTTCAGTTACGAATCTGAGATTTTGAGGAAATTTTATAATAATTCAATCATAAAAACTGAAATTAACTTACTAAAATGAAAAAAGATATAAGAAAGGTTTGATTTGTAGGTCATCACCTGAATTAAGTATCAGTCATGTAAGTTATTATTATAGCTACCCACTTTTGAGTTTTATCAAACGAAACCTGTCATAAAAATGTCTCATTTAGACACCGCCCATATCAAAATTATAATATATTGGAGTTGGCAACAGTTACAGATACATTTTTATTTTGGATATCAGATAGTTACACTTACTAAGTACCCATAATAACGCTGATTGTGAGATTATATAGGTACTAAAGGGATAGCAAGAAGAAGTATGAATGGGCGGGAAATCAATCTGTAAATGAGGCAACTGTGAATCTTCTTTAATGTTTTTTTTTTGTTTGTGTTAAAGTAAGCCATTATATATTATATTTATAGGTCACAAAATAAATTATCATGTATTTTTGAAACCAAAAATGAACAATATTTAAAGTAATTTTACCAGTATTTCATTTTTATAGACGATAACCATCTAATGTCGCTAAAAGTTCTTAAATGTTGTATTCAACACTACTTATCTTGTAAGCTGATCAAATGTGCATTTATTCTGTATAACGCCAGTATTTTTTGAAATGTAGATGATTTTCCCAGATGCAATAAGTCTATTTTACTAATTCTGTCATTTTTGCCGAATTATATTTGAGAATGCCAAAACTAGCAATCAAGGATTTTTTAATAAAATGAGATAATCATAGAAATTGATTTTTTCTATGTTTCAATATGTTTATCTATTTTCCGCAAAAATCCCAGATTTCCGCCTTTGATTCCACATAATGGCATAATTTTTAATTTAGAACTTTTTCTCAAACATCAAACTTCTATGGGACTATCAAATCCTTAGAAAACAAAAATAAAATAAGTTGATGCATTTTCACGTGCAGAGTCCATTCATAAAAATGGAATTGAGTAATCTTTTAAAATTGTATCAACTTATTTTGTCTACATTTGTTTAAGTGTAATACTATGTGTGTTCACCCACCGTTATACTTTTAGTATTTATATCAAAATATTTTGTATTTTTTTTTAAATAAAAAGCTTGCAAAAAGTTATTATGTTTTCTTTATTACATAGCAATTCAGCATGAACTTGACAGCCTTGGCTGCATCCACAATTCTCTTCCACAATCCACTCTCGCTTGTGCATTGTCTTTTCATTTGTGTATTTTAATTTTTATTAACAGGGTGAAATCACAAATGCAGCTACAAATATACAAACATTAGAGTGAATAAGGAGTTTCCCCTGTTCCAAAAGAATGGACCACAGATAAATATATTATAATACTACCTAGGTGAATGGACTCAGCCTAAATTTGAGAATAGAATGTTATTCTCGGCCGACATCACATTTGTAGGTGCCTTTTTCCTAGCAACCGCGCAGCGTGACATCACAATTCTGTTTTGAAGGGTAACATTGACGTAAAAATATTATTTTAAGTCAGTGGTTCCAACATCCATAATAAGAATGTCTTCATTTTGAACAAGAAATTACTGAAGGTTTTACCATCCAAGTAAGTAGGTAAATCCTCAACAAGCTATGCTTATGAAAAAATAATGCTTAATTTTGGTTTTCTTAAAATAAATGACCAAAATTTTGGTAAGCGCTTTGAGAGATCCTGAAATAAAAATCTAAAAGATTTTTATTTCAGTAAAAATCTTTGGGTAAATATTTTATTTCAGTAGGTAGGTACAATATGGCAATCTGACTACGAATATTTTCTACGTAAATACCCATAAATATAATTATAACAAAATTAACCATACACAATAAATGACAGCTGTCAAAAAAGTGACATTTGCGAGTGCGAGTAAATTAAAAAGGTTTTGAAAAAAGAAATTGAGAAGCAAACAGAATATGGGAAAATCCTCTAAAGACAAAAGAGACGTTTATTATCGCCTGGCGAAGGAAGAAGGATGGCGAGCAAGGAGCGCCTTTAAACTGATGCACATCGATCAAGAGTACAACATATTCGAAGGCGTTACGAGAGCTGTGGACTTGTGCGCGGCCCCTGGAAGCTGGAGCCAAGTCCTGGCGCAGAAACTGCGCGCCAACAAAACAGAAAACAACGATATCAAGATAGTAGCAGTGGACCTACAAGCCATGGCGCCATTGCCCGGCGTCACGCAAATACAAGGCGACATAACCAAGCTCAGCACCGCGCAGGAAATCATTCAGCACTTCCAGGGACAACACGCAGACCTGGTCGTGTGTGACGGCGCGCCTGACGTCACAGGCCTGCACGACATAGACGAGTACATCCAGTCACAACTGCTGTTGGCAGCCCTGAACATCACAACGCACGTACTGAAGAGAGGCGGCACCTTCCTCGCCAAAATATTCCGCGGGAAAGACGTCACGTTATTGTACTCGCAATTAAAACAGTTCTTCCCCGTTGTAACAGTCGCGAAGCCTCTAAGTTCGAGGAATTCGAGCATTGAAGCTTTTGTAGTTTGTCAGGGCTACGATCCCCC
Organism: Agapetus fuscipes; assembly: GCA_951799405.1. Taxonomy (NCBI): domain Eukaryota; kingdom Metazoa; phylum Arthropoda; class Insecta; order Trichoptera; family Glossosomatidae; genus Agapetus; species Agapetus fuscipes. Next base: position 3,430,882 of record OX637336.1, read on the forward strand.
TGAAGGCTACGTCCCCACGATGGCTAATCCTCTACTGGATCACGAGTATTGTGACTTCAACGAGCTGGTGGGGCCCAACAGGTTCATTGTCCCGTTTAACGCGTGCGGGGATCTCAGCGCGTATGACTCAGATACCACTTACTCCCTTCGTCTCCCGGGACGCGGCGAGTACTGCATGTTGGAGCCGGTGCAAACGCCAATAGCTCCTCCGTATCAACAAGTCATTCAGCTCACCAAGAACCTGCAGCTCAGCAAAGCAGAGGCTTCCTTGTGCACGCCGGCCACTGAAAACTCTAGTTAAATTGTTATAGGAAGTCCATTTTCAACTTTCTTAAAATCATTTTTGCAATTAATTAAGTACTGCAATGAGTATTTGCATTTATTAAGGTTCTGTCACTGTATTAAAATAAGAGCCTAGCATCTGTTGGTATGCGGCTGACCACCCATGCTGTAAAAATGGTTCACTTTGCCAATGTCACCCCTGTTACAGGGAAGGACCGCAAGAGTTGCAGGGTGTATGTCCATTTGAGATTGGTTTTTATGTTGCAGGCTCACATGAAGCATGTGCAAGCACGAACTTGTACATGTCTGGTTGTGAGAATGCATGTAATGTGAATCTCCAATGTAACATATCTTTGCAACTTAGATTAGATTAGATTAGATTTGCAGAGTGAGAAGAATAGAAGAGCATGTACAAAAAGAGTGATGAAAATCGAAAAGATTAAAGAAGTGTGCTATGGCACTGCGTGGGACTGCTCCAGGGTACCTGATGGAGCTGGTGTCTCCAGCTACTACAACCTCGCGCGGACAAACACTGAGGTCAGCTGCACCAAGAAGCAGCTGCCTGGACATCCCTGCAAGAAGGCCCCGCACTATTTTTGGAGACAGGGCATTCAAGGCGGCCGCTCTAATGACTTGGAATGCTATTCCCGCCTCACTGAGGGAACTGGATTTGGAGAGACTGTTCCAAAGACGTCTCAAGACTCACCTTTTCATCATATGGACAAGCGCCTTTGCAATGACACACTGTCTGGTCGATAGCTCAGTTGGTAGAGTGCTTGAATTCCATGCCGTGAGTTCGTGTTCGAATCCCACTGAGGGTGTCAGAAATGATTTCCCGTTTCGGTGTTTATTTCAAACCCCAAAATAAAATACCGCCAAGGTTTACACAGCCTTCACAAGAAGTAAGTACCAGCTCTCTCGGGAGCTGGGAAACCCCCACTTCAACTGAAGTGGTTCAATTAATTAATTAGTTAATTAGGTTCAACTCGCCCCATGCGACCCTTTCAGGGATAACGCAGGCAAGAAGTTACACTATATGTGTAGCTTAGTTGCGTTTTTTTTCTCACTGGTATTAAAATAAGAGCCTAGCATCTGCTGAGAGAGAAAAAGAGAAGAGCAAGTACAAAAAGAGTGCTGAATATCGAAAAGATTAAAGAAGTGTGCTATGGCAGAATAAACGGGAGACATATCTGCTGAGGTACTAGCCACCCTAGCGGAATGATGGCTGCATACATTTACAAAACTTTAATATGAGTTTTCTTGTTGGTAGGTAATAATAATTTCACCAATTCATTTCATTCTTATTCCAAAACAAATAGATTTACTTATTTCAAAAACTGTTGTATTGTGTAGGTATATTTTAAAATGTCATAATTTTATTAAAGTGAATTTTGTAAATATTAAAATGTTTCTTTTTATTTTCTAGAATTTGTTGTTGAATATTAATTAAAATTATAAAATTTCAAGTACCCATCTCATTATGGCTTCATCGAAAAAGGTTAAATGTGATAAAAAATTTATTTAAAATAGGTAGCACTGATTTACAAACATAAGTAATCAATTTTTATAATTTCTTCTCCTAGAAAACAATGCTTGAGTGGATGAGAGAAGAAAAGAAACACAAGCAGGAAGAGGAGCTGAAATATTTAAACAAAATGGAAAAATTTAAATCTTATATTCGTCAAAAGAAACGAAATAACGCGATGAGCAGTATGGTCTACTGTCACTTTAATATTTATACAATTTTTCTCACTACTTTGTTAGAGCTCGTTCCCACTTGTCGGATCCGTATATTAATCGGAGGTTCCAGTGGCAGAACATTATGTATGGAGCTATTCACACTTGTCGGAAACCGATTTTGTCCGAAATGTTCTGCAACTGGAACCTCCGATGAATATACGGATCCGTCACCCGACAAGTGGGAACGGGCTCTTACTCTATTGTCTGACATCTCTCATGACCCCTAGTTTATAAATCTTATGCAATGAGGCTCAAACATTTTTTAATTTGGAACTTTTTTCTCGGCGAGCAAACGTCTGTCTTGTATGGCACTTCCATCCTTAGCAACCAAAAACGAAATGCTTGTATGCCTTTTCCCTAGCAACCTGGCCGGGTGACGACACAATATTGTCTATATCAATTCACTTGCGGATCTCATTGTTTATTTTGTCATTTTCTGTAATTGGGTCCATTTTCATTTTGTGTTTTCCCTTGTCCATAAAAATTTTCAGTGATGCCATTTCAATGCCATCCTAAACTTTATAAGAGTGAAGTATAGAGTGTGCCTGATGCCTGAATCTGAGTTGCAAAGATATAATGGCATTTACGCCTCATACTCAATGCACGCCTACAAGCAGACACGTGTAAGTTTGTGCTACAGCCGGGGGTCAGCCTCATACCAACTTCTCAATACTCGTATTTAAGATTCATACTTCACACCAACCTATTAGTCAAAGAACGGTATCTAAGGATAGCCTGAATGGTATTCTAAAATTCTCTGTTATATGAGATTTCATAGTGACTTATTAGTGAAAAAGAAAAAAAATAGACAACGAAACTAATTATTTCTTGTTTTAAATGTTGTAGAGATTCAATATTTTAATAAGCTAGTGCGAGCAGTGGGGCCAAAATGGTACCAGGAACTGTCAAATGCCCAGCGTGAATGCTTGGATCATTTGCGGTTGGCCATCCTGTTAGATCTCAGCAAAGGCAACCCCAACGGTACTCAGACCCTCCTCGCCAAGCTAGGAATATTGCCATGCTTCAAAAACAAACTTGTGATGAAGGCTCTTGTGGAATGCAAGAATAAACCAATGCTATTTCTTTGGGAACTGTACAAGAATGTCTTTGGACGGGATCCAACCAATGTTTTGGCAAGTAAGTTGCTTTTGTCATCTTCACTGCTTCTTTAATCAAAATGTGCTGTTCCTTCTACGAAGAGCTCAAAAGAATTACCACAGATAGAGAGACACATGGTGAAAAAGATTGATGAACATTGCTGCAAGCCAATTTTAGGATTGAGACAACAAGAAGACTTCTTCCTCGTATAACTTGTTAGGTATCTTAGACAATTAGATGGGATGGGCATCTAGAAATAAAGAACACAACAAGATGTTACAAGGAAGAGGGAAGGAAGAGTTGAATAAATGAGGGAGAAATAAGTGAGATTGCATATGACTGGAATCGCGTGATGAATGTTGACGGTATGAAGAAGAAGTGTGCAAGACAGAACAAAGTGATGATGCATCTGTGGAGGTACCGGCCATTCCTAGTAAAATTATGGGAAGATACACACGTTGAAAATCATTTTCAAAAAGATCTTGCTTGGAACATCTCTTCTAATCACTTTATAGCAGGGGTGCCCATACTTTTTCTTGAGGAGATCGACTTAGCAAAAAATTATGAATAGGAGATCGACTACTGTTTAGCCCAGGGGTGTCCAACTCAGAATCGTGGTAGGCTAGATTTTTTTTTGTTATACTTTTGTCCATAAAAAATTCTGTTGACGGAGGGAGGGGGGGGGTTGGCACACAATTGGCGATGCTTGTTTGATCGCGATCGACCGGTCGATCGAACATTTGGGCACCTCTGCTTTATAGCAATTACCTATTAATAATGTTTACATTGAAATATTTCATGCTTGTTTAACAGATGTTAAGATAAAAATGTTGTTTCTTTTTCTATCTCAATGAAATTCAGAGTTATTCCTTTTTCACACGTCCGTATTCGATCTGGACCGGAAGCAGTAGCAGAAGTATCTAGAATTGCAAAGCAAACACTTCAGATTGTGTGAAAGCTAACATATATCTTCGCGACTTCTGATCTGTCACTAGACCAGACCATGTGAATAGGCACTTACACACAATAAAAAAAATGAGGGAATGGTACATGACCAACTCGTGATAAAATTAAGATTATTATAAGTACACTTAATAAGCCCAGATGATTCATTTCCTACAATGTATTACAAGTATTATTTCTGATAATTGATAAGTGATTTAATTCATCAGTGTAATTTTCTGATAAGGTTATTCCTTGGAAGCAAGATTACTGCTATCATCAATAGCCAGTCTGGGATTAAAAGAGACTGTCCAACAATTTAAAAAGCAATTGGACAATTATCCGAAGGCTCCATTGCTGGAAATAAAAAAAGGTTTGTTGTAAATATTCTCTACATATTGATGGTCATTTTAAAGTATCAATTGACTACTGCAAGTATATATTATATTGCATAAAAACAAAAAATAAGAAAACTAGACCATTCACTAGAGACGTCCTATTACTGTGATCACCCAATACATGGGGGTCCAGATTATAGAAGCCCTCATGTATTAACATTTAATGGGCAACGACCAGCAGACAGATGTAAGTTTGCGCTTACACATGAGCAGGCGTACTTACAGAATAAAACCCAAACCTCAGACGAACCTCTGTATACTGGCAAAAGTAAACCATTTTTAAAAATATTTTTTAGATTGGCTTGCTTATTATATTCTCCTGTTTATTAGTCAAAGAAAAATACTTTTTGAAAATCCTCTAACTGTAAAAGTAATGCTATCCTTTTTCTGATTGGGGTGGCCAGAGGCTTTCAGCCTCTCCATTTATATAATTCACATCTTATACAAGAATGGGTACATTTTAAATCGTCTTTATTTGTACTTTCCTGTATTTATTATAGTAAATCATAATGAAAAGAAAAGTAAAAGGAGGAAGCATTGCAAGAATGCATACTTAGCAGAACCGATGACTGTTCCATATTATAATAAAAAGTTGTTCACGGTTGCTCCGTTGACAAGAAAAGTCTCACCTCTACCAGAACTACCACAGCACAGGAATGTAAGTATTTACATTCCATTGTCTACTTCTTCCCTCCTTGTTTACCTTATTCTTTTCAATGTAGCCAAAGAACTAAAGAATTTATCTGTGGCACAGAGTCAACAGATTATATGTGATTCTCAGCTACTCCAAGATTGAAACTCATGGAGATTATATTAATTTATTTAAGAGACATCAGGTCAACAAACGTCAGTAGTCTGCATTGGCTGTAAGATGAAAAGATGCCTGTGTTGACAGACCAAGTGGGGCGTAAGGCAGTGGGACGACTCAGGTCAACATGGCTGGAGGAAGTGGTGGCAGACTGACTGCGGTAGCGGTGGGAGTATTGGACGTGTGGAGAAAGGTGTTGAACAAGCAGCATTGGTTGCGGTTGATCAAGGAGGACAGGATCCATCCCGGGTTTCTGTGCCAGTGATGACGATGATGAAAGGAGAGTTTTCATAATTAAATTTAAATACAGAGACGCCTTAATTTTTCAGTTAAGATCAACTAAGCCCAAAAGCAATAAAGCTGAAAGTCTTTTGAAAGTGAATAATCCTCCTGGACAAGATGATATGCTTCAAGAATCTTTGAAATCTGTCTCAATGGGTAAGTGACTCTCACTGTAACTGTAACTTTAACTCCGTCATCCCTTTGGAGGTGGTCAGAACCTCCGCAGAGTTATCTGCATTCCTTAATTTCTTTGCATATAGTAAATACCTCTATCTATCTTAAATCTAAGTTGCAAAGATATATTAACATTCAAAGCTCATATCAAATGACAAACAAACACGTGTAAAAACAAACACGTGTAAGTTCACGCTTACAAATGATGAATGTGTAGGTACTTATAAATTAAAACTCAAACCTCAAATGAACATAAACTGTGCAACTTTTGCAGACTTTCCCTGGAATAGGGATGACATTGGCAAAGTTAACCATTTTTTATAGTATGGGTGGTCAGCCTCATACCAACCTATAAGTCATGAAATACAAATAATAAATTTTGTAAACATTCTAATCTAAAATCTAAATCTAAGCTGCAAAGATATGTATCATTTGAGATTCATATTAAATGCATTCCCCCAAGCAGACACGCATAATTTCGCGCTTACACATGCCGCATGTGGACCTACAATATAAAAAACCCAATCTCAAATGAACATAAGCCCTGCAACTCTTGCCGACCTTCCCTGAAGCAGGAGTGAAATTGGCAAAGTAAACCATTTTTTATAGTATGGGTGGTCAGCCGCATACCAACCTATCAGTCATGGAATCCTATCAGTCAACGGAAACATTAATGTACCTATATAAAAACAATTTATTCATATCCATCATCTTTTTCATACATTTCCTTTTTTCGCATTCAAATACTTATTAATGCCTTTTTTAAATCATCCCTTTTAATACTTATTTCATCGGATTCTTAGATCTCAATCCGGAAAGTGGAATTTCTCTATCCACGCTTCCGGAATCATTCATTAACGATTCCCCATGCCGAGTGGATTCCATACAACAGGAAGAGGAAGACAAAAAGGAAATATACGATGATAGCAATCTCAATATAACACAAGAAGTTAAAGAAAACAAGTGTGAATGTGTGAAATGGTAAGCTCCATGACTCTATTGAAATAATTATAATAATTGGATAATTTTATACAGAGCCGATTAGTGGCACTATATATATATGAGGATAATTTATTTAATTAAAATTTAATACATGACAAAAGAGCGCCGTTTTTGTGTATGTCACACCTCAAGGGCCCTCCTAATCATGAATGAGATATTTTAAAAAGGTGCTGTTTGAGTGCTTTCTTAAAAATGCCAACAGATTCCGAAACCCTCACTCCGGGTGGCAGTCTGTTTCACTCCACTGGTCCCGCAAACCGGAAAGCGCGATCCCCAAAATCAGTGCATACCTATTTGACGGCGAGGCTGCATCAACCTGACAGCTCGACACCCCGCTGACCTAAGTGTCTGCCCCCTCACACTCACCTCAACGGAGGAGAACATGTCTGCCAGATATGATGGAGCCAAACCATTTAGGGCTTTAAATACCATCAAACACACACGGTAGACCACCCTCTCAGGAAAACGAAGCCAATGTAGTTATTTTAACAGCGGAGTGATGTGAGAGAATTTGGACATCCCGAAGATCAGTCTTGGGGCCGCATTCAAAACAGACTGAAATCTGTTCAGTTGCTTCTTCTTTCGTTGCTTTCTTCACCACCCAAGGGGGCTTAGTAATTCAGGCTATTTAGTAATCTAATTTTCACTTATATTATTTCATAGGAGGTTCAGACTCCATGCAAATACACAAGCTTGCATATCGACTGCTCCAAGGAAGACAGCACTAAGTCAATAAAGATAGTTTTGCAGGAAAGGCAATTGAATGTTATTTATTCCATGGAGTACAATACATAAACTATTTTTAACATTAATTCATTAACAAATTTAAAAGAGTAGAGAGACGGCTGTCATTTTGGAATGAAGATAATGATTTGTTACCTTCAGAAATGGAAATAAGTCAAAAACCTAAATTTCGGAGTTACTTCCTTCTTCCTTGGAGCAGTCAATATAGTCTCTTGGCCTAGCTATCTATAATCTAAGTTGCAAATTTACTGTATTGCATTCCCACAAGCAGATATGTATAAGTTCACTCTTAAACATGCCGCATGTGAACTTACAATGTAAAAACCCAATCTCAAATGAACATAAAAATCATTCTAGTATATTTATTTTATTTTACAAGTACTTTAATGTTTTTAAGGTATCCTGAGATAATCAAGTATTATCATGAGACATGGAAGAGCACGGCTTCAAACAATGATATCATTGCGGAATTTAAAGAGTACATGTCGAGCTTGAGGAATGAAGTCAATGAAGATGCATCTGTGAAAGTATCTGAATCATTTAACTCCAATAAAAAAGGTCAGACACCATCAGAGCCATCTGAAATGCATTTTGAAAGTGTTGATGATTGCAAAAGAGATGCTATGAATACTCCTGTGACAAATCAAGATGATTTGAAAAGAGAAAAGGTTGATGTTGGAGCTGTAAAAGAAAAGATTGATGTTGGAAATATAAAAGAAAAGATTGATGTTGGAAATATAAAAGAAAAGATTGATGTTGGAAATATAAAAGAAAAGATTGATGTTGGAAATATAAAAGATCAGATTGATGTTGGAGCTGTAAAAGAAAATGGGGACAAGACGGATATCAAGAAGGAAGAAGGGAAGATAAAATCTCTTGAAAAATATAAAAATAACAATCCTCTGGTGATAGATCTACCATTCAAATATAATCCACCATACACTGTTGACAAGGTTTGAAATTTTATATTTAATCAAGTAAAATATAAAGGTAAACTAATCTAGTGCTATAAAAATGGAACGTATAGGTATATGTATTTATGTTCCCTACGGACTCTAAAACCGCCCAACTGATTTTTATCAATTTTTCAGAAAACATGCAAAATCTTCTTGCAATGATTCCTGTAAAGTTTGGTGTTGATTGGATTATAAAGTTTTTTATGATTTTTATTATTTAAAAAAAAGTTGCTCCTGGTGCATAGTTCGCATAACATTTTGATAAATTTTTCAGGAGACATGGGTAGGTATATTATATTACCCTTAAAATAATCATGCAAACTTTGATGTCAATCGGATTACACAAAAATGGCTTTGGCCTTCCAACACTTCTGCTCTCTGGGTTTTGGGGAGTAGATCTTTTTATTGCAGATGTTTTGGTTATTGCTTTTGACATGTCCCCATAATTATTTGTTGGCAAATTTTTATTTGTTTGGTGAAATAGGAAATACTTAATATTATAGGTATTATTAAATATTTTTTCAGACTACCAAACATCATAAAAATCAAGCAAAGCAGAGGAACAGGATTAAGCCTTCTACTCTATTACAGGTAGACTTAGGAGATATTTTGATTTTATTCTCATTTTCTCACACTTACACGGTGTTATGGCCGAGGGGGCCAAGCGGGCTGATCTATCTAGCGTATTTGGAATAGAATAACGTTGGTTCAATCCCCGTCTGGGTCATTTGACCATAACTTTGACCCTGGTTCAACAGATGTTATTGGATAATTATTAATTAATAATTCATTAAAATAAAACCCTTATTAGTTACTGATATTAATACCTGTTTCTGGCCAGGCAGAATAGGTTGGTGAAAATGCATTCCTCTTCACAAATCTATTTAAAAAAAGTAAAAAATAAAAATCATATTGCCTACAATTAAAGTATCTGTAGTGTAAAACATTCCGTTTATTTCCCATGATTGCATAAATAGAAAAAATGTATGAAAACTAAATCACTCCCTATGGGTGCTGCTGTGCCTTCCATACATCTTTCTATTTCAGCAATGGTAGTGAATTTCCACAATGTTTTAGTGCCTTTTCACACTGTTGTATATACATAAGTGTTTGATATTGTCATTATTACACTTTGGTCTTATATTATTGTCTTCCACGGTTTTACAATGTTTGCTGACAGTAATTTGTTACAATGCAGAATCTGTCACTTCTGGCAGTGCTGCCAACATACTGTAGTATTTACAGTGCTGTCAGCACACACCGAACGGTTTTTTTCCAGTTAATCTGATTTTGGTTGTGAAGTGTAAGGGATCCCTGGACAAACCGTGTGAAAGCTTTCATGCAATCCAGACTTCCGACTGTATACACAACTAGACTTTCGACTGTGTTGTTTGAAAAGGGTGCTATTCTAGGGGTAAAGGTTCTGTCCGGAATTTGTCTATTATTTTGTGTCTTCATTACAACTGAACTGATATTTTGCAGATACTTCTAGCAGAGCAAGCAGCTTCAGACAATATGATAGCTCTGCTCCCTGAACTGTACAGACTTCCGGTCCTCAGAGAATGGGCTCGTAAAAGAATTTACGGAGAGATCAAACCAGAAAAAAAAGGTGAAATGCAAACAATATATTCACAGACTCTATTGCTTAGTCGATAACTTATCTCATCTGCATCTAGAGCAGTCATTTGTGATTCCTTACTTTTTTCGACTAAGGACCACTTTGATTTTTTTTTTGACAAAAGACTACTTTGATTGTTTTGTTTTCACCAAGGACCACAAGGAAAACCCGGTAAGAAAACAATGAAAAGGATCTCCGGTCCTAAAAACGTTGAAAACTCTGTTCATGATTTTATTTATTTATTTATTAAACTCATTTGGCTTCCTTTCTATCAGATTTCATAATGCATCGATGCAACATGTATTGGGGCTTTTTATACCATTCTCACAATATTAAAACACAAACCAAATGTTTGAGAGAAACGCAGAGTCTGGGGAAGTACAAAGAAATGGAAAATAGGGTGCTGACGGAGCAAAAAAGGAAGCTGATAGAGGTGACGCGCATCTTCTGGCCCACTGTGGAATTGGAAAAATTTCCTAATCAAAAAATGAGGTTTGAAATTGTAGTATCATGGTTATGTTATGTCAATGTTATCATAAGAACATCAGTGAAAATACCAGAATGGACTGTATGTAACTTTATTACTGGAATTGTTTCAGGGATGTTTTCTTTGCGTACATGCCAACTAAAGAAAAAGATATATATTTTGGATAATACAACTCAAATTAAATTGGTTATTGGTTTATTTTTCTTTCTTTTCAATATTGTAAAATTTGCTACAAATAACTTAATATGTATACCTACTTGAGTAAATAAATAATTACGTTGTAATAATTGTTTTATCTAAAGTACAAATTGGACTACTTACTTATCTTAGATCACAAAATGTCATCATTGTCATAAAAAAATGTGTAAATCATAAAAAATATATAAGTTTATAAGTAGTTCAGTTTTCAATCACGTTCATTGCAATCTGTGTGCCACTGCATACTGTCAAATAAGCATGTTAGAACTAAGGTGTTATTTTACTGTAGGTACATGAACCCGAAAATATATAACACTAAACTTACATTAGAAGATACGAAGATACAGCTTAAAATGAATAGTAATAAACTGAACTAAGCCGCAATGTGCATTCTCTTGACAAATTTTCCCCATATGAGTGGGATTTGGTGAGTTGAGTGCAACTTGTTTATTTTCACAATTAAGAGGGCAAAAGAAAAAAGAGTAGAGAGATAAATTGCTATAAAAACTATACATAAGAAAGGTTATTTGTACATGTTTGTGAAATAAAAACTCACAAGAAGTTACACATAGATTTGTAAAAACACGTAAACAAAAAACAAAACAATGAACCATTGTCCATTGCATCTGAAGCCTAAAACATTTCTTCTACTTATTGATGGACTTTCTCTGGAGGTTAGAAATCATCATAATAATTTTGGTTTAGTTCAATCAAACGCTATTCAATAAATATATCTAAATTCATATACCTAAAAACTTGGTATCTAAATATTTGCACTATCAGAAACCATCCTTTGTCTCGTGTGCCAGAAAAAGTTTGATTTCTCAAAATACTGCTCGATCTGTAAAAGGCTTTTATTCTTAGTTTCTGGCAAAAATAAAAACATAAATACAGTCCCCAGGAGAGATGAAGTGCCAAACAGTAGAAACAATCCATGGCTTCCTATCGTGTTCTTTATGGACGGGAATATCTTTGTAAAAGTAAAGAGGAAAATATTGTATATCATAAAGATGTATCCTCCACACATGCCTCTAACTTTAGCTGGAAGTAACTCCCCAACCATAATGCCCGGCAACATGAAAAATCCAAGAGTATTGGAAGCAATGTAAAACAGCATACATCCAGTCGTCACCCACAAATCCAAACTTCCTTTCACTTCCCCAAGTCTAAAAACAATAAAAAACCCTAAACCTAAAGATGCTATTGTAGAACCAACGCCAGAAATCATACACAATGTTCTTCTGTTTGTATAAAAGAGTAAGAAACAACCTATCACAGCAAAAATCAGTCTTACGACGGCTGTCAAGATGGCCGCCAGTAAACTATCTATATTCTCACCGACAATATCTTCGATTATATCAACGGCATAAAATACAATGGTGTAAGTTCCGGAGAATATTTGGAGAGCATTAAAGATGTTGATGATGATGAGGGGTTTCATGATGGAAGTCTTGCGGATCGTAGTGAAGAATGTGTCTTTGGATCTCTCTTGTTCGTCTCTCTCCTTGGCACTTGTCATCAGGATCTGATGAATCTCTTTCTTTGCCTGTTGACAAATGAAAAACAATGTGTAGGTGCATATTATCAGAAATCAATAAATTTACCCCTTCTGTGTAGACTATCGTATCTACAAAAACCTATTTTTGGATAAATTTCAAATGTTCATTTTTTGTTCTTTGACTCATAGGTTGGTTTGGGGCTAATATATTGTAAAAAAATTATTCACTTTCCCAATTTCACCTCTGTTTCAGGGAAGGGCAGCCAGAGTTGCAGGGTTTATGTTTATTATCATTTTATTTATGTGTAAGCCCAACTTACACATGTCTTCTGATAGGCATGCGTTGTTCCTTGACTTATAGGTTGGTATGCGGCTTACCACCCATGCTGTAGAAAATGGTTCACTATGCTAATGTCACCCCTGTTTCAGGGAAGGTCGGCAGGAGTTGCAGGGTGTATGTTCCTTTGAGATTCGGGTTTTTATATAGTAGGACCACATGCGGCATATTTAAGTGCGAACTTATACGTGTCTGTTTTGTGAAAATGCATATAATGTGAATCTCTAATGTTACGTATATTTTGCAACTTAGATTAGATTAGATTTTAGATGCATTAAATATGAATATTAAATGCTAATACATCTTTGTAACTTAGATTATAGATGAATATAAAATTGTGCATCATCATCATCAATAGATAAAAGATATTAGTAGCTACATACATAATAAAGAGTGTATTATACCATAATACTCTGGTTTATTAAAACGGAGTTGATTATAGACAAGTGCTTTATTATTGCTGATAAGTAAGTGCAGGAAAGTTACAATAATTATGTCCTTTCTGGTCAATTAAACATCACAGATTGTGTGATACATTAATAGTATAATTATATGGAGACATGTAAAAAGAGCATCTATTTTTTCTAGTCATCGCAAAAAAAAGCACTTTGGTGCGTCTATTATTTTGAAAAATCACACTATGGGAACACAGACACTGGTAAGAGCTCGTTCCCACTTGTCGGGTTTCAGTGGCAGAACATTATAAAGCTATTCACACTTATCGGAAACCGATTTTGTCCAAAATGTTCTGCTACTGGAACCTCCGATTAATATACGGATCCGACACTCGACAAGTGGGAACGAGCTCTAACTTGTTCCATAAACGGACATTTTGACAAAAGGATGAGTCATGAAAACACCAAGATCTCATAGTTTTGATGTCGACTGCAAAGGGATGATCTGCGAGTTGCCTTTGTTGTGACGAGAGGAGGAGGAATAGGTGAGGATATTTTATCAGAGCAGACATCGTTAGGTATAGCACCTGTATAAGAGACCGAGCATTCCAATTTTCCTTCGATGCTCAAGGGAATGTAGGTTGGCTGTGAGAGTAGAGTCATTGATCAAGCTTCACTGCTCTTCTTTGCAGAGAATTAAGTTGACCATACAGCCTCTTAGGTATACCTGATCATTTATTGATTTTAATAATGTAATTTGTTCTGTATGTTCCTTGACTTATGGGTTGGTATGCGGCTGACCACCCATGCTGTAGAAGATGGTTCACTTTGCCAATGTCACCCCTGTTTTAGGGAAGGTTGGCAAGAGTTGCAGGGTGTATGTTCATTTGAGATTCGGGTTTTTATATTGTAAGTCCACATGCGGCATGTTTAAGCGCGAACTTAGACGTGTCTGCTTGTGAAAATGCATATAATGTGAATCCTGAATGTTACATATCTTTGCAACTTAGATTAGATGACTGTTGTAGTACATTAGATATGTGCATTATTTACCAGTCCCTCGTCTCCTCTGAGCCATAAAACAGAGTCATGAGCTCGTGTGAGTCTTGCATGCCTCGCCAGCCAGTCCGGGGACTCTGGTAGGCGCATCAGCAGGACGAGAGCCAGCAGAGGAAGAGCGGCACTGGTAGCGGCCACCGTCCTCCATGGGAGACGGCCTATGGAGAAGATGAGAAGGATTCCTAGGGAGTAACTGACAAAGGGACTGCCAGATAGGAAACCACGCAACTTTGGGTCCGATATCTCACCTAGGTACACCTAAAAATAAAACAAGACTTATGACTGTATATAATCTAAATTATGTTCAAAGATACATTGATATTTACAATTCATATTTGATACGCGCTCACATTTTTCTTACTGAAAAGTAATGTGTTTACTTTAGTACCTTAATTTTAAGAATAAAAAGAAGACATTTTTTTCAATTCATTAATTTCATCTCATACACATAAACTTTGAAGATATAAGTACATCTTCTAATGTTGACATAATAAAATAACTAAATGTTATTTTAGGGTGTAACGCAACTTGTGTTGGTTGAAATTTGTGTTTTGTGTGAATTTTGTGAAGGGTGTATAATCTATAATCTAAGTTGCAAGGATATATTCATTCAAAGCTCTCAGATGTATGCCCACAAACAAACACGTGTAGTTCGCGCTTACAAATGCCGATTGTGTACTTACTTACAAATTATTGTTGTAACTTAACAACTTACAATTGTGTGTTGGTTGAAATTTGTAAATCTATCATAGGACTCATCCCACGGTAGGTAATTTACTTTTAATGGCAATCTGCAACTTGATTTCACTGCGCCATTAGCTTTGTCACTGAGTCAAAATATTATATTCAATTATTGACTTCTGCTCAGCCAACCACAACCACCTCCAGAGTCACCCTGTGGATGTCCATCCAGTCTTTCTGGTATCTTCCCTTTGAACACTCTTCAAGTGTTTCATTGTCTGGTTACTTGCTCCACAGTAAAACTCAGGAGAATCTTTTCTGCCCCATTTCCACATTAGGTGGTTGCAGCGCCCTTAGTCAGTTCAAATTCTATTTTGTTGAAATCAAACTTTTCGTGAAGGTTTTAGCCCAGATTCCTTTCATTGGGATCATTGAAGATGATCCTACAGCAGCACAATTGTAAGCATTCATCACTAGACTATGTGGCTTTTCATCAGCGCTTGCTAATCATTAGCGATTGTGATACCTGACCCGTGGCAGCAACGCTCCCCACGCTGTAGCCACACAGCAGCCGCCCGGCCAGGAGCACGGGCAGGGAGGGGGCCAGGGACAGGCAGGCCCAGCCCGCCAGCAGGGGCAGCACAGAGAGCTGCAGGCAGCGCAGCCGCCCCCACTGCTCCATCATGGGGCCCGCCAGCAGCGAGCCCACTGGCGTGGCCGCAGAGTGCAAGCTGGCTGGAACAGGGAACGATTGTGCACAGATGGTATTTTTGTATAAATAAATAAATTGTATTGTAAATTGTAACATATATCTATTTCAACCTACTTACGAAAATGGTCATTAGCAAGAAAGAGAACAAAGAACTTCACTGTTGCATTTCCATGTGTACAAAAAAACTCGGGCGAATGTAAAAATGTTTCTAGAAAGGTGGCAGCATTGCCGCGTGCATACTATGCCTGGAGCAGTCAGAACATAGACGCATGTGGTATAAATCTTGTGATCGATAAAATTGACGAATTTTTAAGGAAAAAGGCATTATTTTAAGACATTATGGCATGTGTTGTAATTGGGTGTCAAAACACAAAATGGAGAAAGCAAGAGAACATAAAATTTTATACTTAAAAACATGTTTTGTATGACTTCACAACTGCAATGTTTGACAGGACTGAGACAAATGTGGTAGATAGTATGTATCAATGCAGTAAGTTAGTTCCGCTCCTCTATGTTATTACTCAATGGTGTGATAAGAGGAATTCAAAAAGACTGTGCTTGTGCAGAGATCGATGTGTGTGTATATAGTGGGCAGCACAAGCCCTCAACAAACAACGATTATGTATTGGGTCCTGCATGTACTTCATTATTTGTGGAAGAAATATCTTGTCCTTCAGCGTGACTTACATCCTATTCCAATCAGTCATATTTTTGTTATTGATCCCTTGCTGCAGGTAAAATAATCAGTAAGCTTAACAACATTACTGTATAAAAAGGTTTAATACGCCAGCACCTTTATAGATGGATATAAGGCAGTTAGAAGTTGATTACATACATTTACCACATAGATTATAGCGCACCAGTATCTGGGTCAGTCAAATGACTTAATTTGCAAATTTATGCCTAAAACTTGATGTTCTTGAGTAACATAAGGGCACATACTCATACATACAAACTCAACAAAGGCAATATTGGAAATTCAATGTCAATCAATAACATATTATAGCACTTAATATTTTTTATTTTATATGCTTAAACGTTTTCGCCTCAAAAGGCATCATCAGAAGCAATGAATGACACCTCTGCGGCACTACAACAAGTGTCATAGACCCCTAGAGTCTCTAGAATCTAGGGAGTCTCCCGCACAGGGTTTCTTAAAAAAAAAATTGCTTCTGATGATGCCTTTTGAGGCGAAAACGTGCATATCAAATAAAAATATTAAGTGAATTGAAACTGAGTGTTTTTTACAAAAATAAATACAATGGACTTTCACAGTGTGAACCACCAAACCCTAACAAATCGCACGCTTAATAATAAAGAGCAATAACTCGAAAATTCGGAATATCGAGATTTTGTAATAAAACGCAAGAACAATGCGAGAAGAATAGGTAGAATGCGACAGCCGTTCAATTTGGACAAATATGACCGAGATAAAACATCGGTCGCCTTTTTCATCCCATACAAGTTGTACTGGCTGTCTGAACTTCAAACGTGATTTCCCAACATTTTTGTTTTTTGAGTTATTGCTCTTTATTATTAAACGTGCGAAATATAACATCAATATATTATTATTGACCAATTTGAAAGAAAAACAAATCTTTGCAAGAAAGTTGATGCTAAGGCTAAATTAGACAAACGGTGCACTACTACGCTACTACTTTACTAAGCTACACATAAAGTGTAACTACGTATGGAGTACGTTTTCCCTGAAGGGGCCACATGTGGCGAGTGGAACCTATTCATTTTTACGGGTAAAGGGGCCGGCCTTAAGCCAACCACTTCAGTTTTTGTTAATGCTGAATAAACCTTGCCAGTATTTATTTTGAGTTTGAAATAGACACCGAAATGGGAAATCATTTCTGACACCCCCGGTGGGATTAGAACCCAAGCTCTCGGTATGGAATACAATGATCTATCAACTGAGCTATCGACCGAACCAATTTGTAATTGATAAGTTGGCTTTTTAAGGTAATATAAGACAAGGAAATGATCTACCTGGTTGATATCTTAACATATTTACCAATCATGCAGGTAGATAGAGACGATAAAAACATGTTGGCGTCATTCTCCATACAATTTAATACTCTTTATATGCAGAACTTTGGACATCAGTCTGATCAACTGTTTTTTTTTTGTCAAATGTTCATCATGCAATTTTCATATTATTTGTATAGTAAGCTTTTGAGAGCATAATTAGCTGATCACGCGCGGCCATGTTTTATCGCTTTCTATCCACCAATGTGATTGGTAGATATGTTAAGAGACTGCTGGGCCAGGGAGGGTTTTGGATTCTGATTTCATCACTGTCAGCGATGCTTGTCCGATACATTTTTCCTTTTTTCCTCCTGTCCTACACTCCTATAGCTCGACTCTGCCACTTTTCCGATCAGCCATCTTAATCTCATCTTTTCATTGTCCTGCACCCTCTGAGTCCATGTAGAAGGATGATCTATTCCAGGATCTGGCGTGCCATTTCCTGAATATGACCCAGCCAATGAAGTCTGCTGATTATTATCAACAAGACCAAATCAAAGTGCAATTGAAACATTTGATTTATTTACTCACCTATCCAGGATCCCATTTCTAAGTCCACTCGAAGTGTAGAGTTCTCCACATAGAGCTGAGGAAGAAGAACGGCAGAGAAGCCGATGGGCTGCCCCGTACTGGCTGACAGGATGAGGATGACAAATGTTGCAAGGCACTAAAACAAAATTACATAACTATATTTTTCAGGGACGTGCACAGCATTTCAAGCATGGGTAGGCAACTGTACGGATATTTACAATAATAATTACTGCACACTTAAAATTTATTGATCGGATATTAGACTGTTCATCCTCAGTCGTCGTGCAGAGAGGGTGTCTCCTAAAGATTGTGAGGGTTTTTCTTCTGTCCTGCTGATTGACACAATTAATAATATAACATACACACTTTAATATGTTTACTTTTATTTCTTTCACAATGTATACACAATTAACCACAGCAGGTACCTACTCCTTCTGTTAAAAATATTTTATTTTCTATTAATTTTACTATTTCTTCTGTAGTAGCTCTTCTTAAAGGAAATAACCAACAATATTTGGTAAAAACATCTATTATTGATAATATATGTATATAGCCCGTACTTGATTTTGGTAATGGTCCTATCAAATCATGATTTTACCTTTAAAATATAAACAGATGCATTATCATGACCTTGTACCATATTTAAAATTTCTAACTTAAGATTCCTTTGAAAGTCATATTTTTCAAATTGTTGTAAGAATTTGGTTTTAAAAATTTTCCAATCAAATTCACAATTAATTGCTCTGTACCAAGTTAACGGAAAATCTGTTAAAAATATAGGCATACACTCTACCAAATAATCTAATTTTAATTTGTAGACTTTGGCTAATGCTTCTAACCTTATTATAAATTCATTTGGTTCACTTTCACCATTAAAAGATATTTTTAATTGGAGAGGATCAAAATTTATGGACTCCATTGTGTTACTTTCTAAATCCTTTTTATTATTTATTTTTTTAGATTTCGTCATTTGCTGTATATTTTCAATTTATGCAATTAAAAAAAAATCATTTCATTGAAAATTTTTTTTCATACAAATGAAATATAACACCATCTATATATATTTATCTAAACTGATTTGAAACAAACTGGTTCATATCCATTCTTCATTCTCCCGCGACGTTCGATTTTTAAATGTTCATTTCTTCTGAACGTAGGTAGGTAATTTGAATTCTCTTGCCTTCAATATTTTCAAAACAGCCGTTCAATATTTTCAAAACCGCCTTTTAAAACTTGCAATTTCTTGTTTTAAATTGTATAAGTTGATGCCTTCAATAGCTTTTAAACGTGTTGATGCTTTCACAACCATAAATCTGTCCAATTTTAATTATTTCATATATTGTATTGTTTTCAATGTCATTTGTTGAAATCGACTGTCATTTGTTTTTGTTTGTGAAAAATTTTCTTATAGGAATTTCATTTACAGATTTTTTTTTTTTACGTTGGGCGCCAAAATGTGAGGGTTTTTCTTCTGTCCTGCTGATTGACACAATTAATAATATAACATACACACTTTAATATGTTTACTTTTATTTCTTTCACAATGTATACACAATTAACCACAGCACAATAATATTCTTTATTCTTAATTACACAGGCTTGTGGCTATCCCGCCAGGCAAGCTTCTCCTCTCTTTCTTATTCTTTTGTTTTCCTTTTCATTCAAATTCAAATCTCATGTTCCATTTTACCTAACAAACAAATCCATCTCGTTACAAGATGTTAGCTACGTTGCTAACGAAATGTCGAGAATAATGTAAAATCTCCTATAACGGTTCATCTAATATCCAATTCATAAATTTAAATTGAGTAGTTATTATTATTATAAATATGTCAAAAGACCGTAATTCCAACCTAAACCTATAAATCAACTGAATGGATCTTTTACGGTATCTTGAAGACCAGATATTAATTCATTGTACAGAGGTTTACTAAAGTGAATCAATTTTTACAGTATGGATAGTCAGCCTCATGCCAAAACAAAGGACAAAAAAGAATAAAATGCATTCTAGTACCTATTTACATTCAAAACAACAAATCCATAAAATGGGCATCGCACAAATTGGATAGATAACAAAATTGTGACGTTACAAGGCCGGGTTGCCATGGAAAACGCAAACAGAAAAACAGTTATTGGTTGCTAAGGAACATAGTTACATGGATAAGTTACTTTTGCCCACTCAGAAAAACATTATTTCATTCAAAATTTAAATGAAATTTAGAAGCCCTAGCCACCAGCATTGCAGAGCACCTGCCATTTTTACAAATATTTAAAAATCCACCTGATGTAGGACTCCCGTGCTTGAAGAGTATGGTTTCCCATGATGCCCAGGCAGCGAGGCTACAGAGCCCAGGTTTCTGATGAAGTCTCGCAGAGATTCCTTTCGGTTTTTGGTCGCTGGTCTCTCCGACTCGGATACTGTCAGGATCCTAGCGCCTTTGTGGGATCCTGGCAGCATGACACTGGACTCTTCATGACTACAATAAAAGGAAATCGTTTTTCATGACACAGTGCTACACATATAGTGTAGCTTGTTGCCGCGTTATCCCCGAGGGGTTTCGCATGTGGCGAGTAGAACCTATTTATTTTTACAGGTAAGGGGGCAGGCCTTACACCAACCACTTCAGTTGATGTTTGGGTTTCCTAGCTCCGAAAGGACTGGTACTCATTTCTTGTGAAGGCTAAGTAAAGTCTTGCCGGTATTTTATTTGGGGTTTGAAATAAATGCCGATTAGGGAAATAATTTCTGACACCCTCGGTGGGATTCGAACCTGAGGTCACGGGGTAGAATGCAAGCACTCTACTAACTGAGCTATCGACTGGACTGTGCCATTTTGTGATATTGTCATTCAGAGGGTATCCTAAATGTTCGATGAACCGGTTGGTCTCGAGACGTTTATTGAAGCGAGTCGTGTCGACAATCTCTTAAATCACAACTGGTAAGCAATCTGAATTAATTTTAAAGATGATTTTAATATGTAAATCTTGAAATTACATACTGATGCAAATTTTATTCATTTCTTGATTATTTCAGTAGGTACCTATAGCACGGGCGAAACAAATTTTATAGTAAAAATAATGATGCCATCATACATGACATAAGCATCCTGAAATTAAGTATTTATTAATAATTAGAAAAGAAAAGAAGAACCTGCTACCTAATTGCTAATTGCTGCTACCTGCTAAGTAATTTAATAAAATAATGTGAACTTTTATCTTCTTTTCAAATAACCTCTCTTTTACATAATAAAGGGTAGATTTCCAAAAGAAAAATTTATAATCTATGATGCAAAGATATATTAACATTTAAATTCATAATAAATGCATGCCCACCAACAGACACGTGTATGTTTGTGCTTAACTGCATGTGTACTTACAAATTAAAATCCAAACGTCAAATGAACATAAGCCCGGCAACTTTTTTCGACCTTCCCTGACACAGGGGTGACATTAGCAAAGTGAACCATTTTTTAAAGTACGGTTGGTCAGCCTCATACCAACCTATAAGTTAAGAAAATAGGTTTACAAATATTTAATTAGGTCTTATGGGCTGACCTAGAAGTAAGGTTGTGTTGTCGGCATTTGTAACTTGTACCAAATATACGGAGTGTTGAAAAACGTTGAGTTTTATTTCTGCGAAATATAGTCATTTCCAGTTTTATCCAGGATTCCTCCTTTTTCCTACTTTCCATCCCATCCAGATTCCGACCAAAAATGATTATTTTAAAATCACGAATTGACAAAAAAAAACAAATCCTTGACTGATTGGTACGAGGCTGACCACCCGTGCTGTAAAAATCAGTTCACTTTTGCCAATGCCACCCCGGTTCAGGGAACGGCGGCAGAAGTTGCAAGGTTTATGTCCATGTGAGGTTTTCTTTATTTGTTTGCACACATGCAGAATGTGTAGGCGCGAACCTACATGTGCCTGTCTGTAGGCATGCATTTCATATGAGCCTTAAATGCTTACATATCCTTGCAGCTTAGATTATAGATTATAGTGGCTCTAGTTAAAATTCATTTTTTTTTTTTCAGGATTACAAATTATCCATTTTCATTAAATTAAAGATCTTTAACATTTCATTGTTTTGTCTAAGGTAAGGGTCGGCAACCTGCGACTTTGAAATTGTTATTTTTGGCTCTTCCAACTCAAAAGGTTGCCGACTCTGGTCTAAAGGAATCAATAATACTGCAATAATAACTTATTGCGCTATAGGTTGCTAGAGCCTCATCTGCAGGTTTGCCTACACTTATTTCAATCCTTGCAATACTAAACTGCTCATATATTGCATCTTCTTACCACATTGTCCATGAAAGGGTCACATGTGACGAGTGGAACCTGTTTATTTCACAGGTAAAGGAGCCGGCCTTACGCAAACCACTTCAATTGAAATGGGGGTTTCCCTGTTCCTGGGGGAGAAGGTTCTCATTTATTTTGTAGGCTGAGCAAACCTTGCAGGTTTTATGGTTTTTTAGGGTAAAATTAACATACAAACGGGAAATCATTTCTGATCCCCTTGATTTGTAGGTTACTTCTCAAAGCTATCTACCAACACCTTGCAATAAAAAAAATAACTGAAAAGAACTCACCAATTTTTTTCTCCCTCTTGTGGCGCCATTTTTATTATTTTAAAAAATAATCCAAAAATCAAAGATGGAATATTTTTATTCCTTCCATGACATAATTTATTATTTTATTATTATTATAGACATAATTTATATCACATTTGATCATAACAATTCTGTTCTATGCTGATTTAATTTTATTGTTTTTTTATTATTATTTAATTTAATAAACTAAGGATTTTATAGTTTCTAAATTAAATAATGAAAACAAATCTGTGTCGGTTTTTGTAAAAAATGATACTTTGATCCGCTTACAGAAAAAGGATAGGGAAGACCGAGAAAAGTATGGCTGGATCAGATTGGTGAAATTGTGAAAGAATAAAACGAATGTAAAAGAAGAAAACGTATGAAAAATGTGATGGATAATATGAGGTAAGTAAGTATGCTGGAATAGGAAAAAATGGAAACAAATCTGCAGAGGCTCTGGCCACCCCTAGCTAAATGGCGACAGAGTTACGTTTACAGTTACAAAGAACGAATTAAAAAAATGTTGGTACAGCCAAGGTCACTTGAATCGAGTTGGTATATTTTCAAAACAATGACCAAAGTTCAATGACTTCGAAAGTTGCCAAAAAAATACTCGACTTGTATCAGTTTATACCATTTATACTCACACATAACAAGATTTAAAATTTATTTATTTTTAGATTAGTTTTTAATAGACATTTTAAAGCATGATTGATTTAGTTTTATTTCGTGATCTGTCACTTTTTTATCGGAACGTAAAACGGCGCGACGTGCGATACCCGACGTTTGAGATTTTCAACTGATCACACAGCTGATTAAAAATATCACTGAAAGCAAAAAAAATATGGCGGCAATCGAAAGTTGTGCAGAGAAGTTGATATGAATATGATATTATTTAAAATACGCGATAATGATGATACTTACTATTATAGCGAAAAAAAATTTTTATTCACATTAGATACCTAACCTACTTAATACATTTTAAAAATCTTCTTTAAATTTTTCTCTTCAGCCATTTTCCTTGACACAGGCTGGTGTGAGGTTGACCACACACATTGTAAAAAATGGTTCACTTTGCCAATATCACTCCTGTTTCACGGAAGGTGCGCGAAAGTTGCAGGGCTTATGTTCATTTGAAGTTTAGATTTTTATTTGTAGTTAGTACACGTGCAGTATTTCTTAGCGCGAACTTACACGTGTCTGTTTGTGGGCATGCATTTAATATGAATTTTGCTAGAGGGGGCAGTTGCCCACCCCTGGCAATAAAAAAATACAAAGCTAGATCGTTATAAAATTTTATTAATACTAGGGGCTCCGCCCCTGGCTGCTACGCAGCCCAACCCCTTAACTTTTGATATACCTAAATATAGCATGGCTTCTCCGCGTTAAAATTTGTAAAATAATGAATTAGAAATAGACAAAAAAAATATTTACTTGTGTAAAAAGTTTGCGAATACTATTTTTTATTTTAAAAAAAACTTTTGCATCTAGTTTCTTGTCATTTGCCTTACTTTCATCAGCCCCACCCTTTTATCTTTCACACACCGGGGAAATCTCGCCTCGTAAACAGTTAAAGATTGGCAGAATTAATACATAGAAAATGTTCGATTGACGGTAAACGATGCGATATTCATACCCAACTTGATTTAAGGAAGTGAAGCCGCTGAATGAAAAATTATAAAAGTCCATAGGTACAGTTGAAATGGACTATCTAAGGCAGAGGTGCCCATACGGTCATAAGTAGGTACCTAAAATATTCATATCGTTCTTAAAACTGTTGTTTTCTTAAAAAGAAAAATGCTGCTATTGCAACAAAACTGTGCTAGTTTCGTGACAAATGAAGAAGAAGTGACGAAAGCTCTCCACGAATTCGGAAGACGCTTTGAAGATGTTAATAACGCAACGCAACTATGCTACACATATAGTGTAACTCCTTGCCGCGTTATCCCCAAAGGAGTCGCATATGGCGAGTGAATTTTTACACGTAAGGGGGCCGGCCTTACGCCAACCACTTCAGTAAAGTGGGGGGTTTCCCAGCTCCCGACCCCTCGGGTACTCATTTCTTGTGAAGGCTGAGTACACCTTGCCGGTTTTATATTATAGGGTTCGAAATAAACACCGAAACGGGGAATCATTTCTGACACCCTCAGCAGGATTCGATTAATAAAATTAAGAATATTTTGTCATTCATGTCACACTCATTTAACTGCATGAAAATACCAGAAATCTCTTCTAGCAATAGTGAGTTTCTCAACATGGAACTTACAGTACTTGAACATAAAATTTTGAAGCGCATTTCGGACGTCTCTGCTTGTAAGAATGCATTTAAAATTAATCTATCTAATCTATATAATCTCTTATGTAATATATCTTAGCAACTTAGATTCTAGATTATATAAACAACATAATAAGATAAAGATTATATAAAGAAATACAGAAAAAGAAATACTTGATTTATAGGCTGTTATGAGGCTGACCACCCATACCTACTGTAAAATATGCTTTATTTTGCAAATTTCACCCCTGTTTCAGGGAAGATAGGCCAGAGTTGCAGGGCTTATGTTAATTTGACATTGGGTTTTTAATGTATTAAGTCCACATGCAGCATGTGTAAGCGCTAACTTATACGTGTCTGCTTGTGGGAATGCATTTTATATAAATCTTAAATGTAATTTACCTTTGCAAGTAAGATTTTGGGTATGAGTTAAAATAGATTAGCTTTATATAAAAAAAAACTAAGAAAAAAATATCTAATGATTTTTTTTCTTTAAAATTTTGTATACCTACCTAGATTTAAAAAAAAAAATCAAGCGATTTTATTTTTATTTTAAGTAAGAAAATTAAAATACTGCCATCTAGCGGCAGAATTTTGAAGCTTTGTTTGATATGGGCTGATTTCCATCATGTAAACTCCTGTTTCTGACTACGCAAAATAGATCGATGAATTGCATTCCTCTCAAATTAATTTAAAAAAAGGGACAAAGAAAAAAAAAAAAAAAAAAAAAAAAAAAAACAAAAAATCTAAATAACATCCAGTGGCTCGAACCTGCGCCCTCTACCACCAGAGACGCGGACTGTACCGCTACGCTACCATGCGTATCTGTACAAGTGCGAAAAAAGCTGTTCATAATTCTAATGTTTTTTTTTACGCACACTTATCTTGCCTGGGGGTTAAGAACTGTTATATTGGCACTCACGTTAGAACGCGCGGTGGCTGTATTGTCAACGTCGCTGCCTCCTGCCCGGGAGGTCTCGTGGTCGATCCCCGGGTGTAGATGGTTTTTATCATTTAAAAATCGAACTCTAGGCGAAAGACGACGACGAAGGGCATTATATATATAGATTATTGAAAAAACAGTATTACGACAATAGCTTGCCCCCCCCCCCCCCCCACCCCTAGTTTTTATCCTGGGTACGCCCATGTAACATATTATAGACTCTGCACAAATTCCAAAGAAAAAATTATACGTCAGACGGTCGTGTTCACAGTCGTGTTGTTAGGGGAAAGGAAAAATAATATTTTGCAAATGGTTGCTGAGGATCCTATTCACATAGGCCTGTGACATTTCGTCCCTTTAGTGCTTGTTGGTCTTATGTCCGTCACCATCAGAGTAGGTAGGTATGTAATTTCAAATGAGCAAGGTTTGTATGTGTAGGTACTAGACCAATGTGTCGTATGGAAGTAGAAATTGATTTACAAAATATTTAAAACAACTCTCACATTATCCTGTTTTACATTTTTTTCTTAGATCAGCTTGTGTAGAATGTGATTTTTAAGACAATTTCATTGGAAGGTCACCTTTGCATCAAATGATAGATAAGCCAAAAAAGCACTGGGGGGTCGATTTGCCCATCAAGAAAAAAATATGATTGAAAATTTTGTCTAGAGTCCATTGTATCAATTTTTTGCTAGGCTTAAACGTACCTATGTGATGTCATACAGCCCTCAAAGATGATTAGGGTTTTGTTCACAAAAATGTTGATATACTGAGGATAATAATGATAGCGATTATTAAGCCATGAGTCCAAAAAAAAAAAAATGGTTCACTTTGCCAATGTCACTCCTGTTTCAGGGAAGGACGGCAAGAGTTGCAGGGCTTATGTTCATTTGAGATTGGGTTTTTATATTGCAGGTCCACATGCCGCATGTGTTAGCGCGAAATTATACATGTCTGCTTGTGGGAATGCATTTAATATAAATCTTAAATGATATATATCTTTGCAGCTTAGATTAGATTAGATTAGTCCAGAGTCCTACGGATAAAAATAAAGAAATCTCGTTTACCTATTAGGCGCATGTGCCTGTATGGGATGCACTCCCCTGCAGATAGGATACCAACTGCCACGAGACAATCCGCTCCAGCACCTTTGACAAGAACGGCAGATTCGACATAGGTCTATAGTTTGAGGGTTCACCAGGATCCAACAGTGGCTTATATAGGTATATTGACTTCTTTATTATCGGCATTATCTGCGCTTCCTTCAAAGCCAAGGGGACAGTGGGTTCCACAAGGCCATCCATTGATAAACCTTACAATAAATGGAGCCACTTGTAAGATGCACTCTTTTAGTACCCACGCCGGTACAGGATCAAGATCAGACTACTTATTATGTGATTATTTATTTTACTTAGTTAGGGATCCCGCTACAATTTGCATTACCTCCTCAATAGAAGTCAGCTCAGGCACTCAGGCAATTTGAGAGTTGCACATAGATTCCGTAAAACCTGTGCCAACCTCCAGAGGAGAGTCTCTACCTGGTATTTTATTTTGAAAGTACGTAGAGAAATCACCAGCAGTCGACATCGCACCCGTACCATCCCAAGCACTACCAGACACATTCTCCAGAAGTCACCATAAACGCTGTGGACACTTTTCACTAGCAACAATTGAACAATAATATTGGGACTTTTTCTGGAGAATAGTCGACTTGTACCTGTGCACCTAACCACATTTCTCTAGTGCTACCTGGTTTGCCGCTCCTGAAATTACGCTCCACGGGTCCCATTTCTAGTTTGAACACACTGCATTCACTATCAAACCAGATCATCATCATCTTTAGTATATCAAACATATTTTGTCATCATCTTTAACATGCAATCTTTTATGTCCTGGCTTCTTCATCCCATCCGATAACAATAAATATAAAAACAATGGAAAAAATGCAAATATTTTATTTTGACACTAAAAATACATTGTATTTGTAAACTAGATTGAGATTATCACATAATATAATTGTATTCTTGGTAGTTTTAGATCTAGACTGGTACAAGTACGAAACATGTAAAAAAAAACACATACATACTTAAATGTTCACCATAGAAACTCTAAAAACATTAAAATGAACAATATTATCATAAAGATTGTAGAAAGGAAATGCCTAAGGTAGCTACTCTAACATGGAAGGGAATACCGAGAAAATAATGGATTGACCAAATCAGGGACGAATAAACAAAGTAATGCAGAGTGAGAAAAAGAGAATAAGTAAATAAATCAATTTCAGGATTATTTATTCAGCGAGACCCGTTTTTATGTGAATCACACCTCAAGAGACCTCTGCATGCTTGTTTTTTGATAGTCAAGTGTCAATTTCGCCAGGAAGACCCAGTTTGGAAACGGCAGATGAATTTTTCAACCAGCATATTTTAATTTGAAATGATAATTTTTATGCGCTCTGAAAGAACTCACGACCTTTAGTTTGTGAGTCTAAGAGCATGCATAAAAAGACTGTTGAATTTTGAGGATAAGAAATAAATGTGAACAAAGTGGAGACACATTAGCGGAGGTACTGGCCACCTCTAGCTAAATGGCAGCTGAATAAAAAAACAGTACTGTTTTTTTTCTTCAAAATTTTCACTTGCACCAGTCTCGTTCTAAGACATTTTGTATTGTCATTTTGTTGTCCCGTAGAGTTTTCTGTGTGCTGGGAGTTCACGTGAGGTTGATGGTAGGAGGCGCTTGTCCCCCTGTGGCCCCCGGGAAGGCCGCGGGCAGGGAGGCGCACCCCGGACAAGCATGCAGGCTTTCGTGGACAAACATGTCACACTCACAGCAAAAGTAACGGATGCAGGCGCCACACTGGTATATCTGAAGCAAATTTATCAATAGTAAAAAAAATGTTGAGTAAAGCCGAATACAGAATAATAGCGAATATTTGCGGAAACTCTAATCATTATTTCATTATCCTCATCATAAGCTCAACAGCCCTGGGCTGGAAGTCTCGTCACCATGGTAATTCTTACCTACCGAATATCGGTAATATTTGTATGAAAACCTGCCAATCCAAGATGGCCGCAAGTGAACAGCTGATTAGTCTTCTAATCTAATCTAAGTTGCAAAGATATGTAACATTGAGGATTCACATTATATGCATTTTCACAAGCAGACACATCGCACATTAAATAATAAAGAGCAATAACTCGAAAATTGGGAAAATCGAGATTTTGTAATAAAACGCAAGAACAATGCGAGAAGAATAGGTAGAATGCGACAGCCGTTCAATTTGGACGAATATGACCGAGATAAAACATCGGCCGCCTTTTTCATCCCATACAAGTTGTACTGGTTGTCTGAACTTCAAATGTGATTTACCAACATTCTTGTTTTTTGAGTAATTGCTCTTTATTATTAAACGTGCGACATATAAGTTCGTGCTTAAACATGCCGCATGTGGACTTACAATATAAAAACCCAAATCTCAAATGAACATACACCCTGCAACTGTCGCCGACCTTTCCTGAAACAGGGGTGACATTGGCAAAATGAACGATTTTTTACAGCATGGGTGGTCAGCCGCATACCAACCTATAAGTAAAGGGAGGAGTCTTCATACAAATATTACTAATATTCGGTAGGTAAGAATTACCGTGGTGGTGAGACTTCCAGCCCTGGTCTTCTTCAGCCTTGTGGGGCTGAGTGTTAGGTGCTTGATGGGGTTGCGTTGTCCATTATAACTATGTGACCAGCCCACCGGAGGCGCCCTACTTTGATAGACCCATCCTTATTATTATATCTCCTCAAAGTTAGTTAAGAACTCAATGCATACAAATTTTTATGTTTGCTTATTCCAAAAAAAGAATACTAGAATTAAGCTATCCCTATTGTTCAGACGTATGACGATTAATTTTCATTGATGATAAATGTTATAGACTGTCATTCATAAATGGCATTTTTGCATGTAGGGTGTATTGTTACAATTCGGTAAACCCAATGAAATGATTTTGAAAAGTCAACGATCAGTTTAAAGCTACAGCGTTTTATTATATCCAGGACTCGGCGCATATGTCAGTGTGCTCCTTAATTAGTGAAAAATGCACCACACAAACGGACCTGGTTCAAGGAAACAACAATGCAGTGGTTTTGTTTCCCTATTTTTTTACAGTTTGTTTCCCATTAACACAACAACGTCACATGTCATCAATATTTCGGCTTTGTTATTTGTGCCAATGAAATATGGTTTTGCCAAATTAAAAAAAAAAAACTTGCCATTTTGATTTGAATGTGCCAAAATATGTCTGTCATGGCTTTATGCAAAAATGACACGGATGGCTGATCATTTATAGTGGGCATGAGATGCAGTCTAGAATATTCCTTAAATTGTAATGCTTGTTCATGAAATGAATTGTATGGCATGGTTTGTCATATGGGCTGGTGGAATATGCCAGCCAGCACATAATGTTGAGATGATTGCCGTGCCAAAGGGTCAATTGGCAGCAATGCTGCTTAATGTGCGGACAATTTACCAGAGAGCGCACTTTGTAATGTGTGATGCCACACATGATATATTTAATGACATATGGTGGACCGCCATTGTAAAATCAAGGTCAAAACTTAGTATGTACAACTAGTAGGTGCCTGGTGTGTGTTTCAATAAATCAATCTTATAACCAGCTTAACCAGGGACTCTTCCATATCACAAAAAAAATGCAGATTTTTTTTTGTAATTTGATCGACAACAAACTTCACAAGAACTATTCCGAAAATAATTTACATGTTTTTGGAGGATAGCGTATACCTACTCTACTGCAAGTTCACAGGATTACTCTAGATACACTTTGATTTGTGTTTGGATTCAACTTACAAATTTATCAGAGTCTTCAAATGCCTTCATGCAGCCAAAACAAAACTCCATTTGCTTTTGGTTTGGAATTTCTTTGAAGGCGTCCACGGGGAATAAATGATGGTACGATCTGTGAACAAGTCAAAAAAATATTTTTCTCAAGTCACACATAGAAGATAGTGTAAAATTTAACAAACATAAGCAGCCTTGCAATGCTACTTGGAATTCTAGAGAGCAGAAAGACCGGTCTATAGTCTAGTGGTTAACACTAGACTCGTAAACGGAAGGTTGTGGGTTTGAATCCCGGCGGAGCACAAAAAATATACCTTTTTCAAATTTGCTCTTCGCTGGGTTGAAAAATTCATAAACCTTTACCAAAAACCGGTCATCAAAAGGTCCATCCAGCCTTACAGCAACTGGGTCTTGCTTGAGAATTGGCGCTTTGTAGCAACGACCAAGCTCGTAAAAAGTCCGTTCGATAGCTCAGTTGGTAGAATGCTTGCATTCCAGAGCAAGGGTTTGATCCCCACCGAGGGTGTCAGAAATAATTTTCCGATTCGGTGTCTTTTTCAAACCCAAAATAAATACCGAAAAAGTGTACTCAGCCTTCATAAGAAATGAGAACCAGCCACCCCGGGAGCTGAGAAACTCCCACTTTAACTGAAAGTGGTTGGTGTGAGGCCGGCCCCCTTAGCCGTAACAATAAATAGGTCTCGAATCGTCACATGGGACCCCTTCGGGGATAACGCAGGCAAGAAGTTACACTATATATGTAGCTTAGTTGCGAAGGTAGACAGACTTACAGATTATAAAATATGTAAGACATGATGATGATAAGAATCTTTTGTGAAAGTGGACACAATAAAGGTAAAAATTTGGATATATGAGAATCAATTCATCCTTGATCGTCACAAAACAAAAGTGTCAAGATGTTGACTATGGCACTAGGGAAATGTTGAGAATAATGTAAGTTCTCCTACAACAGTCTAATCTAAGCTGCAAGGATATATATCATTTAAGATTTATATTAAATGCATTCCCACAAGCAGACATGTATAATTTCGCGCTAACACATGCCGCATGTGGACCTACATTATAAAAACCCAATCTCAAATGAACATAAGCCCTGCAACTCTTGCCGTCCTTCCCTGAAACAGGGGTGACATTGGCAAAGTGAACCATTTTTTACAGTATGGGTGGTCAGCCGCATACCAACCTATAAGTCAAGAAACGACAGTCTGTCAGTTAATTTTAATTAATTCCAGTTTAAATTCAATCATGAACTTATTACTTTTTGTAATTTGTACTTGTATCCAGCCACGATTTTGTTAGGGGTGGCCAGTACCTCTGCAGATGTCTTTACTTTGTCTTATTTACCTTTGTCCCACCTCCTCCACATTCATCACTCTCTTTATGCATGCTCTTCTCTTTTTCTCACTTTGCTTCAAATAATTTGAATAGATTACCTGGCAAGATGTGGGGCAGAGGCCAATGTCAGGTCGCAGGTCCTGCACTGGGCGGGGAGCTCACAGTACCTACTTCTGCACTGTGGACAAAGATGGCCGCCCGTCGACACACGACTTGGTTCCTCGGGGTCTTCTATATGACTGCAAGAATATAATTGAAATAAGAAGACAATATTCCAAGATTTCTTATATCATCATGAGCTCAACAGCCCTGAGTGAGCCTTGGTTGAATCAAGGTTTCTCTTCCATTTTCGCCTGTCCATCGCCTTGGCTCTCCAGCTATGTATGGCTGCATCCATATTCATCGATCACATTTTTGACCTGCCTATGGTGGAAGTCTCGAGGAGTGTCGATAGATATTACCGTATCTGTTTGAAGATAGGATGGAATAAACCATGGCGACGTACCAACAGCTGATCTATTCTATATGGAACAGTGATCAGCTGTTCACAGATCGAATTATTTATTATAATAGCTTCCAATAGGTACACTAAGATCTACCGTCCATCAAGACTTCCACCCCTGGTCTCCTTCAGCCTTGTGGTGTTGACATATTAGGCAATTAATGGGGTTAGCATCCCCCATTCTCATTATGCAATCAGCCCATTGCAGGCGCCCTTCTTATGAAAGTAAAATCATGTTCTCACCACATGCAGACAGTGAGAAGTGGATCCTTGGAGTCTTCGTCTTCCTCTCCAAGATTGACAGACCCTGAATGAGGAAAGCCCATCTTCACGAGACAGGCAGCGGTGGGGCGGGCGTGAGTTGGAGGGAGAACGTGGTTCAGCAGCTGAGCTCTAAAGTGACAGTCATCCAAAATCACCTAGGAACAACAATAGTATTATAACACACGTCTAAGATGGTAAAATACAAACTGGAATTATGGTTGTTTGACATACGAGGGCTGTATGATAAGTACCTACCCGTGTTAGGCAAGAAAACGCATTAAAACATATACAACGTTGTACGCATCTCAATGGAACGCATACAAAATATCCTACACGAAAAATTGGGCATGAGAAAGCTATCGGCAAGATGGGTGCTGCGTGTGCTAAAAGTGGAGAAAAAACGGAATCGCATGACAGCTTCGGAGCACTGTTTGGACGTGTCCGAAAGAGTTTCTACAGCGTTTCGTGACTGTTGACAAAACATGGATCCATCATTACACGCCAGAAATGAAACCAGAATGAACAGTAAAAACAGTGGACTTTGTCCGGCGAAACTGCTCCCAAGAAGGCGAAAACAGTTCCATCAGCCGGAAAAGTCATGGCCATCATTTTTTGGGATTCGCAAGGCATCATCTTCACAGACTATTATTATATTAAAGTTCATCAAAAGGTCCATCCAGCCTTACAGCAACTGGGTATTGCTTGAGAATTGGCCTTTGTAGCAACGACCAAGATCGTAAAAAGTCCGGTTAATAGCTCAGTTGGTAGAGTGTGTATTCCATGCCGTGAGCTCGGGTTCGAATCCCACCGAGGGTGTCAGAAATGATTTCCCGTTTCGATGTTTATTAATACCAGCAACGTTTACTCAGCCTTCACAAGAAATGAGTACCAGCCCTCTCGGGTGCTGGGAAACCCCCACTTCAACTGAAGTGGTTGGTGTAAGGCTGGCTCCCTTACCTGTAAAAATAAATAGGTCCAGAATCGCCACATGCGAGCCCTTCGGGGATAACACAGGCAAGAATTTACATTATATGTGTATCTTAGTTGTGTTGCGTTGCGGTATAAACAACAATTTGAGAGTGAAAGTACAAAAGATTAAAATGAGATGGTTCGGGCATCTAGAGAGAATGAAATTTTGAAGGCAAGTTCTCTACCAACTGAGCTAAGGAACATAAATCAGTTGATTATTCAGATATGTTACCCCATAAGTGCCTTGCGTGTCCAGACAAATCTGTTTACACACTCGCACCTCAGCCGCAAGTCCTATCACAGAACATCTGATGTTGTCCGACTTCAGAGACTGTAACACAAAACGACAACTCATTATCATTGATATTTTTAAGGGTTTGGTGGTTTACACAGTGAAAGTCCATTGTATATTAACACTATGTATGCGGGAATTTTTTCGCCAGATGGCGGCATAGAGCGGGTGTTTCTTGAAATTTTCGCGCCAACATTAGACTTTTCGTAAAACATTTATATCTTACGATCTGTTGGATATTTTTCAATGAAACTTTTAGTTTTTTACTTTAAAAATACGTCTCCGTTTATTTATTTAACAC
Organism: Agapetus fuscipes; assembly: GCA_951799405.1. NCBI lineage: Eukaryota > Metazoa > Arthropoda > Insecta > Trichoptera > Glossosomatidae > Agapetus > Agapetus fuscipes. The sequence continues at coordinate 3,465,205 of OX637336.1, forward strand.
AATATCTATATTTTTGTTTTTTTGTTTACAAAAACATTCTACTTTCTTGGGAATAATAGAAAAACACTATTTCACAATCAAAATCATTTTATTCATACAGAATATCAATATTATTTTGAAATTTTTAACACATATTATAAAAAAAACTATAAACTAATAGTGTTTAAACGTCTACGAATATTAAACGTCCTAACGAAAGCAGGATATAGAAGTTACTGGAGAGACGAACGAAAGTGCAAAAACAAAATCCTTTGTTTAAAATTTCAATATTCTGTCTGTTTATTTTTACAGTTATTATTTTTTGTCCCGTCTCAAACTCATTGTATCGGCAGGTAGACAGATCGAGGACCGCTGAGGGTAGGTATTGCATGGCCCCCCACCCGTTTGATGTCACGTTTTTACAAGTTTCCCGCACCCTACCGCTAGGCGCGACGAAACGAGTTTACAAGTCTCCGGCACGTTACGATAAAGAGGTGTATGACGAGTTAACTAGTTTCCCGCAAACAATGTGTTAATTAAATAAAACACAGTTTAAATTCACTTTTGTATTCTTTAACTTAGTCAAACGTTTTCGCCTAAAAAGGCATCATCAAAAGGCAGTTAAAGAATATAATAGTGAATTTAAACTGCGTTTTATTTAATTAATAATACATTATCATTGAAGTATTTCATCACATAAAACTGACATCAAGACACTTACAGTGCAATACATTTGATCCGTGGCTGATCTATAGGTCATTGTGTTTTTGTATGGAAAATTCACATAGGCTGCGGATGAGCCACGGCTTTGCTGTTTAAAATTAACACTGTTAATAAATTTAAATTTAAGACGACTACACAAATTCCTTGACTTATAGGTTGGTATGAGACTGACCACCCATACTGTAAAAGATGGTTCACTTTGCCAATGTCACCTCTGTTTCAGGGAAGGTCGACAAGAGTTGCAGGGCTTATGTTCATTTGAAATTTTGGTTTTTATATTTTTTATAGTTTGTGTATTTGGGTTTTTATATTGTAAGTCCACATCGACATGTTTAAGCGCAAACTTTTAGGTGTTTGTTTATGTGCATGCATCTGATATGAGCTTTGAATGTTAGTTTATATCCTTGCAACTTAGATTACAGATACCGAAGCCCTCTAGTTTTGAAAGCAAGAGTTCTACAATCTGAGCTATCGACCATTGTGATAAACATGATCTTTACTAGTATGGTATGTTGAATGTCCCCGGGATCGCATGTTGTCAGGCTGGCACTGATCACCAGGATCTCCCGGCAGGCATGAGGAGGCAAGGCCCTCAGCTGCTTGGCGCACATCTCAAGGCCATTCTGGATTGACGGCTCTCCGACCAACGGTGAGTTTGTTAATCTGCAACAAGATTAGCAGGCTCATTGAGTTAAAAACATAGAGGAGCAGAAACTAACTTACTGCAATCTGGCGCTAGATGTCTATATCTACTGACATATAGCACTGGGCTGGAAGTCTCATCACCACGATAATTCTTACCTACCGAATATTGGTAATACTTGCATGAAAACCTGTCAATCCAAGATGGTCGTAAGCGAATAGCTGATTGGTCTTCATACAAATATTACTGATATTCGGTAGGTAAAAATTACCGTGGTGATGAGACTTCCAGCCCTGATCTGCTGAAAAAACAGACAACTAAGCCTATACAAAGATCGGAAGAAAAGAAGACAATGTTACCCTTGTAAGACTCGGATGTGACGCCTTGCGTTGCCTCCTAGTGGGCTGATCCTCTCGGCTCTTTTGTTCCGCATGGCCACAATGCCCATCTGACTGAGAGGATTCTGGTCAAAGAACTCCTCGATGAACTCTTCCAGCAGCTGAACAATAGAAAATAGTTTTTACAATATATTCTGCATTGACATTATTGAAGTGGACTGGGTTTTTAAAATTAGAATTTTGAATTACGTTAGTGTTTTGATGTCCATACTTATTATTTTTATTTGTTAATTTTAAAAATGTAATTTGTTGTGTATGTTCCTTGACTTATAGGTTGGTATGCGGCTGACCACTCATACTCAATAAAATAGTTCACTTTGCCAATGTTTCAGGGAAGGTCAGCAAGGGTTGCAGGGTATATGTTCATTTGAGATTTGGATTTTTATATTGTAAGTTCACATGCGGCATGTTTAAGCGCAAACTTATACGTGTCTGCTTGTGAAAATGCATATAATGTGAATCCTTAATGTTACATATCTTTGCAACTTAGATTAGATTAGACTGAAAATTAGCTAGTGGCATGGAAGCATAATATGCGACACAACTGCCAATCTTTGCCTTTTGACGAACATGATAAGTCAGATTCTAGATAAAGTACATGGATACTAATATATATACATTAATGCAGTCATAAAAAGATGTAAAAGGTTGCCAGTTACCTTTAGTGAACAAATGAAGCGTGTAGGTTTGAGATCCTGGGAGGCCATAGCCTCTGAGCTGTCCAGCACCAAGTAGAGGTAGCGCATCATGCCGAGCTTAGGTCTGCCGCGTCTCTCCGCCATGCGGCGCCGCTTCTCCCGCAGGACAATGTCTGCCACGGAAGCTTCCAGCAAACCATCGTCGTCCTCTTTCAATGCTTCCCTGAAATAAGACAAGTCATTAACTGCGGGCGACACCACGGGTTTTCTTGTCATTGATAACCATGATGATGATGATTTGTAGAGTGCCGTTTCGTGACTACTGTCGCTGCAAGGGCGCTTAGATGACAACTCTGCGAGTATAACACCATGATCCATGAGAAACACTTAGAATCAATGTTGAATTTCCTGACATATAAAAAGAAATTCAGAGTAAAAAGATTCACAATAAGTCATGCGCAGACTTGCGCTCAGAGCGGCTGGCATCTATTCATTCATGTCATCAAAGTTCCACGGTACCTCTGCTATCTGCCATTGTAAAAATAGTGTTTATCTGTGTGTAGTTCCTTGACTAATACGTTGGTATGAGGCTGACCTCCCATGCTGCAACACCTTGGATCACTTTTACCAATGCCACCGCGGTTTCAGGGAAAGGCGGCAGAAGATGCAATCATTAAATTTGTATGTACCTACACATGCAGCATGTGAAAGCGCTAAATTACATGTGCCTGCTTGTGTGCAAATGAGCCTTGAATGTCTTATTGACATTATTTTTTTATTTTTAAGAAATTCTGTGCGGGAGACTCCCTAGATTCTAGAGACTCTAGGGGTCTATGACACTTGTTGTAGTGCCGCAGAGGTGTTATTATAGAGTACAGAAACGGAAAAAACGTATTGTAATGTTATTAAATCCTTTCTTAGAAGTGAAAGTTTCCCTGCTCCTAAAAGATCACGATCTCATTACCTGTGAAGACTAAGTGAACTTTGCTGGTACAAAAATTTGGTTAAGAAGAAAATACCGAGCTGTCCAATTACAAGAGAATCTAACCCTAAGCCTTTTAATTTTGAATGAATTCTTTATGCTAAGTGTGCCACCTCAAATTTTTAATAAATAATTATAATATTTAGCATTTTGTTTTAAAGTAACAAAAAAATAACCTAAAAAATCTTATAACACTTACCAGGTCTTTTCATATCCAGTCTCCCATCTATACTCTTTCGGATCATCCTCATCACCCATGATTGTAATTTTTGCTTTACAAAATGCTTATATTTGTCAAAATATATTTAAATTATATAGTAATTGACTCGATTTCCAAAGATATTTTGACAGCAGCGAATAATAATAATAATTTTCAAGTTTGAGGTGTTTTTATTATTATTATCAACCGGAAACAGATTTTACGCATTATGAAAAATCTTTTTTATTGTCCGTGTGAATGTTCAAAATATTAAACAGAGACTTTAAATCAAGTTATTTTTTTTTACTTAAAAAAATGCATAAATGAATGAATATATTGATGAAAACTGTAATTTAACCTTTCAATTTTAGTTTGACTATACTAGTATGGAATTGAATGCATTTTAAATTGAGTAATCACAAGTACATAATTTCCAGTTATTTGTATACATACTATAATTTATTTGTATGTAAAATGTTTTTGTCTATAGAGCATATTAGATACTTGAATAAACCCTAGCGGATGACTTTGAAACTATCAACTGACATCCATCAGCAACTATTGGTTACTGAACTGATGTTAAAATTATTTTTCTTTTCCAACCCTTTCAACAAAATTTAAAACTTGTTTTTATCACTTTTTGAAGAACCTTCCAAAAATAAAATCGAAAGAGATATTATTTATTTAACTTTACTGGATGATATGTCTTTAATCTCCAAACTACCTACCTGGATTTTTATAGCACCTTTGACTAAACCTGGACTATTCGTATTTTTTATAGCATTACAAATAAATCTAAAATAATTTTTAATTAGTAAAAACGCTATTATTTATTGCTTATAATTAGTTGCATAATTATCAAAAAACAGCGGTACGGGATATTTTTAAAAAAAATAGTTATTGCGATTATTCTTTTACGAAATGCAAAAAATATTAGTCTATTACACAAATTTAGGGTTGGTATATCAGTTATTTTCATTTTGAAAAATATTTTTTTAAAGAAAAGAACAAATTGAGTTAATTAACCAATGTGAAAAAATGTATTAATTAAACGTATTGCGAGACTAGTAATATTGGCTAAAGGCGTTTTATTATTGGGAATAAATTCATGTACGCAGTGAAGTAAGTACCTCATCAAGAAACGAAATTTCATTCATGAAAGTAATGAAAAAATGTTTAGCGCACTAATCTTCTTATATTTCGCTGGGAAATAATAAGATATTACAAAAATATTTCATCATCTGAAAGAGCGTGTCATTTTCGATTTTTGCAGCATTATTGAAAAAGACTCCATTTTCTAGAGCTTGGCTGATAAAAATACGTGGATTGTTATGTTATTTGTCTCCTCATTACATAACAAGATTTGGAGTGTTGATTGGCTAAAATTTTAAAACCGCCGTTTTGATTCGTCGCATGGAGAACCTTCGAAAAGGAACGAAGAAATTTTATTTCGCCGGCAGAGGTCGTGGCGATCGTTTATAGACGCATCGTGTTGTGCCCCGTTACAGAAATTTCTGATTATTTTCTTCTGTTGGTGCCATTCATATTTGACAAAACCCTCGAATTATTCAAAAAAGTACATTAGCTATTGTGTCATTTTATATTGGTGAGTTATTTTTTAATGAAATATCAGGCGAGTGCTTGTTAATTATGTGTTTTTTTGCAACCTAGCCATCTTGCTACCAAATTTACCTAGTTGTGGCGTTTGGGTTCTAAAATTCCTTGAATTAACTTATTATGAGGGTTTGTTTACGTTTACATATTGAGTGAGACGTTCTTTGACTTCGACATTCATGTTACACCGAAAAATAACTAATATCTAATCTTCCATTAGCTTTATTCCTTGGTTTATTGTATTAGTAATAATCTTTCCGTTTTCTTTCTATCGGCCGGTACATTCATTGGCGGGAACGACGTTATGTCAAAATGAGTTAAAGTCATAGATCGTAAACCTTTTTTTGTTAAAAAACATGTAAACGTGAAAAAGTCATCTAAAAGTCTACCCCAAATTATTTAAAAGCACGTACGTCATCTTAGATGTATTTTTTTTGGTGAAATACAAGAAATGCTACTTTTTCATATATTTTTTTATTAATTGTTGTTTTTAACACTTAGTAAATTTATTTAGTCAATAAAAGAGTATCATAAAGGACTGTGTTAACTGACTGTTTTAAGGAACACTACTTATCGCTTGTGCTGTATTTTGATGGAATATTAATGTATCGCAATTACTGATTTTAGGTACCATGTCGACTTCTGATGAAACGGAGCCTGTTTCTCAGGAGGCTGCCCCTAACCCAGAAGATGTCAGCAAAAATCCGGCCATTATAAAAGGTGGTCTTTAAAATTCATTAATGTTGTGGTATGCCTACTTCTACAATCTGGTGGGTATCAAACCTGTTTACAAATATTCACCGAATTGTTCATATTGCAGATGCTGCGCAGCAATTTAGTACAATGGATGTTCTGGTGTGCGGTCAATGTCACTCCGTTTTCCATTTTGTGGACCAGTTTATGGAGCATAGAGATTCTGTTGGCTGCACGGGAAAATCTCCAGTTCGAGATTGTGTAAGTAGTCTAGTGGTTGACATCTCTGACTCATAAATGGAAGGTTGTGGGTTCGAATTCCGGTGGAGCACAAAAAAAATACCATGATGCGAACGGATGTTTGCAAAACCGGTTGTGGTTTTTAATTAAATAAAATACTCATAGTAATCAAAAACAAAGTCCTTTTTTATTTCTTAAGATGAACGATTACAAAGTTAATGCCTCTACAATCAATAAAATCATATATGCTCTTTGCTTTACAAATTCATATATTTTTACTAAAGACCGGTCACTAAAGGTCCGTCCAGCCTTACAGCAACTGGATGGTGCTTGAGGATTGACGCCTTCTACAGCGACGACCATGCTCGCAGAGGGCTCTTGAGGTGTGATGCACACAAAAACAGCCAAATAAATCATCCTATTATTATTATTATTATCAAAGAACATAAAAAACAGTGTACAAGGACACAACACAGTGGAGACACATCTGCGGAGATATACTGGCCACCCCTAACAGTATGGTGGCATGATACAGTAATAAGACGAGCCACCACGAAGTGTGGCAGAGTACAGCTACTAGTTAGGAAATAAAATTAACAATATATTCTCCAAAGGCCAAACCATCAATCTATGCTCCTTATAATTTTTACTTTCACACTTTCCATTGCGCCACATTCTTCCCTTGCTAAATAATTTGTTTCCCTGTCACTCCGGTGTTTCCCAATCATACTCTTAAGAAAGTCCATCTCAACCTACTGGATTTGACATTTTTTTCTTCTTCAATGGCGCTACAGCCCAATTTGCACCAAGCGGACTTTCAAAATCAGGCATTGTTTTTACATCATTTTGAATCACACATTCCACATATAAAAATTCATGTACAATCTATCATCAGCTAACACCTCTGCGGTACTCCAACAAGTGTCATAGAGCTCCAGATTTCCAGAAATCTAGGGAGTCTCCTGTACAGGATTCCTTTAAGAAATTATGAGGATATTTCTTCTGCGTTCTTTTGTTTTATTTTCAAATTCAAATTCAAATTTTTATGTTCCATTCTATCTAACCAATTAATCTCGTTACAAAATGAAAATATGTTTTAAGGCGGAGACCAAGCACCAGGTGTGGGCCTTCATGCTGTGGAAGTGCTCCATGGTGACACCCGAGGTGGGCGCCAACAGCTCCTGGAGGCTGTATCAGCAGTGGTGCAAGATGGAGGAGAAGCAGCGGGAGGCCTGGATAGCGGCCGGCAAAACAGTGCAGCAGCAGTCCAAGTTCTTCCAGACCAACAAAGCGGTAGCTTATTATTTACAACCTTTATGACAGTCCCAACCTGTTGGATAGATTTAAGCCTCATGTGCCAGCTGGCTACACTCAGGGAAGAGGACATGATCTATTTCATATGCCTGATACTGATGTCATGGCACACTTGGGAAAGTGTAGCTTCACGGGAGGGCCTTCTGCCACTCGCATCTCACATAACTTTTGCATGCGAGTCCTGTGACACATCCCCGGATGGGATGGATATACAGGGTGTGGGTCAGTGGAGGGGAGACTGACCCTGAGAGAAGGTGTTGTGTCATGGCACAACATGCCTTAACTCTAATAAAACTTCACTGGCCTGAATGTCCTTCAAAAAAGACTTTAACCCTTTAACTGCGGGTGACACGCATAGGCGTCAAGTGTAAACTTGCATACAGTGCGGCTGTCAATCATAGACGTCATCCAACTTTGAACTTATCCCTGACATCTGTGTTAAAGAATTCAAAAGTCTGCAAGTGAAATATGCTAAACCTTTGTGATCGTTGTTGTAGAATAACTAATACAATTGACTGTGGACATAGTTTGTTCACAAGTGTTGTCAATCAATTAAAGTAGGAAACAATAAATGCTTGAAAAATGTGCTTGCAAAAGTATTCCGTACTGGGGGTAATCATATAGCCAGTATACTCAGAAGCGAAAAGGTTAGAGTTCTCATTAAAAAGTTAATGACTGTGTGGGAGTGCTCTGTAACAAGAGGAACTTTTTATGCACAAAAGAAAATAGTGCAATTTCTTTTGAACTCTAATTAATAACTTGCAGACAGAAGAAGGTTCACCGCCAGCGCCCAAAGCACCTTCCGATCAACCTGAGGAGCCTGTGTCTCCAGTTTCACAGACTCCCATCAAACGTGGCAGAGGACGACCCCCCAAGACATTCGTGGCTGCTTCACCAGCTCCTACCAAAGCCAGTTCTGACGACAAGGTAACCTACATTGTATTATGTGAGACATTTTAAAGACAGCAGTGATTCACCCTATGGACTCGAAAAAAAACTATTTAATAATTGTATTTAATTAATTAAAAAAAAACGCAACTAAGCTACACATATAGTGTAACTTCTTGTCTGCATTATCCCCGAAGGGGTCGCATGTGGCGATTTGGGACCTTTTAATTTTACAGGCTCCCGCGGGGACTGGTTCTCATTTCTTGTGAAGGCTGAGTACACCTTGCCAGTATTGATCTTGGGTTTGAAATATGCACTGAAACGGGAAATCATTTCTGACACCCTCGGTGGGGATCGAACCCTTGCGCTCGGCATGGAATGCAAGCATTCTACCAACTTAGCTACCGACCGGACTTTTTATGAGCTTGGTCGTTGCTACAAAGCGCCGATTCTCAAGCAAGACCCAGTTGTAAGTCTGGATGGTCCATTTGATGATGAATGAATGACTAGAAATTCATGTTTCTAGTTACTTGTTATTTACATGTAGGGTGAAATCTCTCAGGTGAATGACGCGGCCAAGGCCCCGCTGGACGCTGGCTCCAGGCTGGCCAAGCGCACCCAGAAGACTCCCGGGGAGGAGGACGAGGTCACCGAGTTTGTGGTGGAGAAGATCCTGGCCAAGAGATACAACCCCAAGAGAAAGCAGCACGAGTATCTGCTCAAGTGGGAGGGATATCCAAAGTAAGTCAGAATGATCCACTTATATTTACAATAATAATAACTACACAGTTCATCCTCAGCTGTCGTGTAGAGAGGGTGTCTCCTGAAGACGTTAGCTACGTCGCTAACAAAACAGAATAATGTAAGTTCTCTTATAACAGTTTGTCTAATATCCAAGTAATGAATTTTAACTGTGTATATGTCAAACGACCGTAATTCCAACCTAAACCTAACAATCTATTATTATCCTTGCTTAGATTAGATTAGATATCTATAATCTAAGCTACAAAGATATGTTAACATTTAAGGCTCGTATTGAATGCATGCCCACAGACTGGCACATGAAGGTTCGCGCCTACACATTTGCATGTGTGACAAACACTGAGGTCAGCTGCATCAAAAAGCAACTGCCTTAACATCCCTGCAAGAAGGCCCTGCACTGTTTTTGGAGACAGGGCATTCAAGGCGGCCGCTCCAATGACTTGGAATGCTATTCCTGCCTCACTGAGGGAACTGGATTTGGAGAGACGGTTCAAAAGACGTCTCAAGACTCACCTCTTCGTCCAATCATATGGACAAGCGCCTTTGCAATGACACACTGTCATAAAAGGTGTTATATAAATTTTGTACTTCATCATCATCATTGTAGGGCCATTGAAGAAGATTAAGATATTTGTTGATGTAAATATATGAACCTTTGTCCTGTTTCCAGTGATCAGAACACCTGGGAGCCAGCACACAACATGGACACGTGCAAGCACCTGCTGGAGGCATTTGAGAAGCAGCTGGCCCGGCAGAAGGAGCTCAAGGCCGCCCGGGCCAAGGCTGACGCAGCTCCCAAGGACACCACTCCACCCACCTTCACTCCCACAGGGTAACGTTGTACTCCCGTCTCATGTCTGCTTATAAAAAACGAAACGTCCGCAGATAAAAAAAACTGCAAATAGAACATAGTCTGAACTGAAAAAAAAATTATGTAATAATTTTTTTTTTTGCAGGCGTCTCCAGCGCAATAGCAAAGCTAAGGCCATGGATCAGGTGAAGGCGTGGTGCGGTGCCGAGGCCCCCAAGCGGCTAGCGGAGGGATCAGATGACGAGGGGCAATCCAAGAGGGTCAAGAGAGAGCCCGTCACCAGCGAGGACGAGGATGCAGAGAACGATGGAGAGTCCTCTGCTTCCAACTCACCCGCTAAAAGAGGTAACGCAAAAAACGCAATGTAACTAAGCTACACATATAGTGTAACTTCTTGCTTGCATTATCCCCAAAGGGGTGGCATGTGGCAAATCGGGATTGATTTATTTTTACTGGTAAGAGGGCCAGCCTCACACCAAATACTTTCAGTTGAAGTGGGGGTTTCCCAGTATTTATTTTGGGTTTGAAATAGATATTGAAACGGGAAATCATTTCTGACACCTTCGGTGGGGATCGAACCCTTGCTCTCAGCATGGAATGCAAGTATTCTACCAACTGAGCTATCGACCTGACATTTTAGGATCTAGGTCGTCGCTACAAAGCGCCAATTTTCAAACAAGACCTAGTTTTTGTTAGGCTGGATGGAGCTTTTAATGACCGCTCTTTGGTAAAGGTTTATAAATTTTTCAACCCAGCGAAGAGCAAATTTGAAAATATGCTCTTCGCTCTATGCTTTTTGTGCTCCGCCGGGATTCATACCCACAACCTTCCATTTATGAGTCTGAATTGTTAACACTGGACTATGGACCGGAAAATACATTTTTTGTTGACGGCGGGCAAATGTCACACCTTTATGTGACTTCGCTCCTTAGCAATCAATTAAAAAATATATGTTTGGTCTTTTTCCTTGCAATCTCGCGGGGTGTGGTCTATCACTGCTCTTCATGTAACTCGCATGTGAAGTGCCTATGACACTTGTTGTAGTGCAGCAGAGGTGTTGTTTACGAACTTGGTAGTCGCTACAAAGCGCCAATACTCAAGCAAGACCCAGTTGCTGTAAGGCTGGATGGACCTTTATTTATTTATTTATTAATATTCAACGGCTTGAAAGCCTTTTACATATAAAGTAGTTTATACAATATTTCTTTCCCAAACTATGTCAGGTTACAACAACACAATAATACTCACTACAATTACAAACAAATCCAAAATATACAAATCAGCACAATTAAGAAAATACAAATCAACACAAACAAACACACATGACAGCAATCACACACAGATCAAACCCTCAAACCATTCTTCAACACAACTCTTTAGTGACCTGTCTCTCAACTTTAGTGACCGGTCTTTGGTAAAGGAATTGTTTCACCCAGGGAAGAGCGTATTTGAAAATATAAATGGCATTTTTGTGTTTTGTCGTGTGCAGAAACAAGGAAGATATTGAATGGAATACAGAGCATCTCATCAGGACGGCTGTCTGACGCTGAGCTGGTCAAGTCCCTGGGGCTGGGCGGGAAGGGAATGCCTCACATCAAGGGCGTCATCAAGGTGGACCCCAAGCAGATGCCCAGCCTCACCACAGGTCACTATGTTTACTAATAATATAATTTCTGTTACAGACAACGAATTTCTCTGGAAACAAGTGAAATTCTCAGGCAACTTAATGCCCTAGAAACAATTAAAATTGTAAGACACAATGGCAAAATTGTATATGTGTTTATTCCTGCGGCTTCACCCTTACTAATTAACGTTACCACGTCATATAAGACTTTTTTTTTTTTTTTTTTAAGAAAATCCTGTGCGGGAGACTCCCTAGATTCTGAAGACTCTAGGGGTCTATGACACTTGTTGTAGTGCCGCAGAGGTGTACGAGCTTGGTCGTCGCTACAAAGCGCCAATACTCAAGCAAGACCCAGTTGCTGTAAGGCTGGATGGACCCTTGGTGACCGGTCATTGGTAAAGGCTTATGAATTCTTCAACCCAGCAAAGAGCACATTCGAAATATTAATGGTATTTTTGTGTGCTCCGCCGGGATCCGAATCCACAACCTTCCATTTACGAGTCCGAAGTGTTGCCACTAAGGACTACGGACTGGTCCGAGATGCCAACGACACGCGGTGTACCTGAGCGGTCACCCATCCAAGTACTGACCACGCCCAATGTTGCTTAACTTCGGTGATCTATGGGAACCGGTGCTTTCAACATGGCTAACGTCGTTGACAGAGAACTTGCCTGAAATCAGCTATTAAAATATTACTTTGTCACCACTCTATTCACTGCTTATTTGTATTGACAGAATTAAGCTTCAGATTAGCTGAGAGAAATAAATAAATGGAATATATTAAATTTATGATAATTTCAGGTGTTTACATCATGTCCAAGAATTCTGGAATTATGAAGATAGATTCTCCAGGAAAGCTGGGACCTGGGTTAGACATTGATCAAGATCTCATAAGGAAGCAGATATTAGCAGCCAAGCAGGCCAGCCTCAAAGTACGCACTCATCACTTACCTACTTCTTCTTCAGTGTCAAATATTAAATGAATGCGAGTCGTTCTACGAGTTGCCCTTGTTGTGACGAGAGGCGGAGAAATAAGTGAGAATATTTCATCAGAACGGATACCCTTATATTACCTACAGAGGCTGAGCATCCAATCCCCGCTATGCTCGAGGGAATGTAGGTTGGCTGTGAGAGTAGGGTCATCGATGAGCTTCACTGCTCTTTGCACAGAATCAAGTTGATCTTACAGTCCCTTTGGTATTTGTTTATTGAGCAATATCATATTCCTTGACTTATAGGTTGGTATGAAGCTGACCACTCACATTGTAAAAAGATGGTTCACTTTGCCAATGTCACCCCTGTTTCAGGGAAGGTCGGCAAGAGTTGCAGGGCTTATGTACATTTGAGATTGGGTGTTATATTGTAGGTCCACATGCGACATGTCTTAGCGCAACTTATATGTGTCTGCTTGTGGGAATGCATTTAATATGAATCTCAAATGATATATATTTTTGCAACTTAGATTTAGATTTAGATCATATTATGTCGCGACACTTTTTTCATACAGGATGCTTTTAATTTTATAGAAGCGTGCTGAGGGCTTGAATAAAGACAGTTTGGGGGGTAAGGGCAGCCCCAGCAGGCCTGTGGGAAGGCCCCCTCTTCGTCCCGCCACTGCTCCTCGCCCCACCATGACAGGGGCCCGAACACCACTGAGCCAGGTCAGTTCTTCCTCCAATTCCCACCTACCCTTGTTTTTACATCTTATTCTGTCTCTGCTAGCTTTGTTTTCTATTCTACTAGAAATCTCTTCTTCTTTTTGAGTGTTTTGCAAAAAAAACATATTGACTTATAGATCGTGGGTTGAGGAAGTCCAGCTATCTTTCCACCTTTTAGGAGCTCTTCCAGCTGGGTGTTGACTTATTTTTATTGTATAAAACTCACACACTATCAAATGGGCTCACAAATCTCCTCAGCAAAAATATTGTGATGTCCCACGGCCAGGTTGCTAGGAAAAAAGCAAAATAACAGTTTGTAATTTGTCGCTATGGGCTCTAGTCATATAGACCTGAGACATTAGCCCGTTGAAAAAAAAACTGATGAGTAATGGCTATAAAGAGACATGCTAAATAAAATCCCGCTCTGTTGTCAAAAGTAAATGGTTAAGTTATGTATACTTGGCCGTGTGTACTAAAAAAAATTTGGTTCCCAACTTGATTGTTAATTAAATATTCTATTACTGTTACCAGATTAAACGCACATCATTGGGTGTACCTCAGCAGATTGTTGAGAAGACCATCATAACTCCCAGTGGTCAGAAGATCATCCAGAGGACTATTCAGCGGGCGCCAGTTTCCAACGATGGCGCATCTCCAGCTTCCAAAGTCCAGGTAGGTGGGAGCAGTCTCCTACTCTCATTTCTCGGAGGAATCCTGTGCAGAACACTTACTACATTGTAGAGAATTTGGAGGTTGATGGCTCCTGGTAAGAGTGCTACAGAGGTGTTGGTGGGGTGACAATGGACTCATCATAATAAAAAAAATCTCTCGGCTATGTGCCATAGTAATTATTAAAATGAATTCCCAATAATCAGGATTTTTTCTCATTAAACTCGTCAAAACAGATGCAGTTGACAGTTATGCTAAATGCAGTACGTAGTGATTTATTCCTTTTGAAAGTACAGTAGAGCTTTGTTAATCCGAACCCATAAAAACACAGGAGAGTTCAAAATAACGGCGTTCGGATAGTATGGGACAAATTTTAAAAAACATCACTTGGCAATCGTCGCAGCAACAATGTGCCCTGACTTGACATGCCGTTTTCATCAGCCCATTGAATGCATTTCTTGAATGCCTCCACAGCCTCTGCATGGCTTATTATCTTAATTCCTGGTTCAGCTTCTCCTTCGTGATTGACTTCTTCTTCCCCCGTTTCGTGCAAATTTCATTAGTTTGCGCGAGTATGAGATCGTTTGGATTTCCGCGATCAACGGATTAGGCAGGGCTTGAACTAGCGCGGCTCTACTGTACCTACTAAATTTGAATTGAAGTGATTATTTTGAAGTGTCTTGCTCTAGCCCAGTCGAGGCTCACCCAGGGTTGTCGGGCTCATGATGATGAATGTTCTGTTTAAATAATTTGCTGTATTTTGTGATTTGTAATTGTCCAGGATAATTCCCTGCTGAGGAGAGTGGCAGCCGCAGCGCGTGTCAGGGGTCGGGGAGGCTCCAACCAAATGATCAGGGTGCCTGGCCGGGTGGGGACACACAACTTGCTCATGGAGTTTGAACAGGTAGACTGTTCATTACATTTCTGAAATTAGTGTAACTCATAGGCTTATCAGCAGACATGTCATCAACATCGCAATGGGTGGCCAAACATCACAGGTCTATGTGCATAGGGTCTTAAACAATCAATAACAAAATATTTGTTTGATTTGTCCTATCAACCTGGCCGTGAGACGTCACAACTTTGTCTATGTCAATTAATCTGCAGACATCATTCAATAGGCTAAAAATATTTGGGTTCCATTTTTCCTAGCATGAAAGATTTTTTAATTTCTTCGTTTCTGCAATTTGTGTTGAGTCCATTGTAATTTTCTTCTTTTCATCTTCATTTTTTTTTCTTTTATTTACTTTTTCTCAAGATCAAAAATTAAACCTCGACAAAGTCATGGAATGAGTCGACATTTTGTGTTTAACATTCTTTGCATTGAATTTGTTTTTATTCCAGTCGTTTGGCTCAGAAAACGAGTCCTCCGACGACGACTACATCACGGACCCGTTCCCCACGGATCTGCCCCCCATCGCGCCCCCGAGCCCCGACCGCAATCTTACGCTGTGCCCGTTGACGGGCAAGAGACTGGAGAGGGCGGAGGGCGAGCCAACGCCTCCCCCCACGCCCCCACCCCCTCCCACTCCCCCTCCCAGGAGTGTGGAGCAGGCGGACATGGTGATGAAGGTGGAGATGAGCCCCGGGGGCACCACGGGCACCCTGGTGGATGGCACGCCTCAGCCCCTGCCACAGCTCATGGCTGATGATGATGTGAGTCAACTAATCAATATATTGCTGCTGGATATTGTTCTCCTTAGTTTTGTCTATGACCATTGTTTATTGTTTTATTCTAGCACTGGAGAACATTCTAGAATCCTAATCTGCCTATCTAGATCCTTCACACTTATACTTGAAGGTTTGATTGCACCCTAGTACACATACTTTTTTTCCAATTGAAAACGGAAAATCTTCAAAAGCTTCCTGCCATTGTTTCCGCCAGCAGGGTATGTGAGATTTTTACTCACTAAAAACCCCCCTCGTCATCTTGCCACACCCGGGACTGACGTTAAGCATGATTTCAGAGTGCATGACAAGCATGACTCCGCGTCATCATTTGCTGAGTCGCAGTAGTACACATACTGGGCTCTAGTCACATCGCCTGTATAGGTATACTAGGTAGGCGAAGTAGGACTCTCAGCAGCTATAAGTAGGGACTGGAAAATTTCGTGATCGCGATAAAACGAATTTATTCGCGAATTTTGATGTTTTTACGCGAATAATGCGAAATTTGAGGTTTTACGCAAATATCGCGAATTTTCGTACTTTTGGTAGAAATTGTGCGAAAAAGTTGTTATGTGTCGCTTCTGAAACGCGACTATTTTGTGGGAAAGAAAAGATTCCTGTGAAAACCCTTTGCAAGGTGCAAAGCACAGAAAAAATGGTCGGTGTTATAGCCGAGGGGGCCAAGTGGGCTGATCTTTCAACGTTAAAACACGCTAGAACGCTAGACACGGGGTTCGATCCCCGCCTGGGTCATTTGACCATAAATTTGACCCTGGTTCAACAAATGTAATTGGGTAATTATACATTAATAATTAATTAAAATGAACAATACTTGTAATGAATTTTTCATTAATGATATTATTAATACCTGTTTCTGGCCAGGCAGAGTAGGTTTGTGAATTGCATTCCTATTCACAAATCTATTTTATTAAAAAAATAAATGATAAGCAGAACTGTCCTGGACATCCAAACAGACTTGAATCGTGACATCAATGAAATAGGAAATACATCAAGGAGTGAAGCTGCTGCTGGATTAGCCAAGAGCACAACTTAAGGCTTTCATAAAAGCCAACATCCCTCAAAAAAATTAGATAACCCTTATCTAGAGAGACTAAATTTAATATTTTAAAAGGATATTGCAGGGTATTCGGAGTGTCATTCAAATATTAATACTTTTTCAATCAATGGTTTTTTGTAAGTTGTAACTCGTATTGATTCAGATGTTGTTTATTCATTGTTTTTGAAGGTACATATTGTTCTTTATATAATAAATTGTAAATATTAGTAAAATCTATAGTTTTGCTATTACATAAACCTTTATTTCGATCAAATCAACCCTACAAAATACACTGAATCTCCCCGTTTATCATAAAAAATAACGCGAATTTCCCTGTTTTTGATAAAAAATAATGCGAATTTCCCAAAAAAATAACGCGAATTTCGCAAAAAATAACACCACTTTTTTCCAGTCCCTAGCTATAAGTAATATTTGCTAATATCTACCCAATAATAATTAAGCGCTTATGCAAGAAATCAATTGTTAACTAATAATTAATAAGTTGTGATGAGGAATGCATCACAAAAAACTGACTGACTCGTACATTTGATTTTCAGAATGACGGCATTGATGCAGACAAAGTAGTTAAGAGGCTTTTCACTGGGGACGATGACAGTTTATCTGTGAACGAACCAATCATGATACAAGGAGAAGATGGAGTTTTATATCAGGTATGTTGAAACATTGGAAAGTATCTGACCTGTGCAAGAAAGGAATTACACCAGTCAATATCACTTCAAGAGGACGAACCATTGAGTAATAACATAGAGGATCAGAAACTAACTTACTGCATTGATACATACTGTCTACCACTTTTGTCCTTTCAAACGTTGCAGTTGTGTAGTCAAACACAATTGCAACGACAAAATTGTGTTTTATGTGTCAAATTTTATGTTTTCTCGCTTTCTCCATTTTGTGTTTTGACAACCCAATTACAACACATGCCATAATGTCTTACAATAATGCCCTTTTCCTTTAAAATTTGTCAATTTTATAGATCACAAGAGTTATACCGCATGCGCACTATGTTCGGACTGCTCCGGGCATAGCTGTCACCTTTTGTTGTTGTTTTGATGATAAACATCTAATCTCATCTAATCTAGATTAGATGTTGTTTTTATGATAAACATAAAAAAACAAAAAAGTCATTGTAGAGCTATGGGAGTGAGGGCATTAGAAAGAGCGGAACATTTTAAGTAGGATAGCATTCATAACTCATTTTTGACCAAAATGTCCCTTATACCCTACTTCTTTTTAATTGTCGATATGCTATCTGTATCTGTGGGTCTTTAAAATACCTCTGCCAAGAGCCCCGAGTATAAAACACTGCTGAAACACTCAACCATCGCGTTAACAGAAAAATGTATAGAGGATACAGCAGCGCCTCTATGTGAGTATTTAATTTCTTTACATTTTTTCTGTCAACGCTATGGTTGAGTATTTTTGTAATGTTTTATACTCAAGATAAATATATAGCTTCATCATTCATCCTTTAACCGTTGATGTGATTGTACTTCCAGGTGGCGGGCAAGAATGAAGAGGGCCAGACGCTGCTGGTGGCGGCGCAGACAGGGGACGGCACCGGGGAGGAGGACGGGGACGGGCAGTGCGTGTACGTGGCGCAGCAGGAGGGCTCCGAGGTGCTCACCATCGACACCGCGCAGCTGGCACAGCTCATGCCCGATCACGTCAGTAACATCACACATCTTATGCCCACATCTTCTTCCTCTTGTTATAGATCTATAATCCGTTTATTGTGGCACTCCCTCCTGTGTTGCGGAAGACAAGCTGTTCTTCCATCTTTTGGGCGGGCGACCCAAAGCGCTATTCTGCTAAATTCCTTACGACCTTAAGGCGACGAGCTGGCGATTTGTGTCCAAAAATAAGATGTACTATGATTTTTTTATCTATGGAGTTCTTGCGCAAGCGCTAGCAATCTCGGACTTGTATGAATATCTAAAGTGTAAGGAATTTAGCAGAATAGCGCTTCTGACACTGGCCGTCCGGTATCTCCTGTACGACGACTCCGCTTTCCTTCCTTCGTTCATGCTGTATATATGGTCCCTCCAGGACCGTCTCCTCTTCCTGCTCCATCTGACGGTATCTTCAGTATTGCACATGCTTCTGATTATGGGGACACCATTCTGCATTAACATGCCAACCAACAACTTTTGTAATTTACCAATTCCCTAGAGGGTTGGGCGAGAGCCTGGTGACCTCTACCTGCAAAAGAAATGCTATCACAAAATAGGTTTATTATATATTAGGATACAGAGCCTCGGACAACTTCTAGACTCAGGAAAAGGCACGGCTAAGTTGGGTAATGTTGTAGGAGGCCAAATATTTATACACATTTTTTTTTATTTGCTGCACTACTGGTTGCTGCTCGTCCAAAAATTTTCAACATTTTATCAATTCTTTTATGTGGAACCTCTCTTAACGAGCACCTCTCATAATGAGTAATTCGCATAATGAGCAAAAATAAATGTGAAAAAATTGCTTCCATAATGAGCGTCATCGAGCGGCATAACGAATGATGCAGAAAGGGGAAGTCACATAACTAAAAAGCATCATCCTAATAAGGAGGTTGCTAGGCATGCTACAAACGCTGTGTCACGTCACCAAATTTAAAAAGTCGGACGTAAACAAATGTCTCTAGACAGCTTTCTAGTTTAAAAGAATTCATTATTTGCCATAATTAATAAATAATAAGCTAGTTTTGATGTAAAAAAATGGTTTTATTAAGGTTGCTACGATCATTAACATTTTATAAGCATGTAATTTTATTTGAATAAACTTAAAAAAAAAAATGCCCGGGACGCATTATCCTACTTTACATTGATTTATATGAGAAAATTAGTTTTGCTTAACGAGCGAGATTCTGGAATGAATTCTGCTCGTTATAAGACGTTTCACTGTATTTTACATAATTTATGTTGTATTTCAGACGGGTGAGACTATTACGGAGGGCCTAGGACAGGTGGCGCTTCAGGTGGACGGAGAGGGAGGAGACGAGTCCACGCAGGTCATAGCACAGCTGGTGCAAGCAGAACTTCCTTCTCCAGGTAAATGCTAACAATAAACAGTCGGTAGTCTTGTGGTTAACATTAAGGGATCTATGGAAGTGACAGCAAAATGACTAAGGTATGTATGGGGGAAATAAAACACTTGAGGAGTAGGTATGGTAGAAAAAAAAATTAATGAGTTAAATAAATGAATGAAAATGTATTTATATCACCTTTAACTCCTCGGGTGCCGGAACGCGGATCCGCGCTCATTGAACTAATCACAATTTTTAAAAATTTTCTTTAGTTTTTACACAGCAATAAGATCGAAAATCGTATGAAATAGTGCTATTGGATAGAACCATCCACCAATAAACTCAAAGCATTATTTTTGTTTGTAGGTATTTAAAATAAAATATTTAAGTTGACCTTGAAAACAGACTCTCAAAAAAGAGGAATCACACAATTTGTTTAGAAAACAACACTAACACGCAAAAAAAATGCTTTGTGTATAATAAAAAGGGTCACTGACCTCTATTTTTTGATATGCATTTGGACTTCGTGCCTATGCATACTAATGAGGTATATCATTTAAAATCCCGATCTTTTTACCATAAACTAAATTATGATTGAGTATAATAATAATGTCACAAAAGTTTTTTTTTGTAGGCACTATAAAAACTTGATTTCACTGTCTTTTGAGATAAAAATAACAGACAGGAGATATGTTTTGTATCTTTGGAGATATTTAATATCAAAATCAAGAGTTGGGTGGCTGGATTACGGCAAAAAATCGCTGGTGGTCTAGAGGTTAATGTCACCTTAAATGTTATGTTTTCAGGTGGCACGAGAAGAGTGGTCTTGCTACTCCCCGACGGCAGCCTTACAATGACAGAGCTGGATAGTGAGCAGTACGCCTCCATCACGGAGGGAGACAAGTCCTAGGGACCCGCACACCACAGCTCTGATCATATCTTGTAAATTCCCTCTCCACACAAACTTACTTGATTCTTTATTGAAAAATAATCAATCTTTACTTGATGGGTTTCCTTTTGTAAAATTATTTTTTAAGTCTGACTGAATAATTATTTGCATATTTTTGGAAGGATTTGTAAACGGTACCCCCCACTACAAAACATTGCAAAAGCCTCACGTCGGTTGCGTAAATTGAAAATGTATGGACGGCACTCCGGTCGATCAGTTGGTAGCATTGACTTATAACATCTGTGGGCTAGAAATTATTTTAACGAAAATAGACATTATATATCTGTTTCAACTTACTTACGAAAATGGTCATCAGTAAGAAAGGACAAAGAACCTCAAAGTTGCATTTCCATGTGTACAAAAAAATTAAGGCGAATATAAAAATGTTATTAGAAAGTTGGTTCTACTGCAAATAATAATGGCTGCCAGTTGACAGATAACACTTGTTATAAATATTGTGATTGCTAAAATTGGCAAATTTTAAAGGAAAAAGCATTATTTTGAGACATTATGGCAAGTGCTATAATTGGGTGTCGAAACACACAATGCATTTGCACAAAATGGCCTTATTTCGTATGACTACACAACTGCAACGTTTGACAGGACTGAGACAAATGTGGGCTATAGTATGTATCAATGCAGTAAGTTAGTTTCTGCTCCTCTATGTTATTACTCAATGGTTGGTAGAGTTCTTGCATTCCATGCCGAGAGCTCGGGTTGGAATCCCACCGAGAATGTCAGAAATGATTTCCCGTTTTGGTGTTCATTTCAAACCCCAAAATGAAATTGTGGCAAGGTTTACTCAGCCTTCACAAGAAATGAGTACCAGCCCCCTCGGAAGCTGGAAAAACCGAAGTGGTTGGCGTAAGGCCGGCCCCCTTATAAAACAAAAAGGTTCCAATCGCCACATGCAAAACCCTTCCTGGATAACGCAGCAAGAAGTTACACTGTATGAGCAGTTTAGTTGCGTTAATCCTAGAGAGTGATTTAGTTTTCATACATTTCTTTGATTTACGCAATCCAGGTGAGTTTTTGGAATGTTTTATACTTGAGGTAGTGTGTGTGTTAATTTTATAATATAGATTAAAAAATATGAAAATTTTCAAGTCTTTCCTTTGTCTTAGATCATTTCAAATTGGTAAAATGATAGGAATTAGTGGAGTGCTCTCACCATCCCCAGTGGAATGGCGACAGAGCAACAGTTATATTATGAAGAAAAAAATCCACTGTAAAAACATTATTTTTAAAAGGTTTATTTACTTTAAGCAGATCAATTTTTAAAGTGAATGAAATAAATGATACAAAATAAAACTTTTATCTTTTCTCTACCATTCAGGCAATCAACCAATAATTGAGTATACCAAATTTAGGGTGCCACAACGCTGCCTTAGTTCTTGTTTATCGTATACGCCATTGAGAAAATTTTACATGAGTAATGTTCGCATGTGAACTGGACCAATGTGTCTTATGAAAACAAGAAATTTATTTAAAAAATATTTAAAAGAACTCTCACATTATCGAGTTTTACGGTTTTTCTTAGCTCAGATTGTGTAGAATTTGATTCATAAGACAACTGCATGAAAAAGTCATAGTTGACAAGATTGGCATATACGATAAACAAGAACTGGGGGAGCGACAAGTCAAAAAGTGTTTTTTTGAGAAAAATTACTGAAGTTTCTTGCCAGCATATGACTTAAAGAAAATAAAGTGACACATATTCCTCTAATTTCCTTGTAAAACCTCTTGGAGTTATCAGATTCACATCACAATATTAAAGAATGGCATGTTTAACTCAAAACACCATATTTTTTTACTTCTGGCACCCTAGATTTGCAGAAATGGATTATAACTAGGGATGGGCCGAATGTGGTTTGAACCAAATACGAACTTCGGCCGAACATTCGGTTAAAATAAAAAATTCGGCCAAACTTCGGTTCAATTTTGACACGTTTTCTCCAGAGTGACACTTTGTGTTTCTAGTTACAGTTATTTGTTAGAAGAATACCAAGTTTATTTCATTTTTGTTTCAATCTGATATCTATGTAACGGAGTAGAGGATTTAATTTTTATCAAAGTGTTAATTTTCACTACTAAAATAAATAACCAGGAGTGAGTATATTATAAAGGCCTATTTTTTATTTTACGGTTATAAAAAATACTATATCTAATCTAATCTAAGCTGCAAGGATATATATCATTTAAGATTTATATTAAATGCATTTCCACAAGCAGACATGTATAATTTTGCGCTAACACATGCCGCATGTGGACCTACATTATAAAAACCCATCTCAAATGAACATAAGCCCTGCAACTCTTGCCGTCCTTTCCTGAGACAGGGGTGACATTGGCAAAGTGAACCATTTTTTCACAGTATAGGTGGTCAGCCGCATACCAACCTATAAGTCAAGGAATATGAAATCTAATTATCGACTGCGCCAAGGAAGACAGCACTAAGTCAAAAAAGATAGTTTTGCAGGAGAGCCAATTGAATGTTATTTATTCCATGGAGAACAATGCCTAAACTATTTTTTCATTTATTTATTAACGAATTTAAAAGAGATAGAGACACGGCTGTCATCTTGGAATGAAGATAATGATTTGTTACCTTCAGAAATGGAAATAAGTCAAAAACTTTAATTTCGGAGTTACTTCCTTCTTCCTTGGAGCAGTCGTTATGACAGTCAAAATGGTGCAAGAAGGTATTTTTTTTTACGTTTTCTTTCACCAAATGTTCAACATTTAAACCGAATTTTGGCCGAATTCCGAAGTTCGTTTTAAGCTGCCGAAATTCGGTTAAACCGAATGTGAAACAAATTTTGGCCCATTCCTAATTATAATCTTTGTCTATGTTATCTTTTCACCCTGTAAAATATTCCTCCAGTAACACTATGTAATAATTTTTGGACTTTCTTTATACAGTAATTGGTTACCTGCGTAAATTAATAGATAAACAATAAATTTTAACAATGGCAGATAGCAGATGTACCTTGAATCTTTGATGTCTTTCATAGACCCTAGCTCAGTCTGCTCGTGACATTTATGCAAAATGGTTAATATACTAAGACAATATAAGTAGAATCTCTCATTCTTGGACCGGTCCGTAGTCCAGTGGCAACACTTCGGACTCGTAAATGGAAGGTTGTGGATTCGAATCCCGGCGGAGCACAAAAATATACCATTTATATTTCCAAATGTGCTCTTCGCTAGGTTAAAAAATTCATAAACCTTTACCAAACACTGAAAACACTGAAAGGTCCATCCAACCTTACAACAACTGGGTCTTGCTTGAGAATTGGCGCTTTCTACAGCGACGACCAAGCTCGCAGAGGGCTCTTGAGGTGTGATTCACACAAAAACAGCGCTCACCAAATAAATCATCCTAATATTATTATTATTATCTCCCATCTAAGTTCAAAAGATGTATTAACATTAAAGATTCATATTTAATGCATGCCCATTAGAATACACGTATATGATGCTGCATCATCAACACATTCATACAAAATGGACTCAGCACAAATTTGAAAGTAGAATTTCTTTCTCGGCGGGCAAACGTCACTTGTATGTGACAATGGCCGGCAACTTTTTGAGTCGGAAGAGCCAAAAATTACAATTTACAAAATTTCAAAGTTTGTAACGCAACGCAACGCAAAAAAAAAAAAAAAAAACGCAACTAAGCTACACATATAGTGTAACTTCTTGCCGCGTTATCCCCGAAGGGGTCGCATGTGGCGAGTTGAACCTATTTATTTTTACAGGTAAGGGGGCCGGCCTTACGCCAACCACTTCAATTGAAGTGGTGTTTTCCCAGCTCCCGAGAGAGCTGGTACTCAATTCTTGTGAAGGCTGAGTAAACCTTGCCGGCATTATTATTTTGGGGTTTGAAATAAACACCGAAACGGGAAATCATTTCTGACACCCTCGCGCTCGGTGGGATTCGAACCCGAGCTCACGGCATAGAATGCAAGCACTCTACCAACTGAGCTATCGACCGGACTTAAAGAGCCACAAAGCTGCAGGTTGCCAACCCCTGGGTTAGACCATGGTCTATTTGCAGCTTTTTTATCTACCGACGTTTCACTTTCACATGCAGAAAGCATTCTCAAGGCGAGTCCATGAAGAAACATGAAAATACTCAAAAAAATATATTTTTCCACGACTGTCGACTGAAGCGGTAATAAATGGTAAAAAAAAAATATATTCAAGGTTGGTGCCTTTGCCGGAATAAATACCAGTTTTTTTAATCTTAAATACTATATTTTCCTTATAACTACTTACTAATGTTTTTCTTATTAATTTTCCTTAAAATTATTTTATTTGATTATGATACATTGCGCAAAATAATTTAATTTTTTCACCATAGAGTTTGAGTAGGTTATTGTAAACATAAAGATTATTTTCTAATATTTAATTATGAGTTAGTATATGTATAAATTTACTTTGGGCAAATTTTAAATAATCCAGATATTCATACAATAATTATAACTACCTACACAGTTAAAAATTATTTATCAGTTGTTATTAGTTATAATTATTGTATGAATGTTAAACGACCATAATTCCAACCATAACCTAACAATCCAGACATACCTTTGTAAAATGGTAAAATTCAAATACATTCATCTTGAGTTGCTGATTTTAATATTTGTTTTTTTCTTTTATTTTAATACATTTTTTTCATGAACCAAAATGTAAATACATAGGTAGTGTAATTTCAATGAAGTCAGTGATTTGTCTATGACTCCGACACACATATTTCTTGAATACGTAAATATTTTTTTCTTAATGACAAAATATAACAAAATATCAGATTTTATCAGAATATTGCCAAAAATTGGTAATAAATTTTTGACAACTAACGCATTTGGCGAGTGGAGCATATTTTTTTCCCAGCTCAAGAGTCCGGCTTCATTTGAAGTTACGTTTCCCTGCACCCGAGGGGGTAAGTTCTTATTTCTTGTTAAGTTCAAATAAATAAATGCCCAATAAATAATATTATACTGGGTGGAAGCACTATATGAGTGAATAGATGAAGGAGGTCTTTGCTTTGAAAGGAATAATGAAAAAGTAATAATGAAAAACTCTATTTATATTTTCATATTTAGATCACATTTTTAAGTTAGGTTTTTTTTATGCGTTCCTGTCTCTATGGACTGTTCATCCTTGTATTGTATAATTTAAAAAAAAATGTAGCACTATGTTTATAAAATGATAGAAATTTTAAAAATAAAACAGTTTTAAATTATAAACATTATTTTATTGATTTATTGTTATTGTTGATTGCATTTTTCAAAACTTGCTATAAAAAATCCCACGGTATTATTGTAAATTGGATCCATGATTCTCAACTCACTCGTTTCTGGACCAAATCTTTGCACCATTAGCCTAAAACCAAACATAAAATACACGGTATAAGAAAATTTGTAAAATAAATAAAATGCCCATAGCCACAGACATTTCAAACTTCACTTTTTAGTTATTATTATTTAGTGATGTATAAAATGTAATTTGTCGTGTGTGTGTGTTCCTTGACTTATAGGTTGGTATGCGGCTGACCACCCATGCTGTAAAAATGGTTCACTTTGCCAATGTCACCCCTGTCTCAGGGAAGGACGGCAAGAGTTGCAGGGTGTATGTCCATTTGAGATTTGGTTTTTATGTTGTAGGTTCACATGAGGCATGTGCAAGCGCGAACTTGTACGTGTCTGGTTGTGAAAATGCATGTAATGTGAATCTCCAATGTAACATATCTTTGCAACTTAGATTAGATTAGATTAGACTTGGCAGACAGTCACCAGTTTTAGGATATGGCATGGAAATGTGGAGACTAAGCAAGTGCTTCAAGAATAAAAGTATTGCCTTTGAAATGTGGGTGTACTGTTGGATGCTAAAAATCTCCTGGATGGTTCTTTCCCTCATGGATATCAGAGCCAAACTCCTGATGTCCGTCAAAAAGGTGAAAATTGGTTAATTTCAGGAACATAATACTGAGAAATATCGGCTACTACTACTCATCATTCAGGGAAGCATGGAGGGACGACAGGCTTTTAGAAATTTTGATTCAAGCAGCTAGGGATGGTGGTTTGGCAGATGAACAAGATACCACTTTATGCGGCAGCACAAGGAGGCAAATTACTATGATGATTGTCAATCTTTAAGAAGTAGAAGAATAAGGTAGTTGTCACAAATTTAGGTAACTCGAGACTTCAGAAACCAATAAAAAAAACTACAAATTACTTACAATGTTCTTTGACTTATAGGTTGGTATGCGGCTGACCACCCATGCTGTAAAAATGGTTCACTTTGCCAATGTAACCCCTGTTTCAGGGAAGGACGGCAAGAGTTGCAGGGTGAATGTCCATTTGAGATTTGGTTTTTATGTTGTAGGTTCACATGCGGTATGTCCAAGCGCAAACTTGTACGTATTTCCTTGTGAAAATGCATGTAATGTGAATCTCCAATGTAACGTATCTTTACAACTTATGTAGATTAGATTAGACAAGTTACTTGGTTCCCTAACAACCTGGCTGGGTAATGTGACAATCTTTTTTCCTGCTCTATTTGTGACAAATTTAGACTATTTTTGGAAATATATTTTACACACCTTTCTTGGTCATCCAGGCCGGAGTGAGGCATCCCTGGACCTCCCACTAATGGTTCTGCTGCGATGAGCTTTAACTGTGGAAAGGTATCCAACGCCCAACGCACCATGCCTTCACATTCGCAGACAGTTATTGTGCAAGTGCTGTACACCAGTCTGCCGTGGTTCTTCAGGAGCCTGACACCCTGAAGTAGGAAAAATATACTTGAGAAGTGCTTGTATAAACGGTGCTATTCACACACAGCAAACCCATGGCTTAACTGCTTCCTAATGTAAATTTACCATATTGATACCTTAAAGGTAAAACTGAATAAGTGACATATTAAGTTAATCAGGGTTTCTCAGATAAATGCATCTTTTTTCCTATTTTCTACGAGAGAAAACGCTGATAAAATGTGTAGTTGAGAAGTTTGTCATGAGTACTTCCTTAAAATTAGTTTACTTACTACGAGAAGCAGTGCTAGTTTTAGCACTACTAGCGCCCTGGGTGAGATTTCTAAGTCACCCTCTATCCACCATTCAAATCAAACAAAAAAAATATAAAGAGACGCCCTGGGCGGTCGCCCAACCGCGCCCTACCCTAGCGCCGCTACTGACAAGAAGTTACACTCACTAGGATGTTTCATCCACTATTACTCAAAACAGTGAATCAGTACTTATTCTGGTTTAAAAACGATAACCAGGGGATCAGCTATTGATCAAATGTTTTGTGAATAACACTGCATGAGATTGCTGTGGTGAAAGTAAAGGTGCAGAAAAAATATGTAGGTATAGCAGTGGCCTAGAGTGAGATTTTCCAAAAGGTAGCATTTATTCAATGATTTCAATATGTGTACAATATAAATGTAGCTAGGTATGTCTAGTAATACCATAAAAACCAAAGTTCACACATATTTTTTAAGTGTGGAAAAATATTTAATGAATTCAAATTTAGAACACAATTATTTATTCAGTTGGTAGTCTTGAAACTCGTAGCAGAAAATAATTTAAAGCTAACTTCACAATGATGAGAAGTATGGAATCAGAATGAATGTTAAAATTTGATTTTTAGATCATAATTTTTCTGTCCATGTCATTTGTGCAGACTCTATGTTAAATATGGGAAAAAAATCTCTTACCGCATGAAATAATTTCCGTTGTAAGGGCACATAAGACTGCAGCATTTTAACAGTCATTTTATTCTTCAACAAAGGTCTTTGTCCCAAGGCACTGCATGGCACGTCTAACAAAATCCTATCAAAGCTCTCTGGCAAAAATGGTGGGCCATCTGTCAAATTTCCTACGTTGCAGGTTTTCAGGGTGTTGCATTCCTTCACCGACTTTGTTGAATCAAAAACAAAGGGATGAACGCATGTGATGGCGAGCTCTTGACATATAGACTGTATGTTGTTTATTTTATTTGATGATTTGTCCAATGCTATTACAATGCCCTGCAAAGAAAGATAAGGAATCAAAATGTTAGTAAACAAACGCAACTAAGCTGCACATGTAGAGAAACTTCTTGCCCCCAAAATGGTTGCAGTGGAGCGAATGGCGAATGCGACGAGTGGAGTGGCGAAACCCCCACTTAAAGTGAAGTGGCTGGCTTAAGGATGGTCCCCTTGCCTCTGAAATCAAATAAGTTCCACTCACCACATGTGACCCCAACATGGTTAATGCCACAAAAGGTTCTTCTTCTTCTTCTTTGTGGCGGATTCCTGCATTCAGCAGGGGCGCCAGTGTCAAGTTGTTCCACAAAAGGTTGAAATATGTATATTTTTTTCATAGTGCACAACAGGTCACCATAATTACAGTGCACCCTCTCAGCCATCAACAAGCTGGGTGTCTAAATTATATTGAAATATGTCAATCTTTGATTCTTTAATGAGTTTAACACTCCGAGTTAAAGATGTTGCGCCAAGACGTCAGGGCGACTCATCGGTACATGAAATAAATCACGACCTCGCCCCCGATTATAGTCATTGGGCGCGTACAACCTGAAATCCTCCAACAGGGTGGGACTGTCTATTGATCCGTTGATGACCTTATGAGAGAGCACCATAAGAGTCCCGTTGCACGGCATATGTGATGACAATATACATATCTAGGAAAAATATTTACCTTATTGTTCATAAGTTTAGCAAGATGGCTGGTCTTATTTCCTGGAGCTGCGCACATGTCCAGCACATGTTCTCCTGGCTCAGGGTTCAGCACTTTACTGCAGATGATAGACGGCAGGTTTTGTAGAAGATAGCAGCCCAACGGAAAAATATTTCTATCAATAACAGGAATCCTAGAGACCGGCATTAATGTTTCAACAGCTATCCCTCTAAAAATAAAATAAAACACAATTATTGTGTGCTACATCTGTGAGAAGAATTCATGTGGATTTGGAGGAAGATAACCTCTGTCAGTGCGCCATGCAGAAAAATAAAAAGAAGCACAGTGTTCGGTGACCGCGTTTTCGCCATTGCAGGATCGTTCACTTGGAATCAGCTGCCCCCAGAAGTGCGCACCAAGGAAGGGTTTGAAAGTTTTAAGAAGGGAATGAAGACCCATTTCTTCCCCGCCGCGTCAAGTTTAAAAGCACCCTTGCAGTGACAGTAGTCACAAAACGAGGCTCTACAAATCCTCATCATCATCATCAAGATACCAATGGTAGGTATTGTCGTTACAACAAAGAGCTCTGTGACACCTACAGAGAGCCAGAATATTAGTGAGGCTGACCACAAATAAAGGAAAAGATCCAAAACAAACAAGAACATATTTAAGTATGATGTTATCTTACTTTGGATCCAGATTTTCTCCAAATATTTCACTTCGAAGCATTTTTAAACGGCCCCGTCCCACAAAAATTTTACTGCCATTTTCATATTTAATCTTTAAACCTTTTTTGCAGTTTCCGGAAATATCTGCATAAATATTAACATCATCGTCCAGCCTTGCATCTGAGAATATTAAAAATAAATTAAATGTATAAGAGCAACCAAAACTTATGCAAATATAACATAGGTATGTTGGTTCAAATGTAACATGCATCAGGCCCAGATTAAGCACCCAGGGATAAACCACATTATAGTGTAAATTCTTGCCTGCGTTGCATGTGGCGATTCAAGACCTATTTATTTTTGCGGGTAAGAGGGCCGGTCCACACTGGCCACTTTCACTTGAAGTGGGGGTTTCCCAGCTCCCGGGGGGGGGGCTGGTTCTCATTTCTTGTGAAGGCTGGGTATACCTTGGGATGGAACCCTTGCTCTCGGCATGGAATTTAAACATTTTACCAACTGAGCTATCGATCGGACTTTTTACGAGCTTGGTCGTCGCTACAAAGCGCCAATTCTCAAGCAAGACCCAGTTGCTGCAAGGCTGGATGGACCTTTTGATGACCGGTCTTTGGTAAAGGTTTAAGAATTGTTCAACCCAGCGAAGAGCATATTTGAAAATATAAATGGTATATCTTTTGTGCTCCGCCGGGATTCGCACCCGCAACCTTCCATTCCCTAGTCCCAAGTGTTGCCACTGGACTGCGGACCGGTCTTATACCGGGATCAGCATCAAAAATGTATTCACCTGCTGAAAGTCCCATAACTCCTGGTGCAAATAAGTGGGAACCTCTTAAAATGGCTGCACCACAAGCCGCATCAACAATAACTTCTTGTGTGTTGGTACAACTGGCAGGTATCTGTTCCTCGGGCCATTGATTAATGGCGATTATGTCGGGAAAAAGCAGGTGAACCTTAGGAGTATCCTTCCTGTTATATTGGCTTTGCACCTGTAAACATACAATTACACAAAAATTTATGATGGTCGAAGAATAGTGTTGGAGTCGGCACAAAAAAAGCAAAAAGAAAAATCTGTCGCAGCTCTCATTCTAGTTACTGTATAGACTTGTGACGTTATTCTGCTAGATGAAAATTTAAATTAGGAAATTTGCAGGTTAGTGGTTAACGGTAGGCACTCGTAATTCGAAAGTCGCGGGTTTGATTCTTCGTGGAGTGCAAAAAAAAACTTAAATATCGGTACTTTTCGGTGGGTTGAACAATTCCTCTTTATAATACAATTTTGCCAAAGACCGATCACAAAAAGTTCAATCAAGACTTACATTAACTGGGTCTTGCTTTCGACAGCGATGACCAAACTCACAGAGGGCTCTTGAGATGTGATCCACACAAGAACACCACTTACCAAATAAATCATCCTTACTTCTGTATTTATTATTTATATGACTGGCCACCCATAGTAGAATGGTGACTAAAGACATTGGGAGTAATAGAAGAAGAAAAAAATCACCTTCTTTAAGTAGATTTCGATTACATTTTTAATTAATCCTGCTTTTTCAGGATCTACTCGATACGTTGTGATGGCAGGAGTTTCTAGTAGCCATGCAATATATTTATTGATGTCTTCTACCTGAAACCATAAACATTTTTTTAATAGGCACATTATCGTCGTTTCATAACTTTTTTATTCCGAGGCGTACATTTTTATTTTTCCAATCTGATTTCAGTACTTGCTGAATATTTTCAGTGTCGATATTTTGTTGGGGATACATTTTTTGTAGGTTAACTTTATCGAAATGTCAAATTTGAATGGAATGTCAAAACACGCGATGCGATGTTGTGACTGAAACAAAAAACTAAGCATTGAATTTTATATTGGTAGGTAAAAAGTGTACATCATATTACAATAAAGTTATATTCTGATTGATCAAATAAAAAATGATTTTATGTACTATATTGATGATTTTAAGTTTGGCCAAAGAAAGTCATTTGTTCATGAAATGAAAAAAAAAGAATAAGTACTGCAATGTTACGAAATACAGTTTTTATGCATTTGCAAATAATGGAATATTGGATTATCCAAACACTTTGTTTAACTTATAATAAATTATCTTAGGAAGTAAGTATCATGTTTGGATAAAAAAAACAAACTAATAATGAAATGAAATTAAATTTGGCGCATTTCTTGTGATCACGTGGGCAGATTGAGCCAATCGGATTTATTTTCTTTCGGCGATACGTGGCATAAGCACGAATCCTCTTCCACGTCCGCCATTTTGACATACGGCCGATCGTAGTAGGATTTGGTCTATGTGTTAGCG
Organism: Agapetus fuscipes; assembly: GCA_951799405.1. Taxonomy (NCBI): domain Eukaryota; kingdom Metazoa; phylum Arthropoda; class Insecta; order Trichoptera; family Glossosomatidae; genus Agapetus; species Agapetus fuscipes. The sequence continues at coordinate 3,497,438 of OX637336.1, forward strand.
TTTTTTACAATTAATAGTGATTAGTACTTGAAAACGTGAGTAAAACATTGCAAAAATAGTGATTTATTGTGCAACTAATTGTATTTAACACACATCGCCCCCCATGTAGCATTATTTTAAGCGCAATAACCGTTTTAAGTTGGCTGGGGTGTTGACCGCCGTGGTGACAAACTGGTTAAGTCGGCATATCTTTTGTTGTACTTCTAGGCGTGAATTAATCCATTTTGAACCTGAAATTGTGCATTAAACCCACATTCATACATATTGTTAAACCTTCAACAACAACAAACTGTTTAATAACGTATGCTTGTCACATTTTTCAATCGATATTGTTTGGGCCGTCATGGAGTGATTCATTTGAACAGTCATTGTACCCCCAAGGATTGCGTATCGATGCTACCTTTGTTTTTATAATATTAACTTATTCGGAATTTTCTAGAATTGTGCAATATTTTCCTTGTATATATACGCTATTTTAATAAACTTTAAGCCTATAAATATTTTTTTGTTTGGTTAGGTATTATTTACTCTACACGGCTAGGTTAGATATAAATAATAATACCGTTTTTAAAGTGTTGTTTTTTTAATTAACTGCAAGGGCACCGCAGTGCCATAGTATCTCCTGAACAGACAAGGTTTTAAATTGGTCTTAAAACATTTGCATACTCCCCAGCTCTCAGCTAGTGCAGTAAGGCATTCAAAATAGAGGGCTGGAAATGCAAAAGACACTGTTCAAATAATTGGCAGCGTCGCACCTGCGGAGAACCCTGAGCCTATTCACAGTGGCTAACATTTTGGTACCCCATCTACTCTCTACTCCAGAGGTGCCCAAACGGTCATCAACACGAAGGGTTTTAAAGTCGATCGCCGAGGATATCGAAAACTTAGACCTACACTGCTTAAATTGGAATGTTTGACCTATAGCTGATCCATTGATCTTCATTCATTGCCGCCATCCTGTAAAACTTCACTTTCGATAGCGTTTTCGGAGCGTTTTGTTGAAGAAACACAAAATAAATGCCTAGTGATTTAATCAATTTATATCCATTAACATCACAGCAGTTCCTTCCGTCCTTTAACCGTTATCTACGCTCAGCTTAAGCCGTGTTGGTCTATATCTCTAAGATATACAGATACACAATGTTTTTTGTGTACGCTTAGGCCGTGTTCGGGGAGCGCGCTTCAAGCACTCCCACACCTTTCGGGGAGCTCATCGTAAGCAAATATTATGAGCTATGACGTCACGCACGACAGCTCAGCCGTTCGCTAATTTTGCTTATTTGCGAAGGTGGGTCGGCGTAAGCGTTCCTAACTTCACACCAATGGTTCATACTGTTCCACTGACAGTTGACAGCTAACCTCAACAACACAAATTTAGCCACAATTATTAATGTTAAATAATGGATTTGAGCTATCAAAAGCACTTCAATAATTGATAATTCTGTTGCAAATATCAGAATCATGACTCAATAATGCATTTTGAGATAAATCTATATCCATTCTGCCGAGCTTTGACAGCTGATGTCTGGTTGATATGAAATTTGCTTATGATCGTTCGGGGAGTTTTGCGATCGAGCTCCCCCCACCATGATTTTTATTGTAAGCGCTCACAGCGCTCAAACGAGCTCCCCGAGCACGGCCTTAAACACGGCTAAGCATTATCAGGGTTGTATTTCAGTTGGTTCTGTATGGTTTCAGGTGACACGCACTTTGCCGGCATCATGGGGAATATGTTTGCTAATTTGTTTAAAGGCCTCTTTGGCAAGAAAGAGATGAGGATATTGATGGTGGGATTGGACGCCGCTGGTAAAACCACAATCCTATACAAACTTAAATTAGGAGAAATTGTCACAACGATACCTACTATTGGTGAGTTCCCAGATTGCTTATTCTTTTTTTTTTAAGAAATCCTGTCCGGGAGACTCCCTAGATTATAGAGACTCTAGGGGTCTATGACACTTGTTGTAGTGCCGCAGAGGTGTACGAGCTTGGTCGTCGCTACAAAGCGCCAATACTCAAGCAAGACCCAGTTGCTTTAAGGCTGGATGGACCTTTGGTGACCGGTCATTGGTAAAGGTTAATGAATTTTTCAACCCAGCGAAGAGCAAATTTGAAAATATAAATGGTATATTTTTTGTGCTCCTCCGGGATTCGAACCCACAACCTTCCCATTCAGAGTCCGCAGTGTTACCACTGAGCTACGGACCGGTTCTATTACTTATGAAAAAATAACAAACTATAATAATCTATAATCTAAATTGATCTCTCTCGTCTTCCGAGTTATGAAAAGCTTCACACTCATCGGTGGAAAATGTTCTGAAAACATAATGTAACACTTAATTAATATAGTCCATGGTTAAATATAATTGGCAACATTGTTCTGCAAAGTGGCTAAAGTAATTCCATCAGTAAATAGCTCCCACAAGAGTAACACTAATCTGTGTTAGCATATTGGGCAGGAAGAATAGAAGGACTTTAGAGAAATCCGTCATATTAATCTATAATCTTAATTGCAAAGATAAATTGGCTCATATTTAATGCATGCCCACAAGCAGGCACACATAAGTTTGCGCTTACACATGCTGCATGTGTACATACAAAATAAACCAAACCTCACATGAAAATAAACTTAGCGATTTCTGCTGCCTTTCCCTGAAACCGGGGTGGCATTATCCATACATTTTTTTGCAAAACCCCATGGGTTGAGTTTAAAGAATAATGTTTTAGACTTTTTAAAGTTTGTGTATTCACACAGTGAAAATTCATTTTTATAAATAATTATAAAAAATTATAAAAAACACAGAGTTTTATTTTCACAAATTGAGTATTTATTTCCCTCAAGTACTTTCGACTTATTCACGTCATTATCAGTATCCTCTTGAGTATCCTCTTGATAATGACGTGAATAAGTCGAAAGTACTTGAGGGAAATAAATACTCAATTTGTGAAAATAAAACTCTGTGTTTTTTATAATTTTTTATAATTATTTATAATAATGTTTTATTATTTACTTTTGTTAGGACCTTGGGCCGTACTTGAGGTTAAGGCCACTCAAGTTGGAAAAATAGTTAGGTTTTGTATTTTTGGAAATACCATGAAACATGCTTGTAAATTTGGAATTAAAAGATTACACGCAATCTCATTAGTAGGAGCAATAAAATTCCATATACTTAATCAGCGATATAATAAAAATTAGTAATCATTATTGCGCCACGTTTACTTGAATATTTTGATGAAAATTATTGTTGATAACCTGAAAATGAGTGTGGATAACCTTGATGTAATGGATCCACACAGATTATTGCTTATTAATTTAGCGGGCATGTGCACGTTTACCTGTCTCTCATGCCAAGCTTGTCACACTGTGAAAACTTTCACTTTGAAATGGCTTCACTCAAACACAACATAATCAAGTCATTTGTCACTGTCATTGCAACATTTTTCGGTGTATTTGAAATAATTAGAATTTTATGGAAATGATGCATTTTTTTCCTAGCGTAAAATAAATTGAAAACTCAATTCACATGATAATATACAGCGCACAAATTTCATAAACAAAAAAGTTGTGACGCCTGGTTTGCTGAAAAACTGATATTTTTATATTTGACTTATAGGTTGGTATGAGGCTGACCACCCATACTGTAAAAAATGGTTCACTTTGCCAATGTCACCCCTGTGTCAGGGAAGGTCGGCAAAAGTTGCAGGGCTTATGTTCATTTGAGGTTTGGATTTTATTTGTAAGTACACATTCAGCATTTGTAAGCGCGAACTACACGTGTTTGTTTGTTTGTGGGCATGCATTTGAGAACTTTAAATGAATATATCCTTGCGACTTAGATTATAGATTATAGAAGGACTCTAGCTGGCCAGAAGAGAGAAATACAAACTTAGAACACTGGTTCCCAGTATATTGCAGAATATTTTTTTCATTGCCCCTTGGTAAAAGGTTACATGAGGCTGACCACCCATTCTGTAAGGATTGAGTGGACCCTATTTCAGGAAAAGGAAACAAAGCATTGATTCATTAAAATATCTATTCGTCATTAGCCGTTAACCGGCACCCGAGAAGTTAAAATGGAAAAGGGATTTAAATGCCAACAAGTATATCCTTATGCCACAGGCACCTCTACTTGCTAGCTACAAGCAATGTCTGGGCAGCTCAAACCTCTTACCTAAAACTTTGATGTCCATTATTTCAAAATTACTCGAACGGAGATGAGCTTATGATCAAAGAAGAAGCTTCTTCTTTGGTGGCTCTACAGCTTACATTTCCCCTTGGCCTGCATGAACAATTGCCTCCAACTCCTCCTGTCTTCCCCTGCAGCTTTCAGCCTGTCACCTGGAGCAGTTGTTTGCCATCCTTCTTTTCCTCATCTTCCTATCTCAGTAAGGGTTTAACTAGTGCAAAGGTCTAAATATTTTCCATTTTTGATGTAAAATGTTGGCTTTGAATTATTTTTTTCTATATTGCTGTTACAACTAGTGGTATTGTATGACTGGATTATTTTTAAATTGTAATTCAAATGATCAGCTGTTTGTTGTCAGCCATTGACAGTTGAATGTCTGACAGTAATTATAATAACAGGGTTTAAAGATAAACTCTGTTAACCAGAGATTGAATTAATGATGTTTTTGTTTATTGTTATTTTGTTATCAATTTATTGTTAATTAATTGAATTAGCACATAATTTATTATTATTGTGCTCTATAAATTTATTTCAATCAGGATCTGTATTTCATTCAAAATGAAGAAGAAATCAAATTTATGTTATCAATTACCTGACGAGACTCAGATTAGTGTTGTTTTTATTTTAAACATGCCAAAGTCACTGACTTGGCCCGCTCATCCATAGCATTGACTGATATTGAATCACATTTGCTCTTTCACTTGCAACTTAGGTATCCAGTACCTCGGCAGATGCGTCTCCACTTTGCATAGCATAGTCCTTGCATACCTCGTCCATCTCCTTGATGCTCATCCCTCTCCAGCGGTGCCCGCACTAGGCAAACATTTGATTTGTGTGTGTATTGTTTGCAGGTTTTAATGTGGAAACCGTAGAATACAAGAACATCAGCTTCACAGTATGGGACGTGGGTGGCCAGGACAAAATCCGACCGCTGTGGAGGCATTACTTTCAAAACACACAGGGCCTGATATTCGTGGTGGACAGCAACGATCGGGAGCGCATTGGGGAGGCGCGCGAGGAGCTCATGCGAATGCTCTCCGAAGACGAACTCAGGGATGCTGTACTCCTCATATTTGCCAACAAACAGGTTATTATACAAAGCTATTTTTTTTATCTCATGAATAATGAATGGAATATCCAGAGTCATAATAAAAATAAAAAAAGAGCCTGTATGAAAAAGATTATGACTCTGGAGGAAATGAAAGAAGTATGTAAGGACATAAAGAAATGGCGGTTGATCTGTAATGTTGGCGGCTAGGGTTTATTAAATTGGAATTTGTTTTTTGTTTTAGTTTTGATGTCCATATATATGATTATTTATTGATTTAAAAAATGTAATTTGTCATGTATGTTCCTTGACTTATAGGTAGGGACTGGAAAATTTCGCGATCGCGATAAAACGAATTTATTCGCGAATTTTGATGTTTTTACGCGAATAACGCGAAATTTCAGGTTTTACGTAAATATCGCGAATTTTCGTACTTTTGGTAGAAATTGTGCGAAAAAGTTGTCATGTATCGCTTTTGCAACGCAACGATTTTGTGGGAAAGAAAAAAATCCTGCGAAAACCCTTTGCAAGGTGCAAAGTACAGTAAAATTGGTCTCTTTCAACGTTTAAACACGCTAGAACGCTAGACGCGGGGTTCGATCCCCACCTGGGTCATTTGACCATAAATTTGACCCTGGTTCAACAGATGTAATTGGGTAATTAAAAATGAATAATTCATTAAAATGAACAATAATGAATTATTAATTAATGATATTAATACCTGTATCTGGCCAGGCAGAGTAGGTTGGTGAATTGCATTCCTATTCACAAATCTATTTTATTAAAAAAAAATAATGATAATCAGAACTGTCCTGGATCATCCAAGCAGACTTGAGTATTTTTTATTGCAAAAACGTTTTCGGTGGGTACTTCCACCATCTTCGGTTGCAGATACTCGTATTGATTCAGATTTTGTTTATTCATTATTTTTGAAGGTACATATTGTTGTTTACATAATAAATTGTAAATATTAGTAATATATTTTGTTTTGCAATTATACAAACCTTTATTTTGATCTAATCAACCCTAAAAATTACACCGAATCTCCCCGTTTATCATGAAAAATAACGCGAATTTCCCTGTTTTTGATGAAAAATAACGCGAATTTCACAAAAAAATAACGCGAATTTCCTAAAAAATAACACCACTATTTTCCAGTCCCTACTTATAGGTTGTTATACGGCTGACCACCCACGCTGTAAAAATGGTTCACTTTGCCAATGTCACCCCTGTCTCAGGGAAGTACGGCAAGAGTTGCAGGGTGTATGTCCATTTTGAGATTTGGTTTTTGTGTTGTAGGTTCACATGCGGCATGTGCAAGCGCGAACTTGTACGTGTCTGGTTGTGAAAATGCATGTAATGTGAATCTCCAATGTAACATATCTTTGCAACTTAGATTAGATTAGATACACACCACTGTGCGGCCCATGATGTGTCTCAGCTTTTACAAGTTTCGGTCTGGCCAGGGATGTCGGCGAACAGGTGTGGCTCAAAGCAGAGGGCGAAGGATGTTAAAGCTGGAACTGGGCTGTAGCGGCAGGGAAAAAGAAGCACACCACTTCACGTGGCAAGATGCAAGACAGTTGCACGGAGCAGGAGGAGATGGAAATTGAATTTGGGGTGCAGCGCCATCGGAGAGAGTTTTATTGTCCTCTGCCACTTATTTGAATACAAAAAACGATCTTGGAGATGGTTTTTACTGATCTGAAATGATTTTTAAATTCAGGAGACCTTGTAGTACAGATTTTTACAATGAATTAACAGCTGTCTTCCAGATTCCGGAAAAAATCCATATGGTTGGCCACCCATGCTTTAAATGTTGTACAAGTGCCTGGTTTTGAGGAACCCTGTTCAATATTTGAAAAATATAAATTTTTCCTCCATAAAGCAGGGGGCGGAGATCCCTTGAAAAATCTAAATCTAAGTTGCAAAGATATATCATTTGAGATTCATATTAAATGTATTCCCACAAGCAGACACGTATAAGTTCGCGCTTAAACATGTTGCATGTGGACTTACAATATAAAAACCCAAATCTCAAATGGACATACACCCTGCAACTCTTGCCGTCCTTCCCTGAAACAGGGGTGACATTAGCAAAGTGAACCATCTTCTACAACATGGGTGGTCAGCCACATACCAACCTATATGTCAAGGAACTAATATCCGATTAACAAATTTTAATTAAAATTTAATTTAAATTTTAATTGTAGTTATTATTATTCTGTGGTGAATGAGGAAGATTAGAGATGGGAGAGCTAAGAGCTTAATGTGACAATGTGTGTTGGCAGGACCTGCCCAACGCGATGAACGCCGCCGAGATCACGGACAAGCTGGGCCTCCACTCGCTGCGGAACCGCAACTGGTACATCCAGGCCACCTGCGCCACCTCCGGGGACGGCCTGTACGAGGGGCTGGACTGGCTGTCCAACCAGCTCAAGAACGCCAACCGCTAGCCACACTAATCATCACCACTCCCCGTGACAGTGACTCTAGTGACACCCATGAGTGCGGACTATTCTCTATGTATCGGGCATCATGCTTATCATCATCCTATAATACCTACATCATTTTATTGTGTAATTTATAATTTGTACTTGTTCCTCTGTATTATACCACCCATCCTGCGGAATCATTTCATTGCAACTATTCAATCTGTAAAGAATAGGTACTGCTATCTGTTGTACTGGTATCTGAAAAATATTGAAATCGAAAGAAACACACTCTGCCAGGCGCGAGGCAATGGATTCGACACTACTTTGAGTGTGGAACTTTTTTTTTGGCCGGCAAACATTACACTTTTATATGGGACTACGGTTAATAAGAAAATAGTTGTTGGCATTTTCCCTAGCAGCCCAGCCATGTGTTTATGTCAATTATGTGCAGAGCCCATTCCATTTTTGGATGAATAATAATTATGATTTTACGCAAGTTGAAGGAATGATTAATTTTGAAACATGATCAATCTTGCATCTTAATTATGAAGTTAAATGAATTACCTACTACTTTGGCCTATACGGAGTGCCCATCCCTGCCGCTCTTATAATATTACTGAATACATTTTCACCATCAAAATATATTCCAATTAATAGTTAAGAATATTGTTTGTTATATACTGAGAGCTAATTTTTTTGGTATGGCGTCAAGAAAACGATTTAAGAGTGTTTACTTTGTAAAAATAAAACTTTGCTCTGTCATTATATAAACAATATTTTAAATATTTTTTTAGAATACATTTCATTGGTAAACATGAATTTGGTTTGCCTGTAGAGCAGATGTTGAAATTAAAATAAACAATAAGTTTTCTGTAACATCCAATAGATGGCAGTATTATTCTTGTAGAACTGATTGAATTTGGTCTCTGCGGAAGGGGTCCTGTGCATGGATGAAGGTGCGATGCGATGCCTTTTAAAATCAATATAAAATGTTTTGAATATGTGTACGTTTTTGATAAATTTATGTTTATGGATGTAATATTTCTGATAATGAACTGAATGCATTTATTGTTTTGTTTTTATCATTAAAATATAGCATGGCACCTCCATCTGCGGGACTTTTCTATTAATTTAAATATCTACGGTAAATTCTGGAGATTTTGGTGGGACGTCTGTCGCAATGTGAACCACATAGTTCTCTCTTTCATTAAAGATGGAAAGACATGTAAGGACACAAACGTAAAGATTACACTATTCAAATATTATTATGAATAATTATAAGTGCATTAGTTAAATCATTAAATTTTGAAGTGAATGGCTAAATATATATATAAATCTAATAATATTGTAAAATTTAGAATTTAATGATTTAAATGTTGAATCAAAAAAAAAATAAAAAAATATTATTTCATTCCATTTCAAACATTTTTAAACTTTTTCTTCTGGTTAGATCTTCTATGTATTTATCTGCGGCCGCCTATCAAATTTTATTTAAAGGAGCTATTTTTTTTTAAATAAAACTTGGTAGATGGTTGCTTTTAATGTTAGTTATTTTAAGTAGCCAATTACATTACAATTTTTACATGTATTTTGTATGTTAAATTTGCTATTTTCTTGTTTTGCTCATAAAAGATAATATTGTGTACTTTTTTCCTGTTTTTTTCTTCACTCAAATAATTTCATAGTAAATAAAAAATTCAAGTTCATTTTTGTTGCCGTTATCCGAACGAGACCCACCGTATGAAGAACACTTGAGGTTATCTGTATTGGAACCTCATCCAAAAAGAAAGTAGAACTAGAAGGCTTGGTTCTGGACCTGCGTCCTCAAATTTTCTGCTTATTAACAAGAGCAAGGACTTACTTTTCAATGGACAGATAACTAGTTAACACAATTGGCTAGGGATCTATGCTAGTTTGAGGACTTGATAAGGGATATTTTCACCAAATTTTAAAGAAATATTCAGGAAGATATGTTGGAAATTCGTTACAGAAGTTATTACTGTGAAAAATGTTGCCAGATATGATTGGATTAGTAATTGCGGATTTTAAAATGATTGCAAAAGAAACATTTGAATATTTTCTTTGACAAGTTAGGAATGTGTTCATGAGGCTCTTAAAGTAATATTTATACTCCCAGGAATTTGTCAAAAAAGTTAAAAATCAGTGACCGATTATTAATTTACCATTGAATCATCAAATAATGGAGCTGGAAAGTTTTTGCATGGATTTTTGTAATTAGAATTTTTCTCGACGGGCAAACGTCACACGTCTACGTAACTAAGGTCCTTAGCAACCAATAATAACTCATTATTCAGCCTTTAATTTAGCAACCTGGTCATGAGACATTAAAGCTTTTTAGACGATGTGAAATGTGCAAACCTCATTGCTGATTATATTGATTAGTTATTTGGCAATTGAAAACTCAGCCTTGGATTATACTTATTATTATTTTGTGTATGTTTTGTGCAATAAGCATGGTGGCTCGTATACGTAAATAGTTATGGCGGATCCACAGACAAAGCTTACTTGAAAAGAATGAATATTTGGGCTGGCTTGTGGGCTCCGGTGTTTTCCTGCTTGAATGTTTAATTGATACTTTTGTCTATAAGAAGTTTACCGCTGTTGGAACGTGTGCAGAGGATTGCTGCCGATGAAAACACAAGCTGAGAGCGTAGAAGAAGTCTGTTATAAACAATTGTAGGTTTTTATACAAACCTTACTTAATCAGTATCGCATTAATTTTATTTTCTATAATAAATAAATGTACACTTAATATAAAGATTGCACGTTGTTATGATTTCTAAGATGCTGGACTTTTGCCTACTTATTCCCGGTATTGAGGTACTTTTGATATTTTGTTGGGCGTTGGTTTAAGCAGATGGACTATATGATGTGAAGCCAGCTCTTCGGTACCGCGGTTCAGATGATGTGACATTCCGGTTTGTCTTGTGCTGTATTATGGAATAAAATTTATCCTCATACATCGCAGTGTATTCTTTACAACCTTCTATACACTTGTAGGGAATTCATTGGAAAAAAAGGTTCTGGGATCTGTACCCTTAGTACGAGTTGCAAAATTTGAGAAAAGTAAAGTTTACGGAAAATATTAAAGAGTGATTTCTCCCAAAATCTGTCGTTTTTGTTTCTTACACATGGTCTTAGCAAAAGAGTTACAGTGATGAAGAAAATCAAGTTCAAACAAACAAAAACGGCAGATTTTGGGGGAAATCACTCTTTAATAATTGCCGTAAAAGTTTTGCAACTCGTACTAAGGGTACTGAGATCTGTACCCTGAGTATGAGTTTTTTCACTTTACTCGAAGTATTGAGTATTCGAAAAAAATGTATGTGGACACCTCTGGCAAAAAAAGTTTCCAAACCTTTTTTGCCAGGGGTGCTTTACAAGTATACATACATTTTTCTCGAATACTCAATACTTCGAGTAAAGTGAAAAAACTCGTACTCAGGGTACTGGGTGTGACACCTAGGACTTGTACATCATCAAATGATTCCAGGCTTGAGTCCAGTGAAGAGCTCCAAAAATTATTGTTCAATTTTCAAAAATGCTCTGTGCTGTGAATTCTATAATCTATGTTCAGTCCTGGATGAGGCCCACTGGGGTCCCTGGTGCTGGGAAAGACATGGGTTGCCCATTCCATAAATTTTTGGTGAGCCTCCGGGGTGATCGGGGTCCTTATTGGTGAAGTTCTCTTAAAACTTAAAATATGTTATCTAGTTTTCTAAAAAACTAGTGGTGCTCCTCGGTCTCAAATGCCTCAAAAACCTGGACGTCAAAAATTAGATTGAAAAAAAAATCTTTGCCTTTCGGCCCCCAGATGCGTTATTCTGCTAAATTCCGAGACGAGCTGGCGATTCGTGTCCAAAAATAAGATGTACTGTGATTTTTTATCTATGGAGTTCTTTCGCGAGCGTTAGCAATCTCCGACTTGTATGGATATCCAAAGTGTAAGGAATTTAGCAGAATAGCGCTTCAGTCTCCAAGACATTGATGTTGTAATGTGGTATTAAGTTAATGTCTAAATCAGGGCACAATGTGCCTTTAAAAAAATTATACTGGAATGTTTTTTTGAGTCTTTGGGGCCATAAAGGAGCCAGAGGCTTTGGTGTGGTTGCAACGTAACTAAGCTACATACACATAGTGTAACTTCTTGTCTGCGTTATCCCCGAAAGGGTCACATGTGGTGATTCGGGACCTATTTATTTTTAAGGATTAAGGGGGCCGGCCTTACACCAACCACTTGGAGTCTAAGTGGAGGTTTCCCAGCTCCAGGGGGGGGGGGGGCTGTATCTCATTTTTTGTGAAGGCTGAGTACACCTTGGGGTCGAACCCTTGCTCTCGGCATGGAATGCAAGCATTTATCAACTGAGCTATCGACCAGACTTTTTACGAGCTTGGTCGTCGCTACAAAGCGCCAATTCTCAAGCATGACCCAGTTGCTGTACGGCCGGATGGACCTTTTGATGGCCGGTCTTCGGTAAAGATTGATGAATTTTTCAACCCAGCGAAGAGCAAATTTGAAAATATTAATGGTATATTTTTTGTTCGAACCCACAACCTTCCATTCACGAGTCTGAAGTGCTACCACTAGACTACGGACCGGTCATGGGTCGCACCACTCAAATTGCCTTTGATCCAAACGTCAACGTGTTAGATCCAAATTTATTGCACCCCAACAAGCAGACGTGTGTGAGTTTGCAGTTAAATATTTGTTCAATGTTAAACATGCTTTAAAAAAAGATATTGTAAAAATTACATAAATCTTTTAAGATTCAAGGGCATTATCTATCTTACTGAGAAAAAGCTAATATAGGAATGTATGTAGTGAGTATGAAAATTATTTCTGTAAATTTGCCATTTAATTTTTTTAAACTTACTTTACTTTCTTCGGCTCATAAGCCTTGAAGGCTCAGGGCCTCCCGCACCACAATCCTCCAGGACTCTCTGTCTTGTGCTGCTTCCCTCCATGGTCCCCTCACTCCCAGAACGTTGGCTGCGTCGGCTTCAACGTTGTCTGCCCACCGCATCCTGGGACGTCCGAGTGGTCTAACACCTGAGGGGGCACCATCCAAGACTGTTCTGATGATCCTGGAGTCCTCTGCACGTGCTACATGTCCGGCCCACTGGAGTCTTCTTGATTTCATGGAAAGCACAATATTATGATGTTTGAATTTCACAAAAATGCCTATTTTCAAGAGGGTACTGCCATCTATTGCCAAGTAGATAAAACATAAAGCTTATGGTAATTTCCGATAGGTTTAGCGTTTCCGCTTTAGTTTGGCGGTTGATTTGAAGTGATTCTTTTTTTTAAATCTTATTATCAAGCATGCCATGATACAGAAAGTTATAAAATTTATAACTGTCCCAGATAGCAGGTCAGTTTGCTGCAAGTTTGATTTGTACTTGATTTTACATTGTCATGTCAAATATGACAAAATAAGTTTATTGCAATATTGCTGCAAGCTTGCATTTTGCATCATGTTTCAAATATGAATAAACATAACAAGTTTGCTTTTTGTTTGATACAAACTTGCGTGACGGGCTGTCAAAAATACGATTAGCAGTGTTGCCGTTTTATCGATTTTGCTATTTTGCTTTTTTTAAATCTCGCGACTTTTTTCCCAGCGGCAGCACTGATCAGACACGAGTTGACAGATTGTGACGCGCATGCCTAGAAATCTTTGGGCATATTTTGGTTTTGGCAACATTATTTCTGAATTTTACTCTCTCTGTGGCTGTTTCTCAAACAACTTTGAAATGACGTCACGAGAGACCCCCCACGTGGGGCTGCCATACGTCAGGATTTTTAGGCTCTTGTCGGGATTGCGACCGGATTTCGGAAGTATCAGGACTTTTCAATTTTTTAATAGTCAAAGCATAGAAAAATATTTGAAACACAAGTTAGTTTGAAATATTTGTTTTTGCTTTAGCTTTGTACTTATTAAGTAAGTACGCAGTGTTTAATTACGTTTGCAACAAAATGTCAGGACTTTCTATGGAAATTAGGCTTTTTGTCAGGAATTTTAAATTTTTCATCTGGTATCCCTAACCCCACGCGACCGCGTGTGGCGGTGGTGTGGCGGGTGCACGGCGGGTGGCCGGCCGCCATTATTTGTATACGAATTTCTTACATTTTTGTTATTTTGCGTTTTATAATGTCCAGTCGCCTTTGTTATGTACCTCATTGTTTCAATACGGAAGTTAAAGGAATCAGATACGTGTTTATTTGACGATTAGTAATGTACTTACGTCTTTTAAAATGTTTCGGCATGGTTCCTACATCATATTTACCAGGTATGTAAAACTATTTCCTTTTGAATACTTAGTAGGACGTGTTTGATGTACTTTTTGTAGAAATAAGAAATGTGTATTATCTAGATTTTGGCACTAACTTTTTGAACTTACGTTTTTATTTATTTCAAATATTTTCACGTAAAAATTTGAAAGTAAATTTCAGCAAAGTTGTTTGTAACCTAAATGTGACATATTCTGTGAAAATAAGTTGCAAAATTAGTTCGATGAAGCCATTTGATGTGTGTTGATAAAACTGGCAGTACTTATTCCTGGCAGTAAAACCTGTAAAACTGGCCTGTGCCAAACAAAACCAAACAAAACTACAAAACTGGCCTGTAAAACTGGCAGTACAGTTCCTTGACTTATAGGTTGTTATGCGGCTGACCACCCATACTATAAAAAATTGGTTCACTTTGCCAATGTCACCCCTGTTTCAGGGAAGGACGGCAAGAGTTGCAAGGCTTATGTTCATTTGAGATTGGGTTTTTATATTGTAGGTCCACATGCGGCATGTGTTAGCGCGAAATTATACATATCTGCTTGTGGGAATGCATTTAATATAAATCTTAAATGATATATATCTTTGCAGCTTAGATTAGATTAGACTTATAATATAATATGATGTCCGTGGCTAGGGAAACTAAGCCCCGGATAACAATAATAATATGGGGATAATTTCTTTGATGAGCGCTGTTTTAGTGTAAATCATACCTCAAGATTTATTTAGAAGCTTCAAAGAACACCCAACAGTTACTGATTGTTATTACACTTGTTTCAGTTCCTCTCCCTTGAGGCCTCGAGGGTTGACAACAAAAATCCCTGAAGAATCTACAGCACTGCCTTTTTGGACATTGTGGCGTCACAGTTTCTTGAGCTCTGTGCACCGATTGACTATGGAGCTGGCGTGGGAGAGACTGTGTCTGTGGAATTTGGAGCGACCTGATAACTTTGTGCAGCCGAGCGAGAAGCTCCCACCTGGACAGGATCGTGAGTAGTCTCTATGGAGGGCCCTAAACAGGTTGAGAACGGGTGTTGGCAGAGCGCATTGTAACATGATGACCTGGGCAATCTTACATCAAGATGGCACCACGCTCTGTGAATGCGGAGCCCAACAGTTCATGGATCATCTTCGGATCTGTTCGGCCTGCCCAACAAGCTGCACACTGGCCGACCTAATAGAGGGTAACGATAGAGCGGTGAAAGCTGCGCGACACTGGGCAAAAATTGTGTAGCGTCTGACTCCATAAAGAAGTATCATCCTATTTGCAATAAAAATAAGTACACAGTTAAAATTTATTCATCGGATATTATATTTTTATGTGTTTCCATAAATAACTCCTTACAGGGCAATCCGATCTTGGTATTTTATAATATTTGCTTTAATAATTTCAAAGAAAACGGAGTACCGTGGAACAAATTTCTAAAAAGAAAATTAAAACTCTTTATAATGAAATCAGTACTTAGTGTATATTACATCCTTAATTATAAATGATTTGTAATATAATTACTAAAAATATCCTTGTTTTTTTGTTACAGAGCCGAGAGACAAAGCAACGGGGCTAGGGGAATAATGTACCTGAGTGTGACTAGAAACATGGCGAAGAAGATATAACTCCGAATTGTATAAGCTGTACCAGGACGCTGATGTGGTCCGCTCAATAAAGGTCAACAGACTGCATTGGCTGGGGCACATTCAGCAATTAGACCATCATAGCCTGGAGAAGACGATTGTAATGACGAACCCGGAGGGACGGCGGACAGTGAGAAGACCACGTTCAAGATAGCTGGATGAAGTCGTGGCGGATTGTCGTGCAGTGGGGCTGGAGGAGGAAGACGTTGGATAGACAGCGGTGGCAGCGGTTGCTGAGGGAGGTCGTGCCAATGATGATGATGATGTGATTATTATAAAACTTTGTTACTACTATAAGCGAACTGTAAATAAAATAAAATTAAAATATTTTATCTTTTTATTCTAATTTTGTTTTTTTAAATATTATAAAAAAATGTATATGATTTGCAGAAGCAAACATTTGGCAAATTTGTCATAAAAAGCTTGCGGGAACTTTGTTATGACAAAGTTCCTGCAAGCTTGTTGCTGGGAAACTAGAAAGTTTGATTCAAACTTGCCTCAAGTGTATATACTTGCCATGGCGAACTTGCAGCAAGCCTTCACTTTTGACACATCAAACTTGTTGCAAGTCAGATGCAAGTTTAAAATGCTATCTGGGGTCTGTATTATGTATTTTTAAATTTCTGTATTATTTAATATTATCCATTTATGTCAAAATATTTCTCAAGGGCTTGGTGACCTTTGTCATGTAGCCTTTGGACTTTTTTTATTGGAAGCACTAAAAACTTAAAGAAAAAAGTGAATTGATTGACAGAAATAACAAAAAATAAATAAATGTAATTTTGAGAAAATAGTAAAGACTCAGCACATTTAAAAAGAAGGGAAAAATGTGATGTCACCTTAATAACAAGCTATAAGGTACATACAAATTTAAGTAGGTAGTTTGAAAATAGGTACACTAAAGCGGTACGTACTGTATTTAGTATTACCGTCGTTTTTTCTTGCGTCAACTGCATACATTGTACAATGCTCTGAATAAGAAATATACCCCGATGATCGGGAATCCATTTTTTGAGAAATATCTTGAATGTTCTGGGTCCATTACAAAAGAAGAAAATGTATTTATTATTAAACAAAATTACGGATTATTTTGCTACACTGGTAACAATAAGTTAAATTCTCGACGTTTTCCATTGGCCAATTTGATTGAATTTCGAACGTTGTGAAAGTTTGTACCTACTTTTTATGGCTGTGGAATAATAAGATTAATAAGTAATTGAATTTGTCGGCTTTTATTTTATACCTACCAACATAACCAAGGAAATATTTTCTGACAATAGCTTTCATCGACTTATACGTTGGTATGAGGCTGACCACCCATACTGTAAGAAATGGTTCACTTTGCTAATGCCATCCCTGTTCCAGGAAAGGTCGGCAAAAGTTGCAGGGTTTATGTTCACTTGAGGTTTGGATTTTAATTTGTAAGTACACATTCAACATTAATTGTAAGCGCGAAATAACACGTGAATTTGATATGAGCTTTGAATGTTTATAGGTACCTACAGATATCTTTGCGACTTAGATTAGAGATTACTAGATTATATAGCACCAATGATGTTCATTCATTTCACTTAGCCGAGCGTTTTTTTTTTTATGCCGAGTCTATTTACATTCTGAGAGGCTGAATGTAGTTTTTATTGTGCAGTGATGTCACTGCATCGGACTCGCACCCAGTCGCTTCAATTGGAATTTATAAATGAGCGTTTTATCATGGAACGGTTCATTTAGACTTTAGAGTTTTGCGAACCGGTTCGATAATGCTAAAAGCATAAAAATAGATTTCAGACCCTGCTAGCGTTGCTCCTAGATTAATAACGATACCATTGGATAGTACATTTTATGAATCATTGATTTCAACAAGGCACTAAGGACGAAAATATTCAATTTAAAAAAAAAATACAGTTTGGTTTTATTTTTCAAGGCTTAAAAAAGTCCTCAAAAATATTCAACGAGTTAATTAGGCTTATAAGTCAAGGAACATACACGACAAACTACATTTTTAAATCAATAAATAAAAATATCTATGGACATCAAAACTCAAACAGAAAAACAAATTCCAATTTAATAAACCCTAGCCGCCAACATTACAGATCAACCGCCATTTCTTTCTGTCCTTACATACTTCTTTCATGTCACACAATTTACATACTTTTTTTTTCACAAAATTTATATTATGCCTACCCTCACTTCAAATGAGGTAGTTGACGTAAGGCTGGCTCCATTACCTGTGAAAACCCTTGTTTTAGCAATGATATCACCAAAAAGTATGGGGAAAATACTCTAGTTAAGCGTTTTGTATGGCAAAGTCCTGTAACTCGGTACTAAAGTATAAAATATTACGTTAAAAGTAAACCATAACATCGTACAAAAAATCAATGAAATCTAAAAAAGCACGTATAGTGAGAGATTATGATTCCATACATTTTTTTAAAACGCGATGAGAAAGTTTGAACATGAGGTTTTGTACTTGAGGTGTCATTTTGCATTCCGACGTAAATCGTAAGTTTTGTTTGGGCAAACAAATGCGATTTTAGTGGAAAGCGCATTTTAAATACCAAGATAACGTTTGTTTTTAGTGAACACATCCGAAAATATTATTTGGATTTCATTTTATAGTAGTTAATCCTCTATCTCTTTCCGTGTTGCCGGGCCAGCGCAGCGGCATGGAATTCTCTCCCAGAGAGGCTGAGAGTCCAGGAAGATGAGACAGCCTTCAGTAAGATGCTCAAAGCATTCTTGTTTTCCTGCTAGAGCCCACATGCGCCTTTGTAGTGATGTAAATCACAAAAAGGCGTATGTAAATTTAGTTTATTATTATTATTATTATTATATGCAACTATAATCTATAATCGAAGATGCAAAGATATATTAACATTTAAGGCGCATATTAAATGCATGCCCACAGACAGGCACATGTAGGTTCGCGCCTACACATTCTGCATGTGTGCATACAAATAAAAAAAACTCACATGAACATAAACCTTGTAACTCCTGCCGCCTTTACCTGAAACCGGGGTGGCATTGGTAAAAGTGAACCAATTTTTATAGCACGGGGGGTCAGCCTCATACCAACCTATCAGTCAAGGAGCTGCATATATAGTGCAACATCTTACCACGAGTGGATACATACAAAGGTATTTACAAATTAAAGTTGCCAAAAAAAAAATACAAATTCTTGACGTTTCGTTAGCGTCGTAGCTTACGTCTTCAAGAGGCACTCAAATGTAGATTTGCTATTGGTTGCTAAGGACTCTAGTTAGACACGTGTCCCGACAAATCTGTCATAGATAACTCGTCCACAGACATAATATTGTGATGTTTGCTTGCCGCCGAATCCAACATATCTGGAACTTTGCTGGAAATTGAGTTTCTTCTTTTTATCTCAAATTATCGACCGGTCCGTAGCTCAGTGGTAACACCTCGGACTCTGAATGGAAGGTTGTGGGTTCGAATCCCGGCGGAGCACAAAATATATACCATTTATATTTTCAAATTTACTCTTCGCTGGGTTGAAAAATTCATAAACCTTTACCAATGACCGGTCACCAAAGGTCCATCCAGCCTTACAACAACTGGGTCTTGATTGAGAATTGGCGCTTTGTAGCGACGACGATCAAGCTCATAAAAAGGTCGATAGCTCAATTGGTAGAATGCTTGCACTCCATGCCGAGAGCAAGGGTTTGATCTCAAGGTCTACTCAGCCTTCACAAGAAATGAGAACCAGCCCCCCCGGGAGCTGGGAAACCCCCACTTCAACTGAAAGTGGTTGGTGTGAGGGCGGCCCCCTTACCCGTAAAAATAAATAGGTCCCAAATCGCCACATGAGAACCCTTCTGGGATAACGCAGGCAAGAAGTTACACTATATGTTTAGCTTAGTTACGTTTCACTACGCGCAGTCCATGTAAAGTAATGTCGCAATTTTTGAGCCAGTAAATGGGTTTGTGGAGGAGCAAGGAATGCTCCAGCGTCCCGACTTCCAGCAGACCTTTCTTTGTCTTCCTAATCCTGAGTTATGGACCGCGCGACTATGCCGGAGACTCCAGGATCTTCTCGATCGTTTTTCGGCCCACGGGTGCAGCATTGTGCCGAGAGAGTGCTTGTTTGTCCGTCCTGCCATATTTCACGGGCTTTGGATATCCCAGATTGCTTTGTCAATTCAAAAAAGGATTCAAATGCATAAATTTTCTCGTTTTACCTCAATCAAATGTGTGCTGAAACTAAAACGCTCACGTGGGGTGTTATTGTAGTTGGTATATTGAGTAATAACATAGAGGAGCAGAAACTAACTTACTGCATTAATACATATCTACTATCTACCACGTTTGTCTCAGTCCTGTCAAATGTTGCAGTTGTGTAGTCATATAAAACATGTTTTTACGTGTCAAATTTGATGTTTTCTTGCTTTCTCCATGTTGTGTTTTGACACCCAATTACAAAACATGCCATAATGTCTTAAAATAATGCCTTTTACCTTTAAAATTCGTCAAATTTATCAATCACAAGATTTATACCGCATGCGTCTATGTTCAGACTGCTCCGCGCATAGTACGCACGCGGCAATCCTGCCACATTTCTAGAATTTTTTTTACATCCACCAGAGTTTTTTTGTACATATGAAAATGCAACTGTGAAGTTCTTTGTTCTCTTTCTTACTGATGACCATTTTCGTTAGTAGGTTGAAACTTGAAACAGATAAATATTGGCTATTTTCGTTAAAACAATTTCTAATCCACAGTTGTCGTAATTCAATGAGTTGGTTGATATTTTTTTGGTAAACGCTCTGATTGAGTTTTAACGTTGTGTTTTGTACTTGGAGTAGGTACTGGATACAAAAGCTCAAATTCTTTTTATAGAGTTACTCAATTTCATTTTGAATAAAATGATTCCTTTGTCCGTTTATTTGTGATGGTGATAAACTTACAAATAATAGGCGCCATAGTGTAAATTAAATTGTATAATATTTAATTTTTAAAACTCTGGACAAGTTCATAAACAATAAAATTGTGACATCTCACGGCTTGGTTGCTAGGGAAAAGACAAATAAATATGTTGTTATTGGTTTGCTAAGGACCCTATTCAGATACACGCCAAGAAAACATTATATTTTCCAACTTGTGCTGAAGTATTGAAAATGGAGTCTACATCGAATAAGTGACGTATTAAACCAACATGGATGCCACAGATAAATGAACGGTTTTTCCTTTTTCTACGAGAGAAAACCCAACAAAAGTGTGGACATCCTGTAGTTTAGAAGTTTGTCATGAGTATTTCTGTATAATTAGTTCACTTACTATGAGAAGTAACAAGTAGGTAATAAAATGTTTTATCCATGATTTCTCAAATCAGTGAATCAGCACTTAGCTTTAAGGTGGTGATGTAATAATAATAATATTGGGATGATTTATTTGGTGACCGCTGTTTTTGTGTGTATCACAACTCAAGAGCCCTCTGCGAGCTTGGTCGTCGCTGTAGAAAGCGCCGATTCTCAAGCAAAACCCAGTTGCTGAAAGGCCGTATGGACCTTTAGTGACCGGTCTTGTGTAGAGATATATATGAATTTTTCACCCAGCGAAGAGCACATTTGAAAATATAAATGGTATATTTTCCGCCGGGATTCAGACCCACAACCTTCCATTTACGAGTTAGAAGTGACAACTACTAGACTACGGACCGGTCAATTCATGATCTTTCCAAAATATCCTCTTGGATAATATGTTAACTATGGAATACATTAAAAAGGAAGGTATGCGTTTGCTTTGCTATTTTTCTCAAAAATTTAGTCATAAATAAATAATAACAAATGTTGAAACATGTTTTTATTATTTTAAACTATTTTTGGCATTTGTAGTAAGACAGGATCGTGCCTTGGACAAAAGTTGGGACAGGAAGCATTAACAATGGATGTTTTATCCACAAGGAATGTCTGTTTAGGATTATTAGATTCCCGGTAAACCCAAATATATCATAAGAAGGTGTCAGTTTTATACGTTATGACCAATTTCCGACATTTTTGACGTGTTACGTCGCTTTCTGAATGTAAAGAATTGCAGCGACATTTTTGTTCTAGTTATTTTTGTCGTTTATTATTTTTTTGAATGGATGACAAATATGAAATATGTATTTGCTACAAATTCCTTTCTGAACCTACCTATCTATAACCAATAATATATAATCTATAATATATAATCTATAATATATAAGTTGCAAAGATGTATTCATTTAAAGCTCTCAAACGAATGCCCACAAACAAACACGTGTAGTTCGCGCTTACAAATGCTGAATATGTACTTATAAATAAAATCCAAACCTCAAATAAACACAACCCCTACAACTTTTGTCGACCCACCCTGACACAGGGGTGACATTGGCAAAGTGAACCATATTTTACAGTATGGGTGGTTTTACAGTATATAAATAGTTTCATATTCAATGCCCTCCCACGAGTAGATACGTGTAAGTAAGCGCTAACACATGCTGCATGTGAATTTACGAAACAGTTTTTAAGCGCTTTTGTGTAGTATATTATGCACAAAATAACATATTATATTATGCCATATTTTTTATACTTTATTTTTATTATATTAGACTAATTTTGCATAAAATTTTGGAAGGATGCAATTTTGGGTGGCCAATAAAACAGTGTCAATTTATGACAAGCTTAATTAACTTATTTTGCAATTTTCAAATTTAAATCTGTGAAAAATACGTGTTTTTTTGGAAACCGAATTGGCGTTGGAAAAAAAGGTGGATGTATATTTTGCCCACGTCTTTAATTAAGAATAAAGTCTTAATAAATAAAATGAAAAACGTCATCGAAAAATATAAATTTGAATCTTTTTAAAAACTCAATTTATACAAACGTTATTTTAGGAAATTATGCAAATTTAAAATAAAAATTATTAATATTAAGGGCCATTTTCTTTTTAACGTAAAATAACCCAATGTGTTAAGAATTTATCATACCCTACCAATGATACAGTTGTATTTTGTGTCTATGGTGTTTTGCTACAAACTTCATGTCAATGTTTGACAGCTGCTTCCTACATCCTTCTCTCTCGAAACTTGACAGCAGCAACATGTCCGCTTGCTCTCATCCATGCTATCTTTTTTAATCCTGTGATATTTGTGAACTGATTAATCAAAAACATTAATAACAATCGTCACCAAAAAATTTAAATCATTATTTGGGTGAATTCCGATCAAAACCAGTGCCTTACCAGACCAATGGCTAAACTCGGCCAGTATTAAATATTTAAGTAATATACATTTTTTTACAGAACTTTTTCCATATCCGATGCGATCGGTGAACCTTTGTGAGCGGTACTGTTTACCGCGTGCTTTCATAAGGAACATTCCTGCGCATGCCCCTCAGGATATTTTTCGTTTTTTTTTTTGTATCCTGCTCAGGTACGGCTAAAGTGTGAAGTAGGTCGGATCTTGGGTATGCGGGGGCCACCATGGATATATGATATTTTTTTTATTTCCAGTTTTATACAAAATCTTTTTTAAAGAAATGCTGTGCGGGAGAATCCCTAGATTTCAGGGACTCTAGGGATCTACAGCACTTGTTGGAGTGCCGCAGAGGTGTTTACGAGCTTGGTCGTTGCGACAAATCGTTAATACTCAAGCAAGATCAAGTTGCTGTAAGACGGGAGAAATAATGAAACTCCGATTATTTATTAATTTTATTTTACAGAATATTTATTATTTTACACGGTTTTGCTCACAATTTACAATCTCTGCGTAGTGCGTGTATTGGTCTTCATGGCAAAATACTTGAAGCGACTAATCACTCTCAGCACCATTGCAGTCCCTATATATAGGTACAAGAGAGAACTTTCTCGCATATTCCAGATAATTCCTCGATTTTTGCTCACACCAGAACGCCGTTATATGCACTACCACCATCATGGACTACTCCCAGATTGTTCTACGCACACTATCGTACATGTATAGGTGTGCGTGCGTACTTCGATTTCATTGTTCGTAACAATATTAATTTTGTATAGAATTCCAAACTGATTTAAAGGACCGTATAAAATAAAACTACTGGTTTCTCAACGTTTCGTCGGAGTCGTATTCAATGTCATTAGATGTGTTTCTTCTTCGACGCAAGGAAGAGTTTTTTAGCAGTATTTTGGGTGTTATTCTAAAGCTTCTTTTGCTTGGTCACACCCGCAAAGCATATTATAGATATAGCATTGTTTGGCGCCCAGGACAGAGCCCAGTGCCGCCTCTAGAGACAGGTACATCAGGGCACTAACAAGAGCCATCTCCTTTGATATAGTCCCGCTGCTGATCTGATGTACGGATAACGTGACCATTTATTTATCCATCGAAGCGGGACGTATCACGCTTATTTTTTTTGTGATTTTTACAGAATTTACTAAGAATAAATGGATGAACAGTAAAGGCTAATACAATACCCCGAGTACGAGTTGCATGTTTAGCAAAACTTGAGTAAAGTAAAAGTTTACGGAAATATTTAAACTTTGGTTTCATTGGAATGTTGGAAAGGGTCAGAGAATTCACAACACAATAATAGATTGGAAATAAAGGCAAGATGAATAGTAAGCTAGGGCGTGAAGGAACGTCTACTCAGATCGGCGGTCCGAATAGAAAATAAAATACCGGCAAGGCTTACTCAGCCATCACAATAAATGAGTACCAGCCCCCTCGAGAGCTGGGAAATCCCTTCTTCAACTGACGTAAGGCTGGCCCATTTACCTGTAAAAATAAATACTCCACTTGCCACATGCCTTCGAGGAGAACGCGGCATGAAGTTACACTATATGTGTAGCTTAGTAGCATAGTAGCAGACATTGGGACAAACTGTCGGTGTTATTGCCGAGGGGGCCAAGTGGGCTGATCGTTCTAGCGTATTTGGAATAGAATAACGTTGGCTCGATCCCCGCTTGGGCCATTTGACCATAACTTTGACCCTGGTTCAACAGATGTTATTGGGTAATTATTCATTAAAAATACACAATAATGAATTATTAATATATGATATTAATACCTGTTTCTGGCCAGACAGAATAGGTTGATGTATTGCATACCTCTTCACAAATCTATTTAATTAAAAAAAAAAAAAAAAACTGTCCCGTCCTAAGCGGGACGTTTGGTAACGCTATGAGATTCGTAGGTATACAACCAAAGGCAGAAAAGTAGTATTTTTTTTGAAAATTAAGTAAATGTATGGACGTGCTTAGAAATTTATTTCTAGCGTTTTGATATATTAATTAATTTTCGTAAAATAACCTAGATTGCCGTCTTTGGTGTCTTATGACTCACAAGAGCCAGGCGCTTGCTGCAGCAGTGTTGGACGGAAGAATTTTTACCTCAAGTATTTCAAGTTTTAACTCGACCGCAGGGTTAAAAAAAAATGTATGTAAAGTACTTTTTTCACTGCGAGTCGCTGTGTATGTTTTCTGGTAAACGCTGTGCTTGAGTTAAGACGTAATGTTTATACTTGGGCAGTGATCCCTAAGCGTAAGATCATATCGCCCGGTCAGAATAAACCTAATTATAATAACGTCAGTCTCACAACCGCTGATTTATAGGAGGACCAATAATAAACAGTGGACGCGGAGAAACCAAATTCAAAGCTTGCAGTTTTAAAAAGATGAGCAATCTCTCATTCTCCCCGAAGGAGTCTCATATATCGAGTGGGACTATAATCAACTAAACTAACTAAGCTACACATACAGTGTAACTTCTTGCCGCGTTATCCCCGAAGGGATCGCATGTGGCGTGTTGAACCTATTTATTTTTACAGGTAAGGTGGCTGGCCTTATGCCAACCACTTCAGTTGAAGTGGGGGGTATCTCAGCTCCCGAGAGGGCTAGTACTCATTTCTTGTGAAGGCTAAGTAAGCCTTGCCGGTATTTTATTTTTGGAGTTTGAAATATACACCGAAACGGGAAATCATTTCTAACACCCTCGGTGGGATTCGAACCCGAGCTCACGGCATGGAATGCAAGCACTCTGCCAACTGAGCTATCAACCGGACTAATTGACGGATACTCTATAATCTATTTCAATAAATCTATAATCTAAGTTGCAAAGATATATTAACATTAAAAGCTCATATCAAATGCATGCCCACACACAGACAAGTGTAGTTTCTTCCCTGACAGGGGTGACGTTGGCAAAGTGAGTATTTTTTTACAGTATGGGTGGTCAGCCTCATACCAACCTATAAGTCAAGGAATATACATAATAGAGCTATGAACGATACAGTTTTCTGACGCATAAATACCAGTTGAGAACTTTTGCATGATTGTGGAGAAGCGCACTCAAAGAATCCAAAGTTTGCGAGCTTTTTAATTTTCTTCTTCATTCAATATTCCATGTCTAGACCCTTTTAAAAGTCAACAGATTCATGAAAGTGACATAAAATAATGTAGATCACACGTTACTTAAAATAACGAATTTCGTTTCCAAAAAGTGCAATAATTATCTCTATTAGACCGGTCTGTAGTCCAATTGTAACACTTCGGACTCGTAAATGGAAGGTTGTGGGCTCGAATCCCGGCGAAGAAAAAAAAACGGTATTTACGTTTTCAAATATGCTCTTCGCTGGGTTGAAAAATTCATAAAACCTTTACCAAAGACCGGTCACTAAAGGTCCATCCAGCCTTTCAGCAACTGGTCTTGCTTGAGTACTGGTGCTTTGTAGCGACGACCAAGCTCGTAAACAAATCCTGTGTGGCACTACAACAGGTGACATAGACCCCTAGAGTCTGTGAAATCCAGGGAGGCTCCCGCGCAGGATTTCTTAAAAAAAACATTTCATTTCCTTAGTGTTGTTCTTTCAACTGCAGGACATGGATTTCTTAAAGTTTTATCCATTCTTCTCTTTCATCCACTATTTCTTCATCCACTTCTCGTTCATTATATTGTTGTAGTGCCGCAGAGGTGTTGTTTACGAGCTTTTTCGTAGCTACAAAGCGCCAATACTCAAACAAGACCCAGTTTCTGTAACCGGTCTTTAGTAAAGGAATATGAATTTTTCACCCAGCGACGAGCATATTTGAAAACATACATGATGGCAAATTTTTTTGTGCTCCGCCGGGATTCGAACCCACAATCTTCCACTTACGAGTCTTGTCTTGTCTTGTATCCTGCCGCCATTCCTCTAGGGGTGGCCGGTACCTCCACACAAGTGCCTCCACTTGACTCTATCCTTGCATACTTCTTTCATCTCATCTAGTTTCATCACTCTTTTCATGCACGCTCTTCTCCTGTTTTCACTCTGTAGATTCCATTCATTCGCAATCTCACGTATCTGATCAATCCATTCATTTCTAGGTCTTACCCTTCCACGCTTACCTATTACATTCCCTTTATACACTTTTTTTGTCAGTCGGTCTTCATTCATCCTTTCAATGTGTCCAAACCATCGCATCACACTTCTTTGAACTTTCGCTTTCACGCTTTCTTTTACTCCGCATTCATTCAGAACCTATGTCAGAAGTGTTAACCACTAGACTAGTGACCGGTCGAAGATGCAGCAATGATTATCTTGGCATTTCAACATCGTCGATTTATGCATATAATTTGAGTTGTAACACTTTTTGTGGATCAGGAGCGAGAAAAGGTGCTCCGGATAAATGGCTTCGTCCTCACTGAGCCTTATATAATTGATTTCCACGCCGATCACAGGTTACTCATTAAATTTGACAGACTTTTTTTACTCCTCTCCAAATTTAATCTCCGTCCTTTAATAGGTACTTGTAATCTTTATACAGGATCGGGTATCATTGTGGCGATATTTTCTTTAAAATGACTTATTTTATTTATTAATTATTTCATTTTTTTTTTAAAGCACTTAGTGTCTTTTGGAAGTAGAAAATCAGAAAAAGTAAGTATCTAATCTAATCTAATCTAAGCTGCAAAGATATATATCATTTAAGAATTATATTAAATGCATTCCTACAAGCTGACATGTATAATTTCGCGCTAACACCGCATGTGGACCTACAATATAAAAACCCAATCTCAAATGAACATAAGCCCTGCAACTCTTGCCGTCCTTCCCTGAAACAGGGGTGACATTGGCAAAGTGAACCATTTTTTACAGTATGGGTGGTCAGCCGCATACCAACCTATAAGTCAAGAAAAGGAAAGTATAATAGGGTAAATAAGTCAAATTTGGCAAAATTTTGACTTAGTGCGTTTTGGTTGTATACCCTCGATATTATGTATGTATGAGGCTATCAGGGCAATAGTGGTGTATATTCCACAATTGAGGTTTAGTGGCGTTTTGGCGTAATTTTCATTCATTATTATAGTATCTACCAAATCACAAGTGGTGTAAGATAGTTTGGCTATTGAAAAAGAGCTTTTCACTTTTGATTTGGTAGATACTGCAATAAGGAATGAAAATTACGCCAAAACGCCACTTAGCCGAAATTGTGGAATACACCACTTTTGCCCTCATAGCCTCGTATATTGTCCGACAAATGTATTGGTCTTGCAAAACTGTAAATTTGTCTGAATAAACGATTTATTTTATTTATTTAAGTTCTCCAGATCTAAAAGAGGTTAAGGTGTTTTTTTTTTATAAAGCTGCAGTATGACTTGTGATTTATTTTATTATATCGCTTCTAACCGAATAAAAATAGCGTTTGATCTGTAATGCTAGCGGTTAAGGCTAAGGCTTTCAAAATTTTAATTTAATTTTTTTATTGAACATGTTTTGTAGATTTTAATTTTGTTGTTTTATTGTTCAGTGATTGTTTGTCTTAATTCCTTGACTTATAGGTTGGTATGAGGCTGACTACCCATACGGTAAAAATATGGTTCACAACTGCTAATGTTACGCTTGTTTCAATAAGGTCGGCCAGAGTTGTAGGGCTTATGTTCATTTGAAATTGGGTTTTTATGTTGTAAGTCCACATGCGGCATGTCATGTCACATGCCGCACTTGTAAGCGCAAACTTACACGTGTCTGCTTATGGGAATGCATTGAATATGAATTTTAAATGTTATCAACTTAGATTATAGATATAAATATTTGCATTTGAATAATGACACGTTCAATCGACAAAAAAAACAGATTTTAAATTATGATTACGGTCGTTAGACATTTTATAGAATGAAAAAAACGGATCATTCTATAAAAATAACAGCTTTAATGAATTGAAAAATTAAGTTATCATTGTAGGGTTAAATAGACAATGAGGAACTATACGTGACAGTTGAATGGAAGTTTGTAATGGCTCATATTAAATCTTCTTACAAAATGATTCATTGTTTGTTATTTAAAATATGGTCTTGAAATTCTTGGGGTGTTACATTCCACTGTCTACAAAAGTTACGCTGTAGACGGTCATTCATTCGTGTCAATTTTGATTGAAACCGCGGCTTCCAAATGCAAGATATTGCAATCAGATGAAAGTGGAAAAAAACATCTTTCAAATGATTCAAGTTTCATTACAATCATGCAGTGCAGTGCGTCTGTGTTTTATAAAATCTTCAAGTTATTTGCTCATTTATGCATACTGTACAAAGATGGTTCACTTTGCCAATGTCACTCCTGTTTCAGGGAAGGTCGGCAAGAGTTGCAGAGCTTATTGACATTGGGTTTTTATATTGTAGGTCCACATGCGATACGTGTTAACGCGAACTTATACGTGTCTGCTTGTGGGAATGCACTTAACATGAATCTCAAATGATATATATATTTTCAACTTAGATTTAGATTAGAGATTTAGATGCATGAAAACCTATTTGTACAGAACAAGTGAAAACTTTAGATTTTTTTTATTACCTTTACCAAATAATATATGCATGAGTTCCATTTTCTCATTTTTCTCATGTCTCACTTTTTTGTCATGCCGTTTATGATGTTTTCTGTTTTGTGATGATTTGGTCATTGTCATGTACTTTCCTGTGATGTCTTGTCGTTGTGATGTAATGCTATGTAAGGTTTTGTCATACGATGCTCTGTAATGCGTTGTTCTGTTATATGCCGTTCTGTCATGTGTTGTTCTGTCATGTGCCGTTCTGTCATGTGTTGTTCTGTCATGTGTTGTTCTGTCATGTGTCGTTATGTCATGTGCTGTTTTGTCACTGTAACGTTCTATAATGGAACCCTATTCAACACCCCTTTATTTGCGTAGTTGTGTTGCTTTAAACGTTTTGTTCAGGCATGCATGAACAGGTATGAATGATCGCTTGTCGTGGGCATAACAAGGCAGCTGTCAAAAGTAATTGCAACTAGACATATATTGTGGTTTAATTAGAGGAACGAGCCGCCCTAGGTGAGATTCTTTACAATTCGAGTCATAAAAAGGACCCTTTAGGTGCGCTGTCTGGTCCTGAGACGGGAAGGTCATTGATGGACAGCTTCGACCTGTTAAAGTTTTGGATTTAGAACTTAAAACCAAAAAAAACGAATGAAAAGTCTCGACAAACGTCATATCTTCCGATCACTTAACAACAATGATATTACTGACGAAGAAAGTATATGTTGCAAGACTCGATGGATGTCGTGGTAGAGGAAGACCGAGAAAGGTATGGATGGAGCAAATTTCCGAAATTGCGAATGAATGGAATATCCAGAGTAATAATACAAGGAGAATCTGTATAAAGAAGGTTATGACTCTGGAGGAAATGAAAGAAGTGTGTAAGGAGAGAAAGGAATGGCGGTTAATCTGTGATGTTAGCGGCTAGGGTTTTTTAAATTAAATTTATTTTCTGTTAGTTTTTGATGTCCATACATGTTATAATTTGTTGATTTAAAAAATATAATTTTTTGTTTATGTTCCTTGACTTATAGGTTGGTATGCGGCCACCCATGCTGTAGAAAATGGTTCACTTTGCCAATGTCACCCCTGTTTCAGGGAAGGTCGGCAGGAGTTGCAGGTGTATGTCCATTTGAGATTCGGGTTTTTATATTGTAGGATTACATGCGGCATGTTTAAGCGCGAACTTAAACATGTCTGTTTTGTGAAAATGCATGTAATGTGAATCTCTAATGTTACTTATATTTTGCAACTTAGATTAGATTAGTTTAGATATTACGATGATTTATTTGGTGAGCGCCGTTAGGTGGGTAAAAAGCAATAAAATATGGCCGCTCGTAATCAGCTGATCTCGCTATCAAATGTTCTCAGTACATTGTTTGTATGTATGTATTAAGAAAAATTTAAAGGCAGATAAGCTGATCACGCGTGGCCATGCTTTATCGCTTTTTATCAATCTTTCCTATTTCATCTATTATTACGTAATAGATATTTATGTGGTATGTTGTATCAGATCTAACCGTAGACCGTAGTCTAGTGCATGCTGAAAGTATAAAAATATGAATATTCACTGCTCCTGATGATGCCTTTTAAGGCGAAAATATTCGAGCATAAAATAAAATAATAAAAAAAAAAAATGAATTTAAACTGTGTTCTTTTACAATCTAATCTAATATAATCTAAGCTGCAAAGATATATATCATATAAGATTTATATTAAATGCATTCCCACAAGCAGACATGTATAATTTCGCTCTAACACATGCCGCATGTGGACCTACAATATAAAAACCCAATCTCAAATGAACATAAGAC
This sequence comes from Agapetus fuscipes, assembly GCA_951799405.1. Lineage (NCBI taxonomy): Eukaryota > Metazoa > Arthropoda > Insecta > Trichoptera > Glossosomatidae > Agapetus > Agapetus fuscipes. Next base: position 3,528,619 of record OX637336.1, read on the forward strand.
CTGCAACTCTTGCCGTCCTTCCCTGAAACAGGGGTGACATTGGCAAAGTGAACCATTTTTTACAGTATGGGTGGTCAGCTGCATACCAACCTATAAGTCAAGGAACAATAAAAACATAAAAATATCCTTTATTTCAAATATGCTCTTCGCTGGGTTTAAAATTCATAGACTGGTTAGACTGTTAAGTTACAGGGTGTATGTTCATTTGAGATTTGGAATTTTATTTTATAAGTTCACAAACAGCATGAGTAAGCGCCAATTTAAACGTATTTGCTTTCGGGCATGCATTCAATAAGAATCTTTAAGTTTATACATGTTTTAAACTTACATTATTATTAATTTTATCTACATAAATATGTGCTAACTCTTTTAAAATATATTCTCAAATTAGAAAAGAAGGCAACCGACCAACTATTTATTTGGTCTAAGCAAAACATTGGAAGGTCATCTTCTTTTCCCCTCTTTTGTAGAGTCTGTGTCGCCTTCGGGAAGGATCGCGCTCGAGCATGAATGAATTTTTGGAATACTTGTGGGATTTGTTTATGGTCAGCTGTCTCTTCTTCGTTGTTTTTTTATTTATTTTTTTCCAAATAAACCACCTTGCTTTTTGTTGTGGTGTGGACAAAGTCCCCGGACTTTTAGTACCCCGGATTCCATAGATGCCTCAAGAATTAGGTACACCCACACCGAGTGCTCCTTTTATCTTTTTTTTTAAAGTCGGCATCCTACGTGTTGAAAAAAGGAGGGCGCCAGTGGCGAGTACGGAAACTTCTTCTTTTTTTAGTAATGATAAAAAAAAAAACGCAACTAAGCTACACATAATATAGTGTAACTTATTGCAGCGTTATCCCCGAAGGGGTCGCGTGGCGAGTTGAACCTATTTATTTTTACAGGTAAGGGGGCCGGCCTTACGCCAACCACTTCAGTTGAAGTGGGGGTTTCCCAGCTCCCGAGACAGCTGCTGGTACTCATTTCTTGTGAAGGCGGAGTAAACCTTGCCGGTATTTTATTTTGGAGTTTGAAATAAACACCGAAACGGGAAATCATTTCTGACACCCTCGGTGGGATTCGAACCCGAGCTTTCGGCATGGAATGCAAGCACTCTACCACCTGAGCTATCGACCGGACATGATGATGATGAAGTATAAATTGTTTCGAACTTACGAACCCGATTGTGTATGTGCCCGCCTCTAGTATAGTCTACTGTGAGTTTGAATGTGTGCATGTGCCCAGGCACCCAGTTGTTGGTATGCGTAACTAGAATAATATGAAAAAATACAGAAGTGTGTGGTTCACTATAAAAGGGTCCAGAATATGCGAGAGGCGTCCGTTTACAGGCTATATATTTGGACCGCAATTGTGTGAGAGACCAGAGTCGATTGAAACATTGAGCCGTGAAGTCGATAAGCAAGAGTTAGAAAAAAAAACCGGTAAATTTTCTTATCATCTTCCTTACGAGGAAACGATTTTCTGTCTCCATATCTAATTTTTTGAGAAAAATCTTAAATTACCGCTTTGCATTCTATATGACTCCATGATTATAGATCATCTCAATCATGGATTTATAAGGACAACTCCATGATCTCAACATGGATTTATAATAGAACTCCATGGATCTCAATGATAAATTAATCTTTAAAAAATACAGGACAGGTATTCCATATTTAAAAAGTAAAATATATTATTATATTATTTATATCGATGAGTAGGGTACTTTTGTTTAGTATTTCATACACATATTTCTACATACATACTCTGTACATATTTATTTGATAATTTTGTATTGAAATCACTAAAAAAATATTAGTATTCTTAGAAAAGTTAAGATTAAAAATACGGAAGCGAATAATTAAAAACAGCTCTTAGTCAGTGAATTCAAGAAACCGTCATTTAGGTTTCTAAGTAAAATAATCAACCTTGATATTTCTGTATTTTTTTATTTATGATTGAACCTATTTTTTAAACGTATACGGTGTTATTCACACCCAGAAAATCCATGGCTGATTCACTACATAAGCTCAGGGACGTGCACAGCATTTCAGGCACGACTAGGCAACCATATGGATTTTTCCGGTTCCTGGAAGACCAGGTATTCACGATGGACTCAAATTTTGAGTTGAGTTTTTGAGTTTTTTTTTCGGTGGGCAAACGTCACACTTATATGGGACTACGGTCTTTAGGAACTAATGTGTTTGTTTTTCTTCTCTAGCGAACAAAATCACTTTTTTTCCCGCCAATCTGAATGTACCGAGGCCATTTGGACACGACAATGTCTTTTAGTTAGTTATTAGAATAATTCATTTTGGTGGGCGCTGTTTTTGTGTGAATCACACCTCAAGAGCCCTCCATGTTATTTATGTCGTTAATTATACAAGTGTCGACTCCGTGTGAGGTTTTAGGTATTAATAACGCAAGGTGAGATATTTGTGAATTACGATGACTGAGACCGCAAAACGACTAAATTTTAATGGCGAGCGTCATTTTAGAGCTAGAGCATTTATTAATATATGAGAATATTAAAAAGCCGTAAAGTGCCACATTAAAAAACATAAAACAGTGGATTTACCGCCATTGATGAATAAAAGCACGTAGAAAAGACGGAATACCTTAAAAACGACTTTTCAATGAACTCTGCAGAAAATAAAACAAAATAGAGTTTTTTCTCGGTGGGCACAGTTGTATACCTACCCGATTTCACCAACAAATCTTAAATTTTAATTGTTCCTTAGTAGATTTTCAATGACAATTTGTGTACTTTTTAAAGTCAGAAATACCCATGTCATGATTTTACAGCTCCACAAATGAGACTTAAATGCGTTATTTTAATTTTTAAATAATTAAATATGCCCAAATGCGCTCAATAATAATATTTTTTAATGAAAACAGTGAATCTTTTGTATACAATGTATACAATTTGTTTAAAGTGTACTTACAAGTAGATTTTAATGGTATAATTACAAGTAAATTGATAAGCTTACTTACTGAATTCATCGTAATCCTGTAGACATATTGATAATAGGTATCGCAAAATATTCACTACATTTGAAATTTCAACTGACGTACAAATTTATTATTACCAGACATAAGAGAAATATTAATTTCTCTCATCTATTTATGTACATAGCAAGGTAAAAATACGCAAATTTAAAAACCTACTAAATAATTAAATCAAAACCTTACAGCCATATAAAGCACGAATAATAATTTCATTCGAAATTCAAAAAGTCCATTGGAAAACGTCAGAAATTAAAATATTTATTATCAGAATTATTTCATGACATGGGAATATTTTTATTATTTCCACCATAAGCGCTTAAAAATTAACAACGCTCAAAATTCAAATTGACCAAAAAAACTTTACAATAAATATTTTTAAATTTATTTATGCAGTTAGGTATAAAATAAAAGTGAACAAATTAAATTAATTGTTAATCCACAGCCATAAAAAATACAGATACAAAAGGTTCGAAATTAAAATTGACCAATTGAAAATATCGGGAATAAAGCTTATTGTTGCCAGTATAAAAATATACACCCCTTATTTTTTTATAATGCAGGTGCAGGTAGGTATAAATTTAATTAACTCGCCATTTATGGAGATCACAGAAAGTATGAAAAATATTGATTTGGTTTTCTTGATACTGTTATGAGGTCCGCGCGTGAATTGATAGATACAAAATTGTGTCGTTACCTGACCGGGTTGCTACTGAAAATGCATGCAAATATGTTGTTATTGATTTCTAAAGACGGCAGTCCCATACAATACTGACGTTTGATCGCCGAGAAAAAAGTTCCAAATTCAAAAATGTTCCGACCTCAATCTGTCTCCATTTTCACTGAAGCTTCGTAATAAAGCCTTTAGTCACTAGTGAATATACTACATAATTATATTGTAAGTTATATGTCACAATATTAGTGAAATTCTCATATTTTTGCCCTGACATCTTACCACTTTCAGTTTCCTACACATACTTTTTCTCTTCTTACATTGATGTGCAGTCACCTTTTTAAGTCAACACAGCCCGCCCACACCAATGAAGTCTGCCCCTTTTTCTCGGCATTAATTAAACAGTTTTGTTCCTCGGGAAGGACACGGACGGGATCGTGTTTAACTCGGGACGGCAAAGCGTTTTGTCACCCATCGTGTCGCTATCTAAATCGCCCGTGAAACACACAAGCCACGTCGTTATTTCCCTCCCTTTTTTGTATTTGGAACGCGAGCGCCAGTCTTCTTCTTTTGTTTTTGTTTTCTTTTTGAATCGGCTGTTGTGGTCGGGCGCTAGCCAGCCTTGTGAAAAAGCACACTCGTTTAAAATAAATACCTAGCTACATATAAAGGGTGGCGGCTCGCGTTTTGGATTGTTGAATATTTTTTACATCAAATTTAAACAATAAAAAAATAGAAGTTTTATTGGAAAAGCAATGCTTCCATAATAAAAAGAAAGAAGTAAAAATATTGTGAGGTATTAATAACAACTTTTGATACTTTTAAAAAGTTTTTGTAAATTATATTATAAACTTGACACATTTAAATGCGGGGGAAAAATGTGATGTAGGTACTTGGCGGAAATTTTAGTTTCTTATAATTTAATGCGGCCAAGACGCATCAGAAAGCCTGGATTCGAGCGGTGCGACCGTAAAGAACCCCCGAGCAGAACTCGACTTACTTGCTTCGATGATACTACAAAATATGTGTATAAAGCGAGAATGTATCAGCTCATCTATAATCTAAGTTCCAAAGATATATTAAAACATTAAATACATTCCGATAAGCAGACACGTATGCGTACGCGCTAAAACATGTGGCATGTGACATGTCGCATGTGGACCTACAATATAAAACCAAAATTTCAAATGAACATAAGCACTGCAACTCTTGCCGACCCTCCCTGAAACAGGGGTGACATCGGAAAAGTGAACTATTTTTTTACAGTATGGGTGGTCAGCCTCATACTAACATTTAAGTCAAGGAATATCATAGGTGCAATAATTTCATTAATAAATTAATTTTCTTCCGACATGTTAACGCGGTGTGTGCAATACGTTACCAGCCATTTACAACGGAAAATAGAAGAAAAGCAACTCAGTACACACTTAAAATTTTCGTCCACTGCTGAAGATTAGCCTCCCCCATATCTCTCATTCAGTCATCAGCAATTCTGTTGATGTCGTCGGTCCATGGTGTTAGAGGCTTTCCTTTTCTTTTATTCTCATAAGGTCTCCACTGCTCGATCCCTTTGGTCTATCTTTGATTATTGAATTTGGCCACATGCCACTTCAATAAATTTAGAGTCAAATAAAGTAGGTAGTCACAACTGTGCCTTCCACCCTATTTCATATATTATTCTTTAATCCTTATACCTATAAGATGGGATACTGTTTTTGTTTTTATATTTTTGTGTTTAATTTAAATGATTGTTCATAAATTCCTGCGGCTTATTATTGTCTCGATTGCCATATTGCGGTTTAGGATACATATCAGGGAGCATATAGCGTATTTTATGGAGAAACTTTAATCTTTTTCTACTTTTTGTTTTATAAACCGACTCGCACCGAAATACTACTAAAATTCTGCATAATGAAATAAATGGGTATATTATATCCAGAGAAATAACAGTTAAACATCATTAAGATCATTTCCAAAAAATCCTTGACTTATAGGTTGGTATGAGGCTGACCACCGATACTGTAAAAAATGGTTCACTTTGAAGGTCGGCAATAGTTGTAGGGCTTATGTTCATTTGAGGTTTGGATTTTATTTGTAAGTACACATTCAGCATTTGTAAGCGCGAACTACACGTGTTTGTTTTAGGCATGCATTTGAGAACTTTAAATGAATATATCCTTGCAACTTAGATTATAGATATACAAACTAGGACGATTTTTTTGTGTGAATTACACCTCCAAAGCCGTCTACGAACTTGTTCTTCAACTAAAATGTCGTTTATGACGTGGAGCCCGTCGTCTAACAATTATTTCCTATATGATGAGACGTAAGAGCCAATATTTCTCATTTCTCATTGTGTGGCAGAAATGAATATTTTTTCCTTTTGACGGACATCAAGCATTCCGCTCTGGTATTCACAAGAGAAAGAAACTCGCCATTTGTATTCGATCCATCCAGGAAGTCTCATCACCACGGTAATCCTTACCTACCGAATATCGGTAATATTTATATGAAGACTAATCAGCTGTTCTTTTGCGGCCATCTTGGATTTAAAGGTCTTCATACAAATATTACCGATATTCGGTAGGTAAGGATTACCGTGGTGATGAGTCCGAGACTTTTAGCATCCGATGGTGTAGCTACATTTCAAAGGAAGTGATTTTATTCTCAAAGCGCTGGGATAGTGTCCACCCTTATATACTACAGAGTACAATTGGAAAGATTTAGGAAAGTTAACGAATGTGAGTTGAGTAAAGTATGTACGGTTGAAATGGCTTACCTGAGAGCAATGACTGAAAAGACACTGAATGAGTCCGTAATGATTGGGTGATGAACGAGTGTGGTATAAAAGATAATTTATGAATTAAAGTCCAAAAAAGCACAATGAGATGGTTCGGACATCTTGAAAGAATGGATGATGAACGACTAACAAAGAAAGTGTACAGAGGAAATGTCAGAGGAAAACGTGGAAGACCGAGGAATGAATGTATAGACCAAATAGGTGAGATTTCGAAAGAATGGAACCTGCAGAGTGAGAATAAGAGAAGAGTATGTATGAAGAAAGTTATGAATGTTGAAGAGATGAAAGAGGACAGAAAAAAGTGGAGACGCATCTGCGTTGGCACCGGCCACCCCTAGTGGAACGGCGGTAGGATACAGTAACAGTAGCCTTCCACCATTCACAGATGTAGCTCTTATTGTAGGTTTCTATCAATCGACATTGTCATTTTGATTAAAACTCTTCGCTCCTACGCTCATGTAAGCCCCTAACTAGGTTCCACAGGGACCTTGGGCAATCTTTTTCCACTATTTTATGCCAATGCCATTTGGAAAGATGGAGCATCTCACCATTCGTAGACGTGGCAAACTTGGAATTTTATAAACAAACAAACGGTGATTTGTTTTTTTGCACTCTCGGTTACACAATGCTTATTTTAATTTCCTTGCCGCCAATATATCCATAATTCAAATAGTCTCACGGGCGATTCTGTCATCGTGTGACAGGGTGACGAAGCCTTCTACTTTGTATGCCGACCGTGGCAGCCCATAGATTTGCAGATATCTTCCGAGACATTGTCAAGTTTTAGAAGTACCGTATGTCCTCAAGAGCTGAGGACAATACCACGGATTCAAAGCTTTGAATTTGAATATTTGGCAACGTTTTGAAATGTATAGCTCGACGAGCAAGCGTCATACTTCTCTACATACTACTCTATGGACTATGTGACTAGATCTATAGCAACACATAACAAAAAATAAACAACCCTTCCCCTAGAAACAAAGCTGTGTGATGCCAATTTTTTATCTTTGTGTCGACTTCATTACGAACAACAGTACGTTCAAATGCTTTGTCGAAGTACCCCCCATGAAGCTACTAAAATTCTCTAGTGACAAATATTTTATTGTCACTAGCGCATTCCAGATTTTTCATCTTTCTTTGTTCTAGCATTAGACTTAAGTGTATCAAAGTGACTACGGATTTAGCTAACTCAAATATTTACAATAATAGATAATCTACATAAGATACTGCTTTCGTGTAAATTTGTAACTAGGCCTATTTGCAATGTTGCCAAATTTATATCTGGAAGAAGTTTATATATGCAAGACTATGGATTTTCGCAAACATATATATACATAGCATTATAACATTATTATAAGGCAACACTCAGATCTGATCAATTTTCTGCGAAATAATTTTAGATTATTTTATTCCTTGGACGTAAAATAAATATCTTTGAATGGGCTCGGAATATGTTTTGCACGGATATTCCAAATTTGAAGTTTTCTAGGTGGTAACTTAGCAAACTATAATAAAATATTAGTTAGCCTTCGTCCTAAAACCAGTCCGTGTCTTCTTTTTTTCTTCTTCTTCTTATTGTAGATTGATGATCTGTTTATTCGGAATTCCTCTTTTGTTTTGACCAGCTGTTCTTCCATCTTTTGGGTGGTTCGCCTGAAAGACGCTGATGCAACATTCATGTGGTCTAAGTAGTCCCTCCAGAATCATCTCCTTTTCTTAATCCATCTGACGATGACCTCAGTGTGGTACATGCTTTTGAATTCCGTATTTTTCATCTGTATTAAAGTGGGTGAAATTTCTGTTAAGATTTTTGGATATTACGATGACATGTGTTGAATGTTAACCGGATAAAACAGCACAGTGACAAAAAGTCACATGAATTCAGGTCACATGACTTTGGTTCACATGACAGAACATCACATGGCACAAAAATTATATGACAGTAGACCGC